>CM057818.1:14634530-15004530 GCA_030067965.1 Latrodectus elegans | reverse complement strand
TCAGTGAGAAGGATGGTGAGCTTTTGCGAGTTGATTTAAATATAGGAGATAATAAGTTTCAAGGAATCATTGATAGTGGTGCGGAAATTACAGTACTGCGGAAGTCAGTGGTACCAGAAGAAATGTTGCAGTCAAGTGGGAAAATTTACTTGAGGCCTGCAATTGGATCTCCGGTTGAAGGAAAGCTTGTTTCTATTCCACTAAGTCTTTGGTCAGCAGATGATGATATCAGGCCGTATATCATGGTGCATGCTGCGGTTGTGGAAGGATTGCATGAGCAAGCTTTGATCACTCCTACAGTTTTTAGTTTGTTGGAAGAACAAAGAAGAAAATATCTTGGAGAGGAAATAAAAAATATCCACGGGAAAGGAATAGTTTCGAGTACTTTCAATGTGGAGGGAAGGAAAATAGAAGCTCAACAGGCAATAGAAGCAAATCAAGGAACATTTGATTTAGAAAATTCTGAAGTAGAGGTTTCAACTACTCCAGTGGAAAGTAACTTGGCAAATAAAGAAATAACCGCTATTAAGGATGAAGAAAATAGTACTCCAATTTCGCAAGCAAAGATATTTAGAAAAGAACAGTTGTCCTGTGCTACATTAAATCGGTGTTTTGAAGATGCCAGACAGCGTAAGAATAATTACTGGTTGGAATCAGATTTATTGTACCACACAGGCAATGTGGCAGGACAGAAGTATGTACAGCTTGTAGTTCCTGAGTGCAGGAGAAAAGAAATTTTAAAATTGGCTCACGAAATACCAACAGGAGGACATCTTGCTTCTAGGAAAACAAAGGAAAGAGTTACAATGTCTTTTGGTGGGAAGGTCTGCCAAGGGATGTAAAACGCTGGTGTGAATCTTGCCACGATTGTCAATTGCGGAGGAAAACCAAACTGAAAGACAGAGGACCTATAGAAGCTGTTGGTAGACCAGAACTTCCTTCCAAGTAGTCAATGCTGACATTTTAGGGCCTATTGAACCTAAATCTTCAAGGGGACATCAGTATGTGTTGTGTGTTGTGGATCAGCACAGTCGGTGGCCAGAGGCAATTCCTGATTAAAACTTTGACGGCAAAAGCGACATGCGATGCCTTTATGGAAATTTTTATGAGGACTGGCATTCCTCGAATCATTGCTATGGACAATGGAACAAATTTTGCTGCAAAGTTAACGCAAGAATTTCTTAAAAGATTAGGGACTGTACCAAAATTCTCTACACCAGGTTACCCACAGAGTAACGGATTAATAGAAAGATGGATTGGCACAATGAAATCAATGTTGCATCATGCCATAAGGTCGCAAGGTAGAGGATGGGACAAACAGTTGCCTTTTCTCTTGTGGGCATATCGTGAAGTGCCAAACGCTACTACTGGGTCTCACCCTACCTACTCGTTCATGGACGCCCCCAGTTGACCTTTAGCTATTTTAAAATCTACATGGGAAGATGAAGTTGTTTTACCTCAAGGTATTGGTGAATCAATCACTGATTATCTTCAGAAGGTTAGAAATAGGTTACAGGAAGCTGTGGAATACGCCGATGAACATACTAAAAATCAACAGGAGAAATATGTACATTATCATAATTTAAGATCCAAAGAAAAAGAATTATCTATTGGAGATGAAGTTATTGTGCTGATTCCAGACTCTACAAACAAACTTTGTTCTAGGTGGAAAGGTCCAGGGAAATTGTAGAGCAAAATCACCACATTCTTATGCAGTTAAGCTACCGGATGGAAGCATCCGTCATTTGCATCAAAATAAGCTAAGGAAATATATCCAACCGATGAATATGGTGGGCATAATATATGAAGCTGATGAAGATTTTGGAGAAGTTCAACCTGTACCTTTAGGAGGCCTTGGAGAAATAAAGGACAGTTGGAAACAGCTAGAAGAAAAGACCGAATTTTCAAATCTATCTCCGAAGCAAAAGACTCAGCTTTTAACAATTCTTAAGGACTACAAAGTCGTATTCAATGGTGAATTGAAACGAGCTAAGGTACCACCTCATAAAATAACATTAAAATCTGGAATCGAAAGGAAACAGCCTCACATATACCGCATACCAGAATCACTAAAACCTCAGGTGGAAAATCAAATAAAAGAACTATTAAACAAGGATTTGATAGAACCATCTTCCGCAGAGATTGTTTATCCTCTTGTATGTGTCGCAAAGAAAGATGGAACGATTCGACTATGTGTCGATTATCGGGGACTGAATTCTGAGTCTAAAATAGCTCCATTTCCAATGCAAAATTCAGAAGAATTACGATTCAAAGCTGGTGCGGCAAATTATCTATCAACTCTAGATATCCTTAAAGGTTATTGGGAAATTCCATTGGATCAAGATAGTCGAGAACTAACAAGTTTCGTTTCACCTAAAGGACAGTATCAGTGGAAAGTAATGCCATTTGGACTTGCAGGTGCTCCAGCTACTTTTCAGCGAATTATGAATCAGATTCTAAGGCCTCATAATGATTTTGTTGAAAGTTTCCTGGATGATATCATAGTTTATTCATCTAGTTGGGAAGAACATTTGAACCATCTAAGAACAGTTTTGGAAACATTAAAACAGTGTAATTTTACCGCAAATTTAGAGAAATGTACCTTTGCTCGATCGAAGGTAAAATACTTAGGTCATGTAGTTGGATCAGGAGAGCATGGGCCCGATCCGGATAAAATTACAGCTATCAAAAACTTAAAATCGCCAAGAACGAAGAAAGCCTTAAGATCGATTTTAGGACTGTTTAACTATTATAGGGAATATGTACCTCATTATGCGAATATTGCTAAGCCATTAACAGACCTGACCAGAAAATCTATCCCAAATGATATTCCTTGGTCTGAAGAGACAGAAAAGGCCTTCATCTCATTGAAAGATAGTTTGTGTACTGTCACTTCATTGTCAACCCCTGATTTAAATAAACAATTTGAACTGCACACAGATGCTTCGGTTACTGGCATTGGAGCATGCTTAATGCAGAGAGATACAGATGGAAATCCTAAGCCTATAACCTTCGCCAGTCAGAAATTAACTCCAGCGCAGACCAAATGGAGTACCATCGAGAGAAGCGTATGCTGTGATATGGGCACTTGGTAAGTTTGAAGCATGGACTTACGGAACTTCCATAAATTTGTTCACAGATCACAATCCTCTGAAATATCTTACGGAAAGCATTCCGAAGAATGCCAGATTACAGAGATGGTCATTGGCTCTTTCTCGCTATCAGGTCAAAATAGCTCATAAGCCCGGTAGTAATAATGTTATCGCAGATGCCTTATCAAGGGTTTATGAGGATGATTAATTATTTTTCTTTTATAATGAATCTTGTAAGAAATAAAAAAAAAAATTTCTGATATATCATAATATTCATATTTAACTTTATATAATATAATGTAGTTATTTCTATTTGTTATGGGTCGTTAATTTTCATAAGGTTTGTGTGTGAATAATATTTGCACATAATTGTTTTTGTGTTGATATTGATTCTTATTTTCTTACTTTATAATATTGTGTTGTAATAAATATAATGAATATAGCAGTAGTATAGATATTTTCCTTTAAAGAGAATATGAAACAAAAGTGTAAGCTGAAGCATGTCAGCACCTAGGTTAAGCACTAAGTTAAATTTAAAATGTTGGTATTATTTGGCTCTTGATGGAATGATGATAAAAGGTAAAAGGAACTTTCTAGAATTCTTCGTAGTTTCCATTTGCGGGACAAGGTCCAGCAATGAAAACTGGAGGGAAGGTGTGAAGATCAAACACTTAGCGGACGGGAGCCCTCGAGTTCGTTAAGTGGTAAGACACTTGAGAAATAGGGGAAGCTTGTCGAAAAAGAGAGACAGTACGGGTATGCCACGACGAGAGGTAGCGGAAGTACCGCTTCCAGGCGATGAAAATTTCGTATGTAAAATTAATCAACTAAAGTTATGTCTTTGTCTATAAATTAGTGGTATGTGTGTTAATGTAAATAAATATATCTTAAAAATCGGATCTTTTGTTATCAATGAGCGATCTTGGAAACAACAGGGGAAACCAATCACATATATATTTAAAAATAAAAAATTAAGTAACTCATTTCATACTACTTTTTTTTTATAACATTATGTATTTTAAAAACCCTTATAATATATATATATATATATAAATTTATATATATATATATATATATAAATATATATATTTATATATATATATATATATATATATATATATAAATATATATATGTATATATATATAAATATATATTTATATAAATATATATATATATATATATATATATGTATGTATATATATATATATATATATATATATATATATATATATATATATATATATATATATATATATATATATATAAATATATATATATATATATATATATATATATATATATATATATATATGTACACTCTACTGACCATTAAAATTGCTACACCAAGAAGGCGACATACTACAGACGTAAAATTTATACGAATGGAAGAAGGTGCTGTGATTTGCAAATGATTAGTTTTTCAGCGCATTCAGACAAAGCAGGCGTCAGTAGCGACACCACCTACATTGTGTTTAAATGAGGAAATTGTTCAGCTGGTTCCTCATACACAAATTGCATATGAACGTTGTTGCCTGGTGAAAAGTTGTCGTGATGCCTCGTGTAAGAAGGTGGAATGCGTACCAGCACGTTTCTGACTTTGATAAAGGTCAAATTGTAGCGTACCGGGATTGCGGTTTATCTTATCGCAGTATTGCTGCTCGCGCCGGTCGAGATCCAATGACTGTTAGAGGAATATGGAATCGATGGGTTCCGGACGGTAATACGGAACGCCATGTGGGATCTCAACGGCCACATATCACTAGCAGCCGAGAATACAGGCATATTATCCGCATGGCCGTAATGGATCGTGCAACCACGTCACGAGCCGTGAGTCAAGAAACGGGGTCGTTTGGAAGACAACAGGTGTCTGCACGAACAGTTAGACGACGTTTGCAGCAGCATGGACTCTCAGCTCAGAGACCATGGCTGAGGCTTCCCTTGACGCTGCGTCATAGACAAGAGCGCCTTCAATGGTGTGATCAACGACGAACCTGGGCGCACGAATGGTGATACGTCATCTTTTCAGATGAATCCAGTTTCTGTGTACAGCATCATGATGGTCGCATCCGTGTTTGGCGGCATCGTGGTAAACGCACACTGGCAGCGTGCATTCGTCATCGCCATACTGACCTAATGGTATGGGGTGCCATTGGATACACGTCTGGGTCACCTCTTGTTCGCATTGACGGTGCTTTGAGCAGTGCACGTTGCATTTCTGGTGTGTTACGACCCGTGGCTCTACCCTTTATTCGAGGCCTGCGAAACCCTATGTTTCAGCAGGATAATGCTCGATCGCATGTTGCCATTATTGTATGGACCTTCCTTGATGTAGAACATGTTCGGCTGTTTCCCTGGCCAGCACATTCTCCAGATCTTTCACCAATAGAAAATGTCTGGTCAATGGTTGCCGAGCGACTGGCTCGTCACCAAACGCCAGTCACTACGTTTGATGAACTGTGACATTGTGTTGAAGCTGCATGGGCATCTGTACCTGTACATGCAATCCAATCTCTGTATGACTCAATGCCCAGGCGTATAACTGCTGTTATTACTGACAGAGGTGGTTGTTCTGAGTACTGATTTCTCAGGATCTATCCAGCCAAATATATATATATATATATATATTTTGAAAAAATTTAATCACTTGTTATTTTTAGTATAATATATTTGTCCAATAAATATTTTGTTATCTGCATTTCTTTCTGGTGTAGCAATTTTAATGGCCAGTAGTGTATAAATATATAAATATAAATAAATAAATATATATATATATATATAAATATATATATATAAATATATATATAAATATATATATAAATATATATATATATATATATATATATATATATATATATATATATATATATATATATATATATATATATATATATATATATAATTTTTTTGTATATAGGAATGAAGGTAATTTATTTTTAATATGAATTTTATTAAATACAGACCTTTTTTCAATGAATTCACTCGCAATTAAGTATTTTAGGGGAAACTTCTAATACTTGTTAATAAGCACTTAACATTCTAAGGGACATGTATATTTACTTTAAATAATCCTACATTAATCTTTAGTAACAAATAGAATAAATAATCATTACAGATAGTCTAAATTAAGAACGAATGAAAATGGATTTTAAAGTAAAGAAACTAACTCCTTGAAATCAAAAACTTTTTTTGTAGAAAACTATATGTCTGTCTTTTTTTTTTTTTTTTTTTTTTTTTTTTTTTTAAGAGCTCTTTATAAGTGTATACACAGTATATACATTATCTCATTAAACAATCACATTAAAAAACTAGAGTAAGCTTTATAATTTAAAAATTGATAATCAATACAATTTTATTACTCTATCATAAAACTTATCACTTCATCTAAAAATCACGCATTGTAATGGCCAAATCATACAAGCTGGTAGCTATGTATTTAGTTTTCATTAAAGCATGGTGTTCTAGTTTAAATTATACTAAAGAATCTAAATATAACCTATAAAAAATCTTTTTAAATTTGACATTTGATAGGATAAATGTACGATCCTCATCAATGCTAGTTTAGAATTAGTTCCAAATATTTGCTTTATGAAAAGATTTATAAATCACATTAACTCATTGCATTCTGCAAAATAAGTAATATCGAAAAACCCACATCTTAATGAATTGACTCAAGAGAGAAATTTTGAGGTTAAATTATGTTGCAAAATTCTGAAACTGAAACATTAAAAAAATCACGCTCTGTAATTAAGCAAACATTGCTTACGTTTCCTATGCAATTTTTCTAAAGCTGAACACTCCTGACACCAGAAAATTAACAATTTTTTTTTAAGGAAGCTAAATTACATATTAAAGAATTTTTTTTTTAAACTTCAAATTAGTTACTATAATTTTTCTTTTCAAACTCACATGGATACTTCTATTCAAATGTATGAAACAAATTTAAATAGAACAAAATTTCCATCCCATTCAACTGTAAAAAAATTTTCAGTTCCATAATTTGGAAATTATACAAATTCTCCATTAAAAAAGATTTTAATAATGCATGGTTCTCACTTTCACTTATTTTGCAAGTCATACGAGAAGCAAAGTAACTTACAGTTCTTTAACAATTGTCTTGCGGGCAAATTTTATACTATTTTGATTTCCAATTAAGGTACCCGAACATGTTCGGAGCATTTTTTTTTAAATACACTACATATATACATTGTAATCTGTCTTTTATTTAACCTTAGAAAACATTAATATTGATCTACTAATATTTGATATATGCCAATATTATTCTTCAGAAATGTTAAATATGTCTACAATTTTAAGCATTTTTTAAAAAACTTAAAAAATGCTACATCAAAAACTATTTAACATATTTGAAAAAAATCAATACCAAAGAATCTACGTTCTTACTTAGAGCATGAACTAAAATTTTAAGTTTTTGTTAAAAAATAAAAAAATTAAGGCCAAATGAATATTAATACTGAAATTTTAGTCAAATTTTCTATGCCATTATTTGAATAACAGTTTATAATTTGTGAAATATTAAAGCAGGGGTAGGAGTACAGAAATTTTTTTTTCAGGACACTATTTTCAAGAAATATCAGGACATTTTTCAGGACATATTCTAATAATTAAACAAAACCAATGTTACTTTTACATATTAATTTCTGTTTTATGCATAAGACACATTTTAGAAAGGAATAAACTATTTAATAAATTCTGAGTTTTCTAATTTTTAATACAACAATATGAAAAATGATACAGAAATTTAAACTTTCTATACTGAACATTTTTTGAAAATTAATAAGTTATATGATAAATGCTTTAAATTAACAATTAATTTATGTATAATTGAATTAATGTTCATTTTGAACTGGATGCATTAGCATTTAATTCCGATAACTTAATACTGCACTTTTTTAACTTATCATTCACAGATGCAATCTCTGCATTAGCAGCAGACAGCATCATTTGTCCAACTTTCACATCACTCATATTATCATCACTGATAGCACATATTTTTTTAGTTGCATCATCCAAACGTTTTTGAGCTACACACTGATTATCAAGCAAATTTTTGTTTTCTTTCTCAAGTTTATTAATTTTTTCTAATAGGTGCGATTGTTTAAACTTTTTTTCACAAGTAGCTTCTACATCTTCCTCATCCTTTCTTTTCTTCTCTAATTGTGTTACATCTTTTGATTTTTTCATATATGATGCATATTCTGCATGAGATTTCTGAATATAATGCATCATTTCTTTGGTATATGGAATGGAGGAAACAGAATTGCCATGCATTCAAATAACATCATGACAAATCCGTAAACTTTGAACTGTTAATTCCGATAAAGAAGCTCTCTCCTTTGCCACAACAGAATTGTTAGTTGAAAAACCTCTTTCTGGTTGGGAATTTACATTCAATAATGACAGACATGCTTTAACCACTCTAGAAAGAGTAGGATATTTTATATAACCACCAGCATCTTTTATATTGAAAACTGCATTGCAATATTTACAGATATTTTGATTATTATCATAATCATTCACAATCAAAGTCACATCTTCACATATGTAAACAATCCACTCTTCATTCATCTTATCAATATCTGAAGAAGTTTTATTCACATGAAGAATATGTTGAATTAATCTGCTAAATGAACTCCTAGACTCTTCCTTTTTTCTATTATAAGGAGACAAACACTGGAGATCTTTGAGTAAAGGATTTGCTATAGGAAGTTTTTGAAGCAAATGCTTTGAAGTTGCTATGTAGCAGCTTCTGACACTTTGTAGAAATTTTTTATCAGTAAGCTCTTCCAGTATCGCTGTTGCACCATGACCTATTTTAATGTTGTTTAAATTTAACCAATTTTTTCCTGAATCAACATTAATTTGTAGCAACTTTACTCCATTTTTTTCACAGATTTCTTTTGGGTTTAAAATTTAAACATAATACTGCAAACAAGTTCATTTAACTTACTGTATATCACATGTACTAAAGGTTCGGCTTTTTGCAATAGAAGTAAATATGGTTCAAAAGTTTTACAAAAAAAATTAAACAAAATGCAGATATGCCAGAGTCTTAGGGTCTTTTAAATATTTTATAATCCGAAGATGTCTATCAGAAAGAGGAGATTTCGACTCTTTAGGTACTTTAACAATAAAATATTCCTTTCCATCATATTGCTCAACAATTCTCTCACAAACTGAACCCAAATTTAACCAACGGCTCTCATAACATGACAAAGGAAACTATGTCTAGCTAAAGTATCTTCCAGTATTTCTAACTGTAAGAAATGATAATCTTCCCTTCTTGCAGGAGATAGTTTGAAAAATTGATGAATATCTATAGCAAATCCATCAATATTACAATCAATTTTATCAATACCCTTACGTAGTGCTCCATGGATTATGTGTAAACAACATGTACCCAAATCAATTAGTACTGGTAAACTTTACTCAGTTCACTATTTATTTGCTTTAAAACAGCTAAATTAACTCTTGGTCCATCCATTGACAACTGCATTAATTTTTCTACATTTAAACCATTATTTTGAATAAAACTTAATAAAATTTTTACAATTTTATTGGCTTCAGCGCATGCCCTAAAAAATGTGATTCGAGGTAACAAATGACATTTTTACCTTGTTTATCAGACCAGTATGAGATGTAAATATCCAACTGTTTCTTTGTTTTGTAGTAGTTTCATCGAAAAGTAAAACAAAATATTAAGTGCCGAAATCCCGAAACAAAAGTGTTTTGAAATAGGACCTAATCCAAAATTAATCATATATCTGACTTTTTTGTCAGATAATTAGAGATTTTTTGCTATGGAGGAATCATCAAAAATTTTTCTGTAAATGTTAGCTAAATCATTCAAAGATGAAAAAGAATAATTATGTTTTATTGCCACCAAAACTAAAATGGTTTCAGCTTTAATGGTTTTCTCTCTGATATCCTTGTGGGAAGCCATGATTTGTTATTCACTACTACAGTTGATGTCGAAGAATCAGGAAGTTGATGACTTGATAGTAAATAATGTTTGATTCTTGTAACAGTTCACAGCTTTTTTGTGTCTTAATCCATTTGCATGAGCAAGCACTTGTCTAAAACCCATATTTGAAACACTGAATTTGCTTTTGCATACGAAGCACTCCGCAGAATGAACATCGTCAACACTTCGGCACCAAGTCTTATTTTAGGTATTTATTCCCATCTTGCAGTTCCAACCATTTGTAGCAAAATTTCGTTTTCCTTGGCATTTTTAAAAGAAAATTGTTTTCAAAGAATTAAATTCTGAGCTTGCTAATAAACATTCTTCAAAACACCGATCAAAATCTTTCAAAATGGCGCGATAAGCATTTCACACATGCGCATAAACGAAGGCGATTAATTCTCGCAATTTCGCCATCATGTAAATAGTTGTGCACTACTAAAACCAGAATCTTTGTAAAGGCAGAAAATAGAATTTAATGGTAAACCCAAACCTAATTTTTTTTTTTTTTGACGTCAGATATTCGTGAGCAATGGATGCAAACGAGGCAGAGACGAATGTATGGCAACCCTATTTCCGGTTTGAAGGAGAACAAAAAAGGGGGGAAATTTCCCTTTCTTCTTGCATAGGAAGCATTTGAAAGAAAAAATATTCCACTGGAAGAAAAGTTTACTACTGAAAAATATAAAATTATTAAAATTAAACTTTCAAAAGAATGTAATAAAAAATAAGGAATTCCAGGATTTATTTTGAAAAATAAGGACATTTCAGGAATATCAGGACAACTCCGAGCCCTAAATAAAGCGATTAAAATTCTTTTCGTAAATTCTGTGGAGAACAGATAAAGCTCATGAGAAATTTCAGTGATATCATGAAAATATTTTGAGTTATCAATTTTGAAGCGTGCAAGTTATAGGCAAAAACCAGTTCTGAGGAAATCGCATTTAAAGATTAAAGTATTGTGTTTTTATAAAAATTCTCATATATGCTAATTAATTTTTTTTTTATTTGATTTCCGAAATAGTAATTATTTTATGTACCTTTAAAAGCTTACTAAACATACATTTGAAAACTAAACATTGTTTAAACTAATTTTTAACATCATTCTGGCCCTTTAAACATGTCCATTTTTGGTTTCCTAATCTTATTGAAATCTTTCATATCTCTGAATCCAATTAACGTAAAGACAAACTTGTTTTGGAAAAATATTTAAACATTTTTTTAATGAAAGAATAAAATAAATTCATCACTTTTGGTCGAAATTGACGTTCTCAACATGCACAGGTACATTAAAATTTATTCATTTAATACTAATATGGTAATATCAGGAAAAATCTGCTAACAGGAAATAAGAATACAGTGTTTTATAAAGTTTAACGCATAGTGCTTCATTAACTTGGAATATTTTAGTTTAAGCATAATGTAAGAAGAAAAAAAAAACTTCTCCAAGTTCAGACAAATGATGTAATACTTATTGTAAAGTTGTAGAAAATTACAAAATTTTAAATTTTTACAAAACTTAAAAAATTTTGTACTTTCTTATTGTGGTGTTTAATAATTTATACACAAAATAATTAATCAAACATTAAAAGTTTTATTTCACAAAGACTCACTTTTTACAATGTAAGTACAAGTATTTACATACAAAGCATTTTGGTAAACAGATTGTAAAGCATAATACCTAGTAATCTTGACAGATGAGAAACTAATGCTATTTAAAAATTATCTAAATATATTCAACCTGGAATGTTTACTAAATGAACTGCAATACTCTTAAATATCAAAACAAGTAAATTCCAGTTCCCTTTTTAACAAAACAAAAAATATGTTTTATGCAAACAAATAAAATTTATGTACACATAAAAAAAACACCATATAAAAATTTAGCTTACATAACATGTTAGTCACAGCCTTTTATTCTCCAGAAAAACTTCAAGAAATTTAAAATTTGTATGAAATTACATGAAGAGAATCATTTAAAAACAGCACTACAGTAAAATATTGGCACAAACATCAATGCAGCTAACTAGTTATTAAAATAGAATTACAGATTAATTTGGCATATTTAGAAGAGAAATATATACAAACATTTAACACTTAAACATATAATTTAATTTTCAAAAAATAAATCAGATTTTTAAAAATTATAAGATATAAAAAAAATCAAATAAGTTTAAAAAAATTTCCAGTTACACTAAATTTCCAAGGCACAGGTTCAATGTTGATCAGGAACACTATTTAGTCAGTTTGATCATAATTCATCCACTAAGTAATGTTGATGATTTAAAATTTATTTGAAGAATTTAATGGTTGCCATGAATCAGTGCGATACAAGTTATTTTATTTATTAGATAAATATATATGCTAAAAATTTTGCATATCACACTCTTCAGGTTTCCCTTGCCTTTAAATATACATATATTGAATATACATTGGAAAGTCTGTTTTTCAGTAATAGAACAAGAGCACTGCAGTACACATTTAATAACCAATTAATAATTATGAACATTTGTATCCAGTCTATTAAACTGAATATAAAGCACCAATTTTGAAAATGAGAAAACACTTTTAGCAAACACTTTTAAAAACAGATGTACATAGCTTAACAAATCTAAATGAATTGAATAATGTGCACATAGAAAAATAATGAAAAATTATATAAACAGGACGAATTTAGAATAATGTTTATAAGCAAAAATCAAATCAGTACATGTGTGTGTATCATCTATACTCCTTCGTAATCTCTTTTGATGGCAGAAGCAAGACACCAAGCAAACATGCAACCCAATAACTGAAAAGAATATTTAAAAAAATTACATTAAAATCCATACTTTACTTGGCATATAAAAATTTTTCAAGGCATAGTAAAATTCAGAAGTACATTAATATATCTGAAAAGGTCACATTTGAAAAAATTTTCTTAGGCTATAATTTGATAAATTTTCATGTCAATGTCTTAAAAATAATTTAATAAATAATGCATAGTAAGGTTAGTGATTTTTAAAGGATTAGCACACAATACATCAGAATACAAAAAGCATTCATCACCGTGAATATACATCAAAATGGAAATTTTTACTATAAAATAGGTGTCAAAAAAAATTAAGAACTGAATTTTGAATCATTTTAATAAAAACAGCAGTTAATTTTCGAAAATGAAATATCTTAGTCTTTTATGACTTAATGAAACAACTAACGGAATCTCCAGAGAATAAGCCAAGAATATCATTTAATATAGTCTAATATAAAAGATTAGATAATACCTAATAATTAAGGAGAAATAACATTTTTGAAGAAAAAACTTAATAAGTTGCAAGGTAACAAAGGCAAAGATAGCATATATAAAATTCATAATTCAGAAACTAAACAAATTTCATTTTTATACACTCCAAATACAACTCTAGAAAAGTTTAAAAGCTTATTTAGTAAAGTTCAGTAGAAAAGTCACAGAAAATAATGTTTTAAATTTAAACTTAAAAAGATTCATCACAAGAAATGAAAATTAAGTAACACTTAAAACAGCTATGTCAAAAAACATAGAAATTAAGAAGTTTTATTATATAGAATTCGGAATAAATTTCAACGTAAAGCTAAATAAACAGGTAGAATAATACAAGCATGTTTTCGTAAATTTTTATCAAATGGTTAGAAAGTTAAAATTTTCCACATGACCACCATTTGAAAACAATCATCACTATTTTTAAATTTGTGTACACCCTTTAAAATAGACTTTAATTGTGTCTACCATAACATTTATAGAAATTCAGTTCACATTTAAATCAGCACACAATTCTGTAGCCATTAATTTTTTCCAAAGTAAAATCTCAGAAATTCTTGAAGTGTAATTTTTTGTTCAAAACTTACAAAACTACTGAATGAGAAAACTATTAGTTCAAAGTTTATAAATTTAAAATATTACTAAAACCATATTCAAATTTAACATATTTAAATTATGCATTCTCTCTTTTAAAATGTAAAACAGCATTAACACTTTTCTCCTTCCTAGAATCTAGTATAAACATTAACAAGCACTAGTACTTGTATATTTGTTTTACGATACCTAAAAATCGCTCAATTAATCCTGAACTCATTAATGCTTCGTTTTAATACTCACACACTCACAATTAGAATATAGTTTTTCAAAAAATTGTTTATTAGTAAGCAATTTCATTAAAAGTTTCCACAATTTCACGAGGCCTATATACAAGCAACAAATTTTAAAGACCTATTCAGCACTCTTAAATTTAAAATTTAATTTCACTAACAAATTTAGAAATATTAAATAAAACTAACAGCTACAAAAATTAAAAAAAAATTACTTAATAGGTTAGAATTGTAGGGCCAGCAAATGATTACTGGGTCATGGACTATTGGCTGTAACTAACTTATAATTTGACAAATATATATATATATATATATATATATATGAACAAATTTCTATAACCATTTTGTCTTCCTTTTCAATTTATGCTACTACCTTGACAAGATTTCTCAAGAATTTATTAAAAGATTTAATAATGGTAATACTTAACACTTAATTTTTAAAACTAAGTATTTTAAACATAGAATTCTAAAAGTTATACACTAACTTCAAAAATAATTACACTTTTGGTAAAATACTGAAGCATTAGCATCTTAAGGAAAATTACTTTAAAGTGGAAAATTGGATAAATTAACAATTATACACAGCTTTAATAATTAAAAGTTCTGCCTAATAACAATAGTTCTTGTTTTTTACTTTGAGAACTTAAGCAAGCTACATTAAGATGTGATATTAAGTAAATAACTGTAAATTAAAAACTAAATATTCTGTCAATTCTAGTATACTTAATTTGAAAATAATTCTAACATAATTTTCATTAAGTATACATGAACTGTGCTTTTAAAATGCATCTCTTAGGCAGGCTAAAAAATTTCAGATTATAAGTACAAACATTGATGTGAAAGATTGATTCTTTTATTAATGTTATACTAAATTCTAAAATATTCTATTATATTTTTTAAATATCTAACCTTAAATTTATATATAAAGTATTCAATGATTTGAGTTTATTTTTGAAATCCTAAGTAGATTCTGTCAGCTTAACAAAGTAATAAAAATACATAAAGAGAGAGTCAAGTAGTTTAAAATCGAACAACAGATTCAACTAAAGGGGGGGGGATTTGATTAGAATCAATGCTGATATTACTCATAGCAATTTCTAAGTTAATTTCGAAAAGCTTCAAAAATTCTTGAAGAACTATGTTAAACTTTATTTTCTACAGCAAAATTAATTTCCTGTCTTGAAAACTGAGAATGTTACTTAACAAGAAAATTTTAAAAATGAGCAGTATTATTCTGTGCTTGGGGAGTCATTTTAGCAGCACAACTCTGAAATACTTAAATTAAATTTCAAAACATATTTACTATGTAAATAAATTGCATTAGAAGCTTTTCAAATTAGTAGAGTATGTATCTGTTGAATTAGGAAAACAAAAATATTTACTTACCTCTACGACACCCAAGCCAACAGCAACACCACCAACAACATTAATAACCTTCACTAATGCCTCATAAAATTGAGAGAAACAGCCCTACAAGACATTGTTTAAAGTTATAAAAATATCAATGATTCAATAAAAACTTGAAGTTATAGAAAAATTACAGAACTTTTTTTAATTAAGTTTTTAAAAATATGTTGCAATTATTGAATAAATTAAAATTTAAGGAAATTCACAATGGAATTACACTCTGAAATAATCTCCGAAAAGTCTTGTGTACATTACCTAGTTTAGTAAAAATCAAATAATTTTTTTGAGAAGCACAAAAAAGAACTATTTGATAATATTAATAAAGTGCACTGAAGCTTAAATAAAAGAATTTTATTTAAATATAAAAAAAAAAACTATTTTTTGTAAAATTACATTTTTGAAAATAACCTATCAATGGATAGTATTTGCTAAAACAAGGTAAAATTTATTCATAACAGGTAAAAAATTAGGATACAGCAAAGCAAAAAGACATGAAAAAATAACACTTCAGTAATTAACATAAAAATTTGCAATTCTAAATTCATTTCACTAGTGGAGGGGGGAGTCTAGAAATTGCTACTGTTACTGCAATTGTTTTACTTACCTCTTTTTAAGAGGGTTTCCCTCCCACCCCCCTTTTGCTCAAAAATTTTTTAATGTGCAAACCGCAAAAATTTTTTCTACACATTTCTCTCACTTGTCATCACATAAAATCATACAAATTTCAATACAAGAATTTTATATATAATGGTCACTTAAACATTGAAATGGCTAATTCATAATATTTATGTAATTTAAATCAAGAAATAAAGTCAAAACATACAGCTAAAAAATTATTTGTTGCTTGAAATTAGACATTTTAGAAAACTAAAACATTCATTAGTAGTGAATTTCAATACTAAAAGTCACTGACAACAAACTATAATAAACACTTACCTATTATGGACTAAAAGAAATTTTAAAAACTTACTGTTGTATAAGGGTCATCACAAGGTTTCTCAGTAGTGTTGCAGCAACTTTGTGGAATAGCAATACCATTGGCAACATAATCATTAGGTCCATCAACACCACAGCAGTGCCACTGAAGAAAAACTCAAATTTAAAAACAGTGGAAGTAATACAACTTAAAAATATACATCCAACTACTTTAGTACAGTATAGCTACTGTTAGAGTCTATAATTAAGAAACCTTGTTCATTTTATTGAGGAAAAATTAGCTAAAATAATCACTTTTTCCCCCCCCACATGTCAAAACTACATTTTTAAAAACTTTTCGATGTAGAAAAACATTTCTCACAGTGCCTCAAAAAGATCTTGTCAGATATTCGTTTTGCTGAGAATGGATTGCAGCCTTTCAGGCTTGATATATGGTAGTTCTCGTTCATATTTATTACATTCTCAATCATTTAATCATCCTATAGTTCTTATTACAACTGAATACAGATTCAGAAAGTCCTGAAGTGAAAGTTTGGGTGGAAATCATCTGCAAGATCAAAAAAGAACCCAACTTATTTTCAGTCAAGTCTTCAGATAATTTATTGTCCTTCAATTACAATTTAATAAACAATGCACGAAGATCAAAATGACTTGGATGCTGTCATTTCTGCATCACTCCAAGCATACGTTCCCAAGAGCATTGCACCTAGAATGTCACTTTTATAAAACAAGTAAGATCCATAACGATACCTTCCAAAAGTATACAACCAAGTTGACCTGAAGCTACTGATTACACTCTCATACATACAAAGACAGGCATTACGTTGGGCACAAGAAATTTTACATGGATTGCTTCACAAAACCCAGAGTGAGTAATACTCAATATTATCTCTATCACTTTTTAATAGTTCAAAGTCTGACATAAGTCACACTGAATTTACAAATAATTACTTTAACACACGTCTATGAACATTTTTGATTTCTTTACTAAGTGGATTATCAGTACTTGGATTTTGTAAGATTTTAAAAGGCTCATAGAATAAATGTATATTTTTGAATTTCATTAACATCAATATATTTGAGTACTAAAATAAACAACAGTTATTTCAGGGAAAAATACAGATGGTAAGAGTGGAGTTTTTAGTTCAAATGGTTTTTAATAAGAAATGCACTTTTTACAGAATTTAGGGAATTCTGTACCCACTGTAAAAACTGGTTGATACAATCAGTAAAATTCTCCTTAAGTTCCTTAAGAATATGTAATTCTCTTAATGTTCCTAATGTTAAGTCCTGTTATTAATGTTAAGAATATATAATTCTCTTAATGTTCCTTAAGAATAGATTTTAAAGTTGAATTATCGAAATCTGAATTGTTAAAATTACCAAATGGGTTGTTAATGTGAAGTACACTGTCTATCTGTGGAAAATGATCAAAAAATATTTCTGTAGACCTATACATCAAAATCTGTGTGGAAGTCTATTCTTCATTCATAATCCAAAATAAGGAACACATGGACAAGCTTTAAAGAAGAGATTATCACTATTTAATAGTTTTTCAGGTAACAAAGTTTGTTACTACATGGGACACATTTTCGCTTTTACATGATAGTGATGGTTAAAAAAATGAAATTAACATGAATTTTGCAAGTCATCCACATAAAGATTCTTTTTTACAGTTTGAGGGATTATCTATGAAAACTGAGTTTATAGCTAAAATGAGAATTATCACACTCAAAATAGATGGGTGGGGAGCTTGTTCTTCCTCACAAAACATATTGGAATATGCATTTCCCACAACCCTACTATGGTGTTATCAGTGACGTTGTACTGATTAAACAGATCCCCGGGTAACTCCCTTCTGACAAGAGGTATCGGAAAATGTGTTGCACAACCAGACTCAATTTTTTCTTTTTTTATTTTAAAAATTGTTGTAAGAAAATAGGTACATTTCCTCTAAAACAAAGGTTATAAAGATTTTAAAATACTGTAACTCCAAGTACAACCATAGGCTTTAAAAATATCAAAGAAAATGATTACTAAAAGATTTTGTTTTAAAAATTAAACACATACAGCTGCTTTTAGTGACAATAATTTATCAATTGTAGATCGTGACTTTCTAAAGCCACTTTGAAAAGTACAGATTGCTATTCTCTTCCAGGATATATCCATTTAATATCTATACAATATATGACATCTATATTTGTATTTGGTAGAAAGCATAGCACACAAATGGTTATTAAATCAGATGGCATGTTTCTAACTGTTAATGCTTGCAAATTTGAGAAGAATTACTGATTAAGAAATGACATGGAAAACCAAAAGAGCAACAACTCTGGATGCTTGATCAGATCCATGTTCATAATCTTTCCTTACAAGAGCAGAGGATTTAAATTTTAATGTATCATTAAATTTCAAATAAAAGTTTGCAGTACAATACAAATTATATACATTTCTTGGAGATAAAGTCTTTTATTTCCCCTAAAATCAGGAATACATTATTATACTTCTAAATTTTAAACATGCACAAAAAATATTTTCAGGGTAAATAGCACAAGTGTCTTAAATTTTTTCATTTCATTCTCCTCCTTAAGGTAAAATTACAGGTTTTTATAGTTAACTTAAAATTTACTATAAGCTTTAATGATTTTTGAAAAAAAAAAAAAAAAACACTTAGGACAATGATGTTCTAAAGTATGTAACTGTATATAAAATAGAGTTATAACATAAAAATTTCCTGCAATGATCTTACAGAATAAAGTTTAAAGTATGTTGCTAATTCAGGAAAGCTTTGTAAAAAACACGTCTTTCCTTAATAATCTTTACCTAATATATATAAGAAGAAAGTCTTAACTACTGATTTGATTGAATTAAAAAGTAGTTTAAAAATAAATAGTCTGTTTTTGAAGAAACTTTGCTTACCTTTGATTGCATTTCATCCCAAATTTTAACAACATCAGACTTTTGTTGTACAAGAGTATCATTCATATTTTGTTTCAAAAAGTCTTTCACCTATGGAATTAAAATTGCAGATTAAGTCTTCAGAGACTTCAAACAAATAAAAGTACTTTTAAATTTTCACTTACTCAAATAATAATTCCAATTATTACCAAAAAAACGAAAAATTTATTCTTACCAATAATATTTTTATAGTAACCATGAAACTAATTTTTTTTTATATAAAGTATTCTAATTATAAATTTTCTTAGTTACTGAAATCTACACTGTTCTGATTATTTGAAAATTGCATTTTCCAAATAGAATCTATAATGCCTAAACAATCTAACATTTATAAATTCATTGGCTATTGATAACTACCAGAATGCATGCCTTTGATCACTTGTACACCCACTAAACAAAACTTTGAGAAGTAGGCAAACTTTTTAATAAGCTGAAATAAGCTTCACTTCAAAAGCTCTCCTCTCATTTTCATTAAACACATTGGTTATGATATACAGATTTTGTTTTGTTTGTCACTCAATGGCCATTTTTTTGCACATGAGGGCTAATTAGACTGGGACTTGTAGTTTAAAGTGGATTCTGAACCACTACAAATATCCACGCCCAAGGTGGGATTCAAACCTACAAACTGTTGATCCTAAAGCAAGAGCACTAACCAGTCGCTGCCAGCTCGGCTATGATATACAGAATCGTAGGATATTCTTAATTAGAAAATTATTGAAGCTGTCACATTTAACATCAACTACATTTGCAGTGAATTTATATGCTTCTAATTTTACAAAGCTTTCTCTTTCCAGATATTACATAGAAAAGAAATAAAATTTTCTACACCATTTCAAAGTGTGTATGCATTTTCTTGATGCACTTTGTATTCTGAATACGCCAAAACCAATCCCAAAAAAATGTGAATTGAGTAGTTAGTTATGCATTACAATTTAAAAAGTATACTTACAATTTCAGGAAAAAGCTTTTATGTAAGTAATGATTGAAATTCTATAAAAACTTTAATGATGTTTTTATAGGTAGAAAATGATTGATTTGATAATTTATTCAGCTATTGTTAACAAACTAAGTACCAATTTTAACATAAACATTAAAAAATTATGGAAACAATACTTCAAAGGCTATACATTTTTATTAGGTTAACTTTTTAAAAATTTAGAAAGTTTATAATCTAAAGAATTTTCTTCTACTTACCTCAGATTTGTACATGTAGGCATAAATACCACCAGCGATTTCAACAATAATGATGACAAATAGAAGAAAACCAAACTGAAAAATAATTTAAAAAAAAAAGTCTTTTTACAAACAATTTGGTCTAATATATTTCCCTTTTGAATTATTACGGTAATAAAAAGTTCAATTTCAGATCGTAAAAATTAAAAGTCTTAACAAAATTAAACTATAACCTTCCTTTAATCAAACTAATTTTTCATTAACATTTAAAGAGTTAAAACCTAAATTCAACTTGATTAAAATATTATGTTCTTCAGAAACAAGATAGAAGCTGATTAAGCACAAAATATTAAAATAAGGTAAAGTTTTATATAGGCAAACAAATGATTGTCATAAAGAAATTAAAATTTGTTATTACCTTGCTCCTAAATATAAAAATATCACTTAATATTATTTTAGATTCATTTCATTAAGTAAAATTTCATATCCAATAGTTTAATTAAAAATGAACAAAACTCCCTACTTACAGTCATCACCATGCAGTGATTTTCTTTCACAGCACCACAGCATCCCAAAAATGCAATGAAGAAAATAATAACTCCAACAACAATTAGAATAACAGGTGCCGTTACATATTTGCTTTGCATAAATGTTGTGTAATCTCTTGAATTGGCAATACCTCCAACAATGATCAATACAAGTCCACATATCTAGGGGGAAAATTAAATTAGTGACAGTTTAAAAAAAATTAAAGTCATTAATAAATCAAATGAAACCAAGTCGCAAAATAGATATAAAAAAAAACTAAATTAAAAAATTTTTTCTCAGCTTTAACACAAGATAACAGCACTAAAAAGAATTCATATTAAATCAAACAAGATCTGCGAGTATAATTTACCATTTTTAAACATTACATGAAAAATTAATTCAAACTATTACCAGTTGGGAGGGACAAATAAGCCAAATCTATAGTTTAATTGTCAAAATAGAATTCTTCAGATGAAGACTTTTGTGCATGTTGAACCTAATCTATAATGTGCAAAATTTAGTTGAATTTGGTAATTTTTTTAATTTCACCATCAAAGTTAAATTTTAAAAGTTAGTTACATTATTTTACAAAATTCTATTTATCTTTTAGAAATCGGCTTACAAGTTTCACTGATATCTCTTTAAAGTTTCTTTTAAAATCTTGTTAGAAATATTAAAAATTAGAAGTAACAAAATTTTAAATTAGGATTGAAAAGTCGTAGTGATCGGCAATAAAATTGAACACTGAGCCAACCATGAACAAAGTACTTTATCATTTAAACAAATTTAAATAAAGTTAAAGACAAAATTAACTGTTTACATAATGAAGATAGACTAAAATAACTTGTGACAGTTGAAAAATATTATAAATTAATGAAAAACTTCAAATTCTTTTTACAAGGCATTTAGTCATGCAAGTAACATAACAAAGAAAAAATGATTATGATTTATAATAAAAATAAGTCAGATGAAAATTCATAAAATTAACAGACAAAATAACTATTCTTTAAAACATTTTATTAGTTTTTCCTATTTTTATTTTAAAAAAATTGTTCTAAACTAAAATTGCATGTCATTATATATATATATATAAACATTTTTCAAGTATGTTTATAAATAGAAATACATTATTGTAAAAAAAAAAATCAATGAGAAAATTCTTTAAATTTTAATTATATTTAATGATTATTTAATTAAAAATTTCCTTTTGAAGTAATCAATAATTCTTTACATTACTGAATTATATCTTGCATAAAATAGACAATTTTTTGGTTTTTTTTTTTTTTTTTTTTTTTTTTTATCTATTAGCTTATTGAGTATTTCAATAAATTAGATATTTTTGCATATAACACTCTTATCAAATGTATTTAAAACAAAATTAATACAACTATTTAAGTTTCCAAGACGCAACTTTCCTCCAATTATTTAATAATAGCTATTCTAAAATTTTCTTCTATTTACTTTCAAACTATATAATTTCACATCCATAGACTTTTCTATTCCTTTAATCATTCTATAGATTCATATAAATAAATGACTTTAAGAATTCTTGTTTATAACTTATCAGTACAACATTAAAATCAGAAGTGACTTAAAATATTATACTATTTATTAAAATTTAATATTTTATTATAAAATATTATATAAAAAATAGATTTATTTAGTTTATTAGGATTATAGCCTATAAAGAATAATACAAATCAATATATAAAAGACCTGACATTTCATGGGACACTTTCATTTTGCACTCTTCCAGTTTTAGTTTTTTTTTCTATACACAATTTATTTAATAATGTACTATTTCACTTTAGCTTCATTTTTTACTCGATATTACAATATTTATAAAAAAATATAATCATAAATTTAATGTACACTATAGATAAATCATTATCTTATCTAATAGTTGCAGTTGCTACACCTTATTTTACAAAAAAGTTAATATTAATCAGTTACATTAAAAGATAAGAAAAGATTTAGTGCTAAATGACAAAATTTAACAAAAGTGATCTAAGCTGTGCTCGGCATTTTGTAAACAAATCTGATTTTTAGAGCTCCATTTAAAAATATATATATCTATTTTCATATTATGTTAATAACCTAGAATTTTTTTTTTTTTTTTTTTAAATAATATCCAATTCAAACAGATCTTCAGTAATAAGATATTCCACATTAAGAGCAAAAAATATAGGCTTTATAAATAAAAATATTGTATACATTTATATTTTCTGTATTTAACAAGGTTTTCTAATTTCTGTTTGTAATTGTTTCTAATCCATATGGTGTAGCAACACTATACCATTTCCTTAAAACAAAACAATTTTTAGACCCTAAAAACAGGTATAGCCACTTTAAAAATCGAGGACTAACACCCAAGCACCAGATAATATATTGAGACTAATAAAAGATAATATATTGAAACTACAAAAGATTAATTCTTTTTAACTCATTCTCTAAAATCAATTGATCACAAATAGGTTAGAATAAACAACTATTCTCAATAACTAGTTAATTAAAACAAAATTATTCATTGGAAACTATGCATTAACTTCGTAAAGCAATTAAAATTTGGTTTACACTCCTTAGTCATTTTTTTTACAAGACAGTTTATGAAATATATTACACAAAACTTTTAACTTTGAAACCTGTAATTTAAATCGGAGTAATTATCCTTTTAGATGATAATTTCTCTACAGCTTTTTTTAGGTTACTTAGATTCTTTAGAATAGATTATTACATTTATAATTATAAACAATATTCAAAATTCAGAAATATCTATTTTATTCCAATTTGTCTCTTTTTTAAACTTTTCACAAAATAAAGAATCTTTTCTAAAAAACAGCAAATTGTTACATCTTTATATTATTCAAAAATAAAAATTAATGCAAATAAATAAATAATTATTAAGAGTAAATTAGGTAAAAAATTTTTAAGAACATAGCTTTTGGCTCTGTAGTATTATTTCTTATATATAAGTAATTTATAAGTATTTCTTTCCAATGAATAAACAAAAAGTACTTAAATTTTTACAATTAATATAATATTGAAGAGTAATTATATTTCCAGAAATAAATTTTTATAAAATTTTTATAAATTTTCATAAACAATATTATATTGTTCCAAACTCTTAAAATTTATAAAATTTTAGACAGTATATTCTAAGTTGAAAAGATAAAAAATATCTTAAATTATACATTTCTTTAACAACTCTTAATATTTCAAATTGAAATTTTAAATTGTTATAACAGTTAATATATTTAATACTTTAAAACATAAATATATTTAATATTTATGTTTTTTTAATTATTTTATCACTACGGGAAATACAGACATTTCTAGTGATGTATAATTTCCTTAACAAGATAGTAATTTTCTTTTATAACAAAAAAAACAAAACTTCTGTTTTTTTTTTTTTTTTTTTTTTTAAGTTTACAAATTTTTTCAAAATTACATTTGTTTTACAAGTGTTTAAAATTTAAAATTATGAATTTTGCATTTTAAAGTCCGAAAATTTAGATTAGAAATTTAAGATAATCAAGTGTAAAAAGTCAAATACAATTATGGAAATAAATAAATTTAAATGCATTCGCTTATTTTTTTTTTTTTTTTTTTTTTTATTTTTTTTTTTTTACATCTCACAAGTTGTCATCACATTATACATTAACAAAAGTACATAAAAAATTTTATCCTAAATAATTAACTCGAAAAAAATACCTAACTTTATAATTTTCCACTAACTTTATCCTTTTTAAAAATACACGAGATTGCTTAAAATGATCAACATGATTGCAGATGGCTAATATATTTAGATATAAAACATTTCTTCACTTTTTATAATTCTTTACTCAAAGGCACTATACAGGTATGTTAGAGAAAATTCAATGAAAGAGCTAAATATAGTTTCAGCAGACTTTGTATCATATTATTCAAGAAATTATAGTTAATAACATTGGTTTTTAAAGCTTCTACTTAACACATTAAATCTTAAAATTTAAAAATCATTAATAACAGACTAAACCAATACTGAAAGTTACACATATTTTAAAAAGATGTTTACTTTTAAGTAATATTTATTAAATGTTAATAACCTAAATTATTCAATATTTATCAATTATAATTGAACTGAATTGAAATGGATATGGACTTTAAAGAGATTCACTCTTAAAATCAACACGGTATAAAGATTTTGAATTATTTTACATTATTCCCTCCCCCCCCCTGCTTTTGGCAATTAGCGTAACTGGAATAAAAAGTAAATTGTTATAAGTAATCCATTTGCATTGTGTATAGTTTAAAATTGTTTCTTCAGAAATTATTTAAAAATACAAACATTTACATTTTTATAAATTAAACAATTATTCATTGATAAAACTTAAGCTTTAATAATTTTTGACCGTTTTCTGTGTAAAAAATATAATGATAATCATTTTCATCCCTTCTTAATAAAGAGCTAAAAGGTTCTATATTTACATGGTTGGTTGGTTGGTTGGTTGGGTTTTATGGCGCAAGGTCCAAAATTGGACATGCTGCGCCAAGAGTAAGACTTTTATAGTTTCATATTTATGTGTTTATTTTCTATTTATTTGTTTTCTTCCAAAACCAAGCAACTTTAAAAATTTAAAAAAAGTAAAATCTAGTGTATATATTATTTAGAATCTAATTATAAAACAAAGTAGAAATTGAAGAGTATATAATTTCAAAAGTTTAAAATACAAATTAAATAAAATGTATAAAATCTATGGCTCTCAAAAAGCTTAATAGGTTTCTATGGGGTGGATCCCCTATTAAATCAATCATAGTTAAAATATCAGAATTAAAATAGTGTAAACGTTGTTGGTTAAAATCATGACATGAAATTAAAATATGATAAACAGTAAATGGTTCATCACACGTCACACCATGGATTTAAATCATTTAGAAACAAATGTCTGTGTGTGAAGCGTGGTGTGCCGATCTACAAGGCGAGTTAATCTTAACATCAGCACTTGTAAAGGTAAAACAGATAATGAAGTGAGGGATGGGAAAATGGTATGGAGTTTGTTTCACCTGCATGTCCCATGATTCTTCCAAAAGGAATGAACAAATCTTTTAATACCCTTTCACATCTGAGAGCTGGAATTGATGGTAAAATTTGTTGTGTTGCAGTTTTTGCAGCTATGTCCGCTCTCTCATTTCCATCAAGACCTACGTGACTTGGTATCCAACAAAATATTATTTTGTATCCCTTGCTATATATTTACATGAATATTGTTACAAATTTATAATTATTGTATATGTCTTAATATCTCAGACCGATTGGAAATACTCACATTTTGGGCATAAATTGCGGTATTTAGACGTGCTATACTTTAAAAGCAGGTTTTCTAATGATTTGGTGACTTGGCGATGTTTTGGCGAGAAATAGATACTTTTGGAAACATCCATCACCTAAGCTCTAGGACTAATATTTAGCGAAATAACCTAGAAGCTTCCAGAACCTTGGCGAAATTAGTAGATTTCCCTGCCAAGTCAGGTATAAATACAACAGCCCGAGATAGTTAGTTTAGTTTTGTGAAGACAGTCAGTGAGTGAAGACGATTTGTCGTGACTGCTAGTCTAGAGAAGCTGTTCTCTGAGGTATTAGAGACCTGTGATTTTAAGGAGTTACCGACGAATTGTAGCTGTATGATTGTGATTGTTACAGCTGGTACATCTAGTGGAATTTTTACGAATAAAAGTCTTGTGTTCATTGAGTGGTTGCTTTATTCAACTCTCAATCCACACGAACCCCGAAGCTCGGTGCAATATATATCTTTTAATTCCCTAACACCTTCAAGAAATAAGAAGGAAAGTTCTATAATTTCAGAATTTGCATCCATACAATTTCACCGCTTGCAAACCTAACAATTCATCCATTAACCACGCACTGTATGGCAAAACAATGCAAGCTAATAGTTATATTTAAATACGGATTTTTTAAATTTGTCTAATGTCATCATATTTTCCAAGTAAAAGAAATCAATTTTTGATAAAATATGTCAACATAACTATTATGCATCATGACAATATATTTTTATAAACCATGAAAAACAATCTTTCTATCAATTATTATTAAATAGTTATTTCTACTGAAGATTTTGAGCAAATTCAAGAACCCACTTATTAACATTGATAGCTCTTAGTTGTAAAAAACTGAAAATTAAGATTTAAATATAAAAAAAATAAAACTAGGTATGTTATTTATTAAGTAAAAATTAACAAGCGATTTTCAAAGAGGTTATAATAATTCTATTATACATTATACATTATATAATATCTATAATGGTGAATTTTGTACATTATCTGTTAAATAATTAAAGCGAATTGTCAAAAACTTTACATATGATATAACTTTACTTAACATTTATGGGAATGGATGAATAAGTATTAATGTTTTTTTAATCCACTGTTATTACTTATTTCCTATTCTTACATTAGGAATTCTTTCTGAATTAATAAGAAATCTTTTACTAACACATAAATCTAGAATTTTTTTTAAATAAAATGCTTTTGTTATATTGTTCCCTTTCAAAAAAAAAATCTCAATTTAGTTTTTAATGACATTTCCAAGTGATATTAGACAAGAAAACCACAAAAGTTTCACTTAAATAAACTAATATAAATTTAAACCTAAGTAAACTAAAATATTTTTATGACTGAAAGAAAGCGTTAAAGATTAAATTAAGTAATTATTCACACAAAACTTCAAAAGGAATAAAAATTATAGAATGGTCAAATCACATATGCAGTAATCATGTGAATGGTATATAGAAAGTATTTCTACACACCATTAAATATAAAGCGAAATATGTATTTCTACATACAATAAAAGCATGAAAATAAAGTAAATCATTAGACAAAAGAAATAAGGAGAGCAAGTTTCCCAAATTATAAAACAACTTTAAACAAACATCACAATAAACTTTATATACAACTTAAGAAAATATAACACAGGATTCAGGGTTATTTTTTCAGGATTATGCAAATTTTTATTGTCTTAATTAGCACATTCAAGATATACTGCAGTTAATATATGTTTAAATTCGGTAAAATTTTAACATACGGTCACCCTTGGCGAAATTTTCAAAAAATTGCCAATGCCATAAACCCGATCTGTGAATATGGCGGTAGGAAAACGGCTGAAATAGTGACAAGAAATAAAAGCTCGGCGACAATATTTTGTTTACCGCAAATTTTGTTTATTTTACTCTACTCAACAGAACTTTATTTGCGAAGAAAGGTTAGAAACAATATCTGAAAATTCCTATATGACTAGCATGAGACTTGTCTCACAAGGCAAGCCGAGCATCTCGCGAGAATCAAATCAGACAAAAATAAGGTGTACTAAATGTTTGCCAAATTTGGCTTAACGCGACAAGGGTGACCGTACAGTAAAATTTAACCTTAATTTTTTCTTTATTCACTAATTTTTAGTAATTGTAATCATGAAAAATCCAGAAAAACATTCAGTAGTCTGGTATATTTTGCAGTTCCTAGAAAAATTATACAAATATTTCTTAACTAATTTAGTTTCAATTGTAAATTTCTAAACTAGTTTGGATAAAAATTGATACATGTAAATAAATCACTTATAAATAAAACTAAATATTATGGGAGCGTTTTAATGTATTATGAAATTCAATATCATTCACTATATCCTCGTATATATAAACGATAAAAAAAAATTTTTTAGTTTTTAGAGGTTGTCACACAAGTTTTTCACACGCAGATTTTTGTGAACTTTCTGTAAAAATGACAGACAAGCTTTAATTAAAATTTATATTGCGAAATGTATTTCAAGTAAAACAAGCATTTAAGTTAATCAAAATACTACTCTCAAGAGGAAAATATTATGCGACAGCAGTCAACACATTGGTATTCGTTGAAATTTCGCCAATATTTGTTTTGAAAATGGAGGGCGCTGTTTCGCAACCTAGCGCAGACGCCATTGTTTGAGAACATTCGATTAGAGCGAATTCCCAACAATTTTATCTATGTTAAAAAGCTAAATTAGTTTCCTTACAACAATAACTTTTCATCATTGTTTTTTTTTAAAAGGTGACATTTCCCGATATTTATCCACATAACACAAATTTCAACTGAGAGTTAAAAAAACGAGGTACGTTCGTTATTTACATTACGAAATACAAGAGAATCGCATAACATGAATTTCCCTTATGGAAGAAAATATGTGTTCATTAATAATCAATATTAATGAATATAGAAATATGAACATATCTAGCATTATTAAAAATGGAAGATATGCAAGATTAAATCTCATTTCAAAAACATATTTTAAATGAAATCAACTTACCACAAAGACGAAATTGAAAATAAACATCAAATATTTGACGCATGTCATGCTACCTTGAACCATCTTGGCAGATTAAATTGAATGAAACTTACACGAATTAATAAAATCAAAGTATCCAAATACGAACAAGAGCACAGTTATGCCTTCGCTTGAACGTAGCAAGTAATAGAAGTTTCCCTAGCTCAGGTCCAATTGATGTCTTTCTAAATACTGATCATGTGACCTGCTACGTAATAAACTCGTGACAAGGCAACTTTTGCATGGTAGAGAAGAAATACTTGCTTTCAGGTGACGGAGAATCGGATTTATCTTATACTTCTCGATTTTTCATTTGATTTGATTACGCATTTTAACCGCCGCGATTTTTTTTTTATGAGACAAATTTTTTTACAGAATTTTTAAAATAATATGATTTCATCAGAAAATAAAGTAACATGTTTTGTCAATACTTATTTTATTAGATTTTATTTCATGCAATTTTTATTGAAATTATGGGATATTTTCGAATAAAGTACAGAACATTTTGAATACAAAAGTATGCCTCTGTTTATCTTATTTATTAAATAACTATTAAATGTTTCTTTAAGTTCATAAAATTATGCTTTTTATATTCTTTTCAGGTTTTGATGACAAAATGATTTATTTCCTGAAAAGCAAAAAAATCTTTTGATTTTTCTTGTTAATAAATTTAAAATAAAAAAAAAAAAATCAGTTTTTTTTTCCAGTTGTTGAAAATCTCAGTTTACGTTTTATTAGTTTTGTTTTATAATCACAAAATTTTTAAACTATTAATTCATATGTGCTTTTATTTTGTGTACTATTTTACCTTTGCTTATTATTTTTTGATACATTATTTTGTAGATAATTATTTTTACGGGCATTAATTATACAATTTACTCTTGTTTAAAATGTTTGGAATAATGGTATTTTAGTTACTTAATTAATTATTTATAATAAAAAATTGTAAGCAACGTTTTATAAAGATTGTATCGATTATTGCGTTAAAAATACATTTGCTAGAACAGAGTGATCGCTTTGAAGTATGTTCCTATTATCATCCTTAATAAAATGATTTAAGTACCGTTTAAAGATATAGGTTATTCTCTAATTATAGTAAGTTCTCTTTAAATGCAGGTTAAAACAAGGTTCATAAATATGTTGTTTCAATCCTTCACGATAAAAAAAAACTAACAAGAAAGAAAGTATTTGGAAAGGAAAAAAAAATTATAAAGCATATTAATACTTTCTAATTTCAAAAGCGGAAACAATTCGTAGTGCATGCTTAAGCAAACATTTTAAACCTTGAATAAACACGTGTTTCACTTAAATACTTTTTTTACGCAATTCTAAAATAAAAAATATTTCACCGCTTGTAAAACACAATCCCTTTTTTTTTTCTGTAATTTCCGTAGCTATTCTACATCTTTTAAAGCGTATCGCAGAATTTTTTTTTTTTTTTTGTATAAAAACGTAAAATTTAAGCAATAAAAAACCAAAGTTGAAAATCTGAAAAAATTATTTGAAATACTGGATGAGGAAGTCTACGCGAATATCATTTTCGATTTCTTTACTGATAAGTAATTGTATAAAAAAATAGTTTTTTTTTCATTATTATTTTTTATTTACAATTTTGCTAATGTTTTATGCTTGTAGCGAAGGGATATTATGTTAAATTCAATTAAAGAAAGTGTATGTTGTGAAGTCTATTATAAAAATAGTTTTTCTTCTAAATTATGGAGAATTTTTTAAAGATAGATACATTAAAAATTTACTAATGATCGTTGAAATAACAATAGATTTTATTTAGTTCTGCAGAAAAAAAAACGTCATGAAACCTTAAATAACAAATTAATACAATTAATGAAATTCGCACACAAAATTCAAAATCAAGAAATAGAAGGTATTTATGTTATAAATTATTGTTTGTATTACACACACACACACACACACAAATATATTATTTGTCAATTCACTTTTTTTTTATTTAATCACCCTTAGATTTATTTTCCTTTCACAAACACAAATTATTTCATAATTCTCTTCTCCAAACTGATTGTAACAAAATATTGTTTCAATGAAATAACATCGCACAAATAACAAAAAAAGTGTTAACAAACCTTCACAATAAGAAATGAAAAGCATACGAAACGAAATTAAGGTCACTGTTCTTTATATGAAGTGAAAGGTTCAAAATCTCGGCTTTTGACGTTCTTTTGAACGTCAAAAGCCGAGATTTTAAAAAGATAATAAGCCGAGATTAACGAAAGATCACTTATTTGAAATGCATTGGACCATGAAGACATCACGGCAGGAAGATCTCTATGAAATCAATGTTTTGTTTTTATTGACTTCTTTCTAGCAAAATTGCTCTATGAAATTATATTAAATCAGAAAGGAAAATACACGCATCTCTCCCTTTTATTTGTAAAATAACTTAAATTACCTCATAATTAAGAAATAAAATTTGAATAAATTTATTTTCATTTTCATATTGGTGATAAATTTTTATATTACATAATATTTTTTTGTTCTTATTCATGTGTTCCATAATGTATATTTTTTACCAATGTTATGCAAGACTACGTTCGAATTTAAAAGAAAGATATTATTTAACATCGGTGAGAAAGATATTATTTAATAACTGCGACAAAAAATATTTTAAAATAATATATAATCCTCGCCTATTAAATTGATTAACTGAAGAAAATGCTATAAGTCTATTTTTAGTATCTAGTACATAATACCGTTCCAAGAAAGTTATTTATTGAAGTCATTGCACCAGCATACATTTCTGTACCTAGACATGAGTTGAGTTGTACCAGTTAGATAGAAGCAGCCGGGTGGAGTCAGAGATCTTGAAGTTCATTGATGTCGTGGTAACCTAGTGGTTTGAGCATCGTCATTCCGTCAGAAAGGGCTGAATTCGATTGCCAATGCCGCCAAAGACCCACCGAGTACATGCGATATACGTGATCGTTAAGTCTATGGAATCGAAAGTTCTGTAGTCGGTCGTTGAGACAGGATATAACGATCGTGTGAAAATTTCCTCGTCCTACAAACCAAAGTCAAAATTGAGGAAATGGATCCTCTGGTGGCGCCATCTACCAGAAGAGTTTTAGAGCAAAGACCTACTTCCACTTTCATGAATGCTCTGATTAAACGTAAGACTGGATTTCTGAATTAATTTCGCATAACCATCAGCTAGAAGCTTATCTTGTCCAAGCAACAACAATACAAAACTCGAAAAACAATGAAATCACTATACAAGCCCTAGTAATCTGGAACTCTTGCGGAAATAAAATATGGCCGAAAATCTCAGACTGCCTTGGGCAGATTCTCAAGTGGACACCTAAAATGTGTGCCGTTTGAACGTGGTACAAAAAATTATCGCACTTGTAAAAAATGCTGTGACCATCCAGCCTCACCGAAACATGTTCTGTATAGCGTTGGACTTTCCTGGGAGGATTTATCCTCAGATCCCCTACTTGTCATTGACTTCTTAACTGTCAACAATTTAATGGAGTTGATCGAACAAATGTCAGATCATAAAAGAAAATAAGCCAACAACAATATTTTAAGAATTTTTGTTTTTACAGTTGAATTTAATTTTGTTCTTATTTTTAAAGTATATTCTGTGAAAAAAATTTTATTTCTTTATATATCTGAATTAGATAGGCGACTCTTAAAGATTTTATATTTAAAGTTTTCATTAAATAATGATCTGAAATGACATATTTCTTAACGAAAACATTGTAATATTTTAAGCCATAATACTATCATTCAATAAACTCTCGTTTGTCTGAGAAATTGAGTGGCGCGAACTGATTTTACAAATAAACTACAAAATAATTTAAAAAAGGAAACAAATCAACTCCCAAATATGTATTTAAACAAGAACACAATAACTACCACGAACGCACATATTTCTCCTACAGAATGATAAAATATTTATTGTACATTCACTATTTACAAATTCATCCACAGTTTAATTTTCAGAAAATCAATTAAATTTCCATTTTTACCAAACATTTTTTCTTTGTTAGAGATTGAAATCCTTTTGGAATTTAATACCACGAATAATCGACTGAACGGATAATTGGGAACTCATAGATCTCGGACATTTTATAACAATAATTTTATTTAGGTTTGTAATTGTTCATCAAAATTTCATATTTTTCTGTAGTCTCAACATTTTATTGCAGCCGAAATACTTCACTTTAAGTGATTCATTGATTCATATATTTCTATTCATTGGTGATTCATCTGAAAATAAATTATCGGCACATAGATTTGGAAGTCATTCATGCTATTTGTTCTAGGGCATTGCTCGTGTGTGCTTATTTATGCGTTTTTCTAGCACAGTGTATACGACACCCAATTCTGAATTTTTTTTTGGCGATGAAGAAATGTTGCCAAGATGGCGTATCGTGACGTGCGCGATGACGTAAAAACTAGGGTTACCAAAATAGAAATTTCTGCATAATTTTTATAGGTCTCCATATGTATGACGAAATAAAAACGTGATAGCCAGATACATAAGAAAATCCAAAAATTCGCCAATCTTAGAATTTGAAATCATGTATTATACGGCGCCTGTGCCATTTCTCTTTCGCTAGTGTTACAGCCTATTTATACTTTTGTTATTCATAAAATATTCTATTGCTTAGGGAAAGAAAGTTAAGTATAATATACCCCCCCCCCAAGAGATTTCTCGCCAAATCTACCGTCCTTTGTTTTGATTGTTGGATTTCTGATTTTAATTTTGATGTTGCCAATATGAATTTTTATTGAGTTTTTGGTTTCTTTCATCATGTTTTACATAATTTTTGTGTCACATATATGGTTTTCTTTAAGTGGCAACAGCATTAGAATTGTTTGGTGACAAAAATAGGTCGCCAAGGGAGTATATATCCTACTACATCCGGAAAGAAATTTAATATTTAGATAATGAACTGGGACAATTTTATTTTATTTTGACTTGAATTTAATTTAGTTTTAAAAAGAATCATTTTTATTTTGTTGAAAATGAATATTTTCACTTTATTTAGACCTTTCTGCTGATGCTGTTGTGAGAAAAATTTTCAGGATATTTTTCTTGTGATAAAATGTTTCTGATTACGTGTCTATACTGCATATCAAAGTTACATAGACAGGGGGCTGTATGTTCATATTTTGAAAGAAAAATTTGTTAAAGTCTTATAACGCCAACTCCAACAGCAATTGCACAAATAAAAGGAGCTGCATAACATTTCTTTTTTCTGTTTAATTATAACAAGAATGAACATTGGAAGCCACTAACTTGTCGCAAAAATCTTATTTAAAAAGTAGCTAAAAATATTGATATTGTTTGCTTAGCATCAATATAAAAATGTTAGCGTTGGAAAATAATGAAATGAAATGAATTAAAATATAATAATTTGCCTATCTTTTTGAGGTAATTTAAGTGCGTAATTTTTGCTGGTGAATTAAATGGTATTAAAAATTATTTTAATGGATTTAATTCTAATTGATTTGTCAGTAAAAATTATGCAATTCATTTCTGCATTGTTCTCAATACTACGAGCCAGAGTAGAAAATAAGAATGCATTGAAACTTATGATCATTGATCTTAAAATTCCTCTTGAAAAATTTATAAATGACTAAGCTACATGGCATTAAAATGAAGTACATCATTTTTCATTCAAGTTGAAAATGTCGCATCAACTTTTTAATTGATCTTGGAATTTAATGTTATATATTTTTATGAATATAAATATGATGCAAAAATTCAGAAACCACTGTCTCTTATTTGTTCGCAATTATTTTCTAATTTACATCTAATTGAAGCCGATTATAGCCATTTTAATTTCCATGCAATATGAAACATGCAATTCTTTAATGATTTAAAGATAAAAATTGTTAATTTTAAACTAAATATCGCCAAGAAAGGTAATTATAAAATTAAAGAGAAAATAAGATCCACTAATATGTTTCACTGTTCATCAACCAAATATTACAATAAACTCTGTGCTCTGGGCTCTCATAATCGCACCTCAACCTATTTTAGGGGTTGGCGTTATAGTCAAAGACTCTAGAGAAATAGCCACTTCAGCCAAATAGACAATCTGAACATAGGTAAAGATGCCGTGGAACCACATCCCCTGAAACAATGTCTTGACCCATCGGAAGATTTAGATGGTGTCATTTTCCATCCGGATTTGCCAGTTCATGTAAATAAACGATCTGATATTCCCCACTATCTGAGGCTGGTGGCCCTTGAGAAAATCGGAGAAATACCGAGCGATGCCATACAGGTTTATACGTATGGCAGTAAAGATGAATTCAATCGTACTGGCAGCGAAATTTACATCAAACAGCAATGTAGTGTCTTAAGGTTGAAAAAGAGAAATCCCGATTATCTCGGTGTTCCGTAGTGAGCTTATTGCCATAGAGGAAGCCCAGGACTCCCTGAATTCACTTCCTAATGGAGCTAAGATTTGAATTTTATCTGATAGTAAAAGTGCAATATAGCATTTGGCCAGATGACAACAAGTGAGAGGCAGGACTGGAGTTTCAATACTTCAATTGTTAAAACGGATGTCCGTATAGCATCATATTCACCAACAGTGGATTCCGTCCCACGTGGATCTCGAGGGAAATGAGATGGTGGACTCTTTTACCAAAGCTGGTGTGTCTGAGGATGGTGTGCTGTCGGAACCTCTCACATTTCAGGAGATTCATTCAAAAATTAAACACGAGAATAAAACCATTTGGATTGTTCTTCCTGAGCATCAATGGTACGGCTGCGCGCGTCCAGGTGCTTCCCTGGCTACTGGTCTTAATAGACAAGAACAAACGGCTATTACCCGCTTCAGAAGTGGCCATATTAGTAACTTGAAATTCGACGAGGGTATAAAGAAATTCGAAATTTGCTCCAAGTGTTTAAATGGACATGCCTCTCCTGAACCTATTCTTCTATGCCTTGGTCACTCCGGGAGAGATCTGATGGAGAATCCATTCATGGTGTTGGACTTTTTCAAGGTATACGCGCTCATGAACCTGGTCTAGCTCTACTGACCTCGGAGGCATGCAACAACAATAACAACTGTTCATTAATCTGAAAATTATTTAAGTGATTTATGATATATAGTTGTATTTGTCTTTGTGTAAATAGAAAATAAATATCTAAAAACAAATTGGCTTTTCTGACTATAGTATAAAAATGAATTTTTTTTAAATATTTTCTTGGTAGTTGAGAGATTTCAAAGATTTTCAAATGGTGAACGGGCATAAAGTTGTGATCTCACGATTAGTTTAATCACCTATGTAACAATTCTTATATTCTGGGTCTTAGCAGTTATTTAAAAATAAACTTTGCACTTTGATGCACATTTGATATACACTACTGGCCATTAAAATTGCTACACCAAGAAGGCGACATGCTACAGACGTGAAATTTATACGAAAGGAAGAAGGTGCTGTGATATGCAAATGATTAGCATTTCAGCGCATTCAGACAAAGCAAGCGCCAGTAGCGACACCTATATTGTGTTTAAATGAGGAAATTGTTCAGCCGGTTCCTCATACACAAATTACATTTGAACGTTGTTGCCTGGTGAAAAGTTATTGTGATGCCTCGTGTAAGAAGGAGAAATGCGTACCAGCACGTTTCTGACTTTGATAAAGGTCGATTTATAGCGTACCTGGATTCCGGTTTATCTTATCGCAGTATTGCTGCTCGCGTCGGTCGAGATCCAATGACTGTTAGCAGAATATGGAATCGATGGGTTCAGGACGGTAATACGGAACGCCATGCGGGATCTCAATGGCCACATATTATTAGCAGCCGAGAAGACAGGCATATTATCCGCATGGCCGTAATGGATCGTGCAACCACGTCACAAGCCGTGAGTCAAGAAACGAGGTCGTTTGTAAGACAACAAGTGTCTGCACGAACAGTTCGACGACGTTTGCAGCAGCATGGACTCTCAGCACAAAGACCATGGCTGCGGCTTCCCTTGACGCTGCGTCATAGACAACAGCGCCTTCAATGGTGTGATCAATGACGAACCTGGGCGCACGAATGGCGAGACGTCATCTTTTCAGATGAATCCAGGTTCTGTGTACAGCATCATGATGGTCGCATCCGTGCTTGGTGGCATCGTGGTGAACGCACACTGGCAGCGTGCATTCGTCATCGTCATACTGGCCCATCACCTGGCGTGATGTCTTGGGGTGCCATTGGATACACGTCTCAGTCACCTCTTGTTCGCATTGACGGTGCTTTGAACAGTTTATGTTACATTTCTGGTGTGTTACGACCCATGGCTCTACCCTTTATTCGAGCCCTGCGAAACCCTACGTTTCAGCAGGATAATGCTCGACCGCATGTTGCCGGTATTGTACCGACCTTCCTTGATACGGAACATGTTCTGCTGTTGCCCTGGCCAGTACGTTCTGCAGATCTTTCACCAACAGAAAACGTCTTGTCAATGGTTGCCGAGCCACTGGCTCTTCACCAAACGCCAGTCACTACGGTTGATGAACTGTGGCATCGTGTTGAAGCTGCATGGGCATCTGTATCTGTACATGCAATCCAATATCTGTTTGACTCAATGCCCAGGCGTATAACTGCTGTTATTACTGCCAGAGGTGGTTGTTCTGGGTACTGATTTCTCAGGATCTATCCAGCCAAATTTTTTGAAAATTTAATCACTTGTTATATTTCTAGTATAATATACTTGTCCAATAAATATCATTTTGTTATCTGCATTTCTTCCTGGTGTAGCAATTTTAATGGCCAGTAGTGTACATCTTGAAAAATGTAATAATAACGTCGAACTGATATTCCATTTACTTAAGAAGTAGAAAAGCATTTTCTCTAAATCAATCGATTTTCAGAGAAAAATATCATAATTTGCAAGAATACGATAATTGAATGTACACATACTGATACATTTAAAAATAGGCCATAGTTATTCTTTCGTGTACTTTTTAGGTATCAAATTATGGACCTTATTACACATTTTAAATAATCTACAGAAGCTGTTAAATCTCTCTATAGAAGTGAATTCTTAATCTTAAATTTTTACACGTGTATATCTTTTTCTTAACCAATATCTAATTGCCGTGGAATTAAGTAAAATGTCTAATCTTAAAATGCCTGTTGTACTAATAATGTATTTCGATACACTTTTTAAAAAAATATTATTTGTAGGCTATTTTAGCGAAGAAATTTTAAAATAATATCTAATAATTTTATACTTCAAAGACACTTTTTGAAGCCGAAAAATTTCATTTTAATCATACTGCGTAATCTTTGTTTGATAAGCGGTAAACTTCAACATAAATATGATTTTTTAAGCATATCGTATTGAATTCTGATGTCTCTCCAGAATTTTCGGAAGTGTAACAAAAAAAAAATAGTTGGAAAAATCTCGAATAGCAAGTTTAGTGACTTAATTTATTATGACGGATGTATACAACTCATATACAATTGTTCTCGACTCTAAGCACATTGAATAAAATATAATCAGCTGCTATTTCTTTTCAATTTCAATAGCTTGTTTCATTTAATCACTCCTTCAGAAATACAATGAAAAAAATATATGAGAAATCATTAAAAAATGCATGGAATAATTCCCCGGAGAGCATACAGATTATTTATTAATCATTGATTTAATCTTCGATTTTTGAAAAACAAATACAATAAGTAACAGCTTCTAATCACAGATCTCAAATACCTCAGGCAAAGAACATCTTTTCTAAACTAGCAGTCACGACTAATTATCTTCACTCACTGACTGTTTTCACAAAACTGCCTAACTATGTCGGGCTGCGGTATTAATACCTGACTTGGCGGGGTAATCTACTAATTTCGCCAAGGTTCTGGAAGCTTCTAGGCTATCTCACTAAACATTGGTCCTGGAGTTTAGGTGATGGATGTTTCCAAAAATATCTATTTCTCGCCAAGTCACCAAAATTCTCGCCAAAACATCGCCAAGTCACCAAATCATTAGAAAACCCGCTTTTAACGTATAACACGTCTAAATACTGCACTTTTTGCCCAAAATGTGAGTATTTCCGATCTGTCTGAGATATTTTAAGACAAATACAATAATTATTTATAAATTTGTAACAATAATAAACGAAGATCAATATAGGGTAAATGATGTTTATTTTTTAAGATTCCCAATGAAAAAACATTTTCAGTCTTTAACTACTGTTACTTCATCCTATATATATATATATATATATATATATATATATATATATATATATATATATATATATATATATATATATATATATATATATATATATATATATATAAACTTCATTAGATCTATTTTATTTTATGAATCAATATTTCACAGTAAATAATGTTCATGCAATTAAAAAGGTATAGTTATCACACATTTCATGTAGAAAAGTTTCATCCTTTATTACTGAAGACAAATATGTTGGATACATATGATACTATTTTTCAATTATCAAAAGTCTTAGTTGTTATTAAAATAATAAATAATTCATTTTTATTTTCTCTGTATAATTACTTTAAAAAGGATTGAGAATACATTTGTGCCGTATAATAAAGTAATATAAATAATATGTATACACTAAATATTTAAGAAATGCGTTAAAGATATAATGAAATACATAAAAGTTTAATCATGTGATATATATATAAATTGCAAAAGATTTATCCACCTGTATTACTATTTACAATATAAAGCATGAAATAAGATTAGCAAAATACATTTGTCTGTTCTTACAAAGAACTAATTTTTGGTAAGAAAGACAATACTTGAAATTGATGAGTTGAGTGATGTTTTTATCAATTACAAAAGCTTGTCAAAATTGCATTAACATTACAAGGAATACAAAATGCTTCGATAAATTGACAAAGGCTTTTTTATAACATTTATTCAATAAACAATCATGGTTTTGAATAAAATGAAAACGATGAAAAATCTTTTTTCTACTTTTCATTTTATTGATCGTGTTCTGTAAAGATTTCTAGCGGCTCCATAATATTCTGATAATTTTATGATATGAGAATCACTATATTAACAGGAATACGAGAGAAAAGGAGTTTCATCTGTAATTCTTAGAATCGAAACAGCATAATCTTGCAGCGTAAATAAACATATTTTGACCTTAACATACAGAATTATTTAGTCTATATGTTTATGTTATGCTTGAATATGCTAGTCGAGTATGCTTGAATATCATTTACTTTAAATGCTTAACATATATTTGATTTTCAGAAAATTCAGCTGAGATTAAATTTATTTTAAGCTTCAAAACAGACTGATTTTGAAAATTAGCAAAGGTCAGAATTAGCAGAAAATGCGAAAACTAAACTTTGAAAAATTTAGAGAAAATACGAAACAATTTATAAATTTTATTTCCAACTTAATGATTTTTCTCAAAAAAAATTGTACCAGTTTTTCAATTAATATCAGCTTAAAGCAAATATTACTGATATTAAAACAGTTTCGAAATGTAATAGAAATCGTTTTATACATAATCAATAAATTGGAGATTATAAATCAGTTTGTTTTTATTAAAAATCTTTATACATTGTACACATATTTTGGTAACAACAAAAAATTAGTTGAGTTGTTATTAATTTTTTTAATGCGAATCATTTATTTTTTATATTAAGCTTTACAAATCAAACCCTATTTAAAATATAATTCGATTTAAGTTTTAATACATTTTGAGCAGTATTATGTTTTTTTTCTTTTTTGTAGAATGTTTTCTGAAGCATAATTGATTTGACGAAACTAAAAATAAAAATTTGACAAAATCTCAAAAATAATTTAATTGATATTTTCATGGCTCAACCGCAATCTATTTGCTTATGCATAAAAAATCTATTTTTAACGAGCAATGTAGTTTTCTTTTTCTTTCATAATTTGAAAGCTAACTGAGCATGAAATAAGCAAGGTGAGCTGAGAAAAGCTGGCGTCTGCCTTATTTTTTACGAAGAGAAAACGCGTGTAACGTCGCTAAGAATAATGCTTAAAATTCACAATTTACATATCCAAACGTAAGACGGATAAAATTTTAAAAGAGCGATAGCTTTAATTTTTCAAATATTAAATCAGATTTTATTATATGCTTTAATCCAAAATCAAATTTATTTTAACTAAAACAATTTAATCATTTCCTATATCTTTCCTAAACCATATCTATTAGGTTGTTCGAAAAGTAATTTCGTTTTTTTTTTTTTTTTTTTTTTTTTTAAATATATGTATAATAATTTGATGGTGCCCGGTCTGCAGAATATTGTGGATGTGGAATTGTATCCCATTCAAGCTGTAAGAGCTTTGACGAGTGACAAAACTTGTGTGAGGTCTCGCGTAGTATTGGTGAAACACTACACCTTTCCTGTTGATTAGTTCTGGCCTTTTCTGTTGAAGTCCGTCATTCAATTTGTCCATCCAGCTGATGACAGTAGACTTCATAATTAATCGTTGTGTTATCCGGTAAAAGCTAAAAAAATAAATAAATAACGATTCCTTTAAAATCCCACCAAACAGACAGCATCACCTTTTTTGGTGAATATCGGCTTTGGAAATGGTTTCAGTTGGTTCATCTTTTTTGCTCCATGATCTCTTGTGTTTGACGTTGTATACAACCCATTTTTCGTCTCCAGTGATGATGAGCTTCAAAAGCGGATCATTTTCGTTACGTTTGAGAAGCGAATCGCAGACGTCAATGCGGAGACTCAGATTTCTCTCTGTGAGAACATCGGGAATCCATACATCGAGCTTCGAGGATAATCCCAGGCCTTTCAAGTGGTCATAAACTGTTGTTATTTGCCGGTTTGCTCACCTAATGCCTTTATCGCGACTTTATCAGCTTCAACCGGCCTTCCCAAACGTTGTGCATCTTCGACATCAAAATTGCCGGATCGAAATTTAGCGAACCACTGGCGCACTGTCAACACACCTTCTCCATACATATCGGTCAATTTCTTTCTGGCTTGAACAGCATTTTTACCCTTTCTGTAGTAAGACAGTAAGATATGTCGAAAATGCTGCTTATCGCTCTCCATATTTAAAAGGGCACCAACCAAAAAATACTGCGTAGAATTAATTGCAATTTCTCACCCACAAGACTTGTTATATGAGCTCTCAAAACATATAATATTTACACGACTTAAGTGTGAAGTTGGGTGCAAAAAAATACAACTAAATCCGCTGTCAAAACACGAAATTACATTCCGAACAACCTAATATAACAATCTAGCGTTTATATCTCAAATTTGATATAAGCTGGATAGGTTGGAAGAAATTTTCAGAACAAAAAGCAATTAACTAATAAAAAAATTAAAACATTCTGAAACAAGGAATTTCTTCATAAGCTGGCCAATATTATAAATTTAGATTATTAATAAATCAGTCAATTTTAGAAGAATTCAGTTAGCTCCAAATCTTTTTTATTCATCCACGATCATAAATTCTAGACTTAAAAATATTTTTATGTCAAATAAAAGTGGTTTATATCCGTTCTGCATAAACTGAAGTACTATTTTCAATGAATGAATACAATGCCATAAGTCGTAACCACAGTGAACATTAAGCCATCATGACGATGAAATATATTAATCGTTCTCAGAAATATTACTTTCTTGATGTGATAATAAAAGATTACAATGTTCAGAGCAAGTGAGATTCAGTTTTGTGGTTTTCGAACATTGATATCAAGCTGTTTTTTCGTATACAAAGCTTTCCTCGAGTAAATTTTCCTATGTTTCAATTTAGCAAAAATTTTCAGATTTGGTATTTCGTAGTCGCTAGAGATAACTGAATAATGATATATAATTTTTATGCAAATAAAGTTAAGCGTACTTGAATAAATTAAAAGATCAGATTAAGCAATTTTCAACCCAATTAACAATGAATTAGTTGTTTAAATCTGGGTTAAAACATGATAGATAAATTATATTTGGTAATATGTGATAAACAAATAATATACAAGTTTTCAAGCGATTTACAACTGTTTTATTCATTTTTCAAATGTTTATGAAGCTTGCTTTTTTATAATAGTCTCTTTATTTATAATACTAAATTTGATAGCAGCTGGAATAAAATGACATTGTTTTTCTTTGTAAGAAAAGTTATAAGTTTATATTTAAGAGAATAAAGAGCCTTTTCCTACAAGAAGTGGTATTCTGAGTTATTTTAAAATACCAACGAATGAACTTAACAATAGGATAATAGCTTTACAGTATTCTTCGAAAGGGAATTTTCCAAGTTCGATTCTAGCCACCGTTGAACAATAAAAGATAGGTGTCATTTCTGGTTTAAAGATTTCAGGGTATGTCCTTGAAAATTTTCCAAGTTTTCTTCCTTGCAAAACTTAACTACCACACATTATGCAAATGAAAAAAATATTCCAAAAAATAAACATTCGAATGCCTTATAAGCCTTCAGCTGTTAGTTTATATCTTCTGCCATGTTAAAATTTGTTTTAAAGTAAAAAGCGTTAGAGTAGTTGTTTGACAGAATTTTAGATTTCAGGAATTTTAGAAAGGGAATAACAAATGAAATTCAAAAAATAAATAATAAAAAATATCAGGAATCTTTGATGTTATTTAAAAAAAAAACAAAGATATTATTTGGTAACACGTCATTCTTATTATTGATTTTAAAAATTTAATTTCTAGCAAAATATATATCGACCGTTTTTTTAAAGTTATATTTGGATAAATTAAACTAAACTCTCTGGCACGACAGCCCATAGGGCCCAGGCCTACAGTGCCTATATCTATTTTCTTATTCGAGAGAACCTGGGGTGAAAAGCATATGTCCCGATTATCCTATCAGCCTAACGCGAAACCCCCAGTGTTTAGTTCCCAAGCATGCTTGGTACTCAGTTTATCGATCCACTGAAGGGTTGAAAGGCTGAGTAGATTTTTGGCAAAGATCTACTTGTTATGTTTATGGTCTACTTGTTAAATATCTACAACCAAAGATCTACTCGAAACAAGTAAATCTTTGGCAGAGATAGCAAAGATCTTCTGCAGAGATTTTTGGCAAAGATCTACTTCTTATATCTATGATCTACTTGTTAAATAAGTAGATCTTTGGCAAAGATCGTATTATCGTAATTTATAGATATAACAAGTAGATCTTTGGCAAAGATCTACTTGTTATATCTATGATCTACTTGTAGATCTTTGTTAAATAAGTAGATCTTTGGCAAAGATCTACTTATTATATCTATAAATTACGATAATAACAAGTAGATCTTTGGCAAAGATCTACTTGCTATATCTATGATCTACTTGTAGATCTTTGTTAAATAAGTAGATCTTTGGCAAAGATCTACTTGTTATATCTATGATTTACTTGTAGATCTTTGTTAAATAAGTAGATCTTTGGCAAAGATCTACTTGTTATATCTATGATCTACTTGTAGATCTTTGGCAAAGATCTACTTGTTTGACGCACTTAAGCTTATCCTTATGGTATATTTTAGAGATCTATTCTTTACTATGGTATAATATCCAAAATTAGTTTATAGCTTTCCTTAACGTAGAAATTATTTTCAAAAAATAAGTAAATCAGTAATGTTTGGTGAAAATAATTTCTTGATTTTATTTTAATTGATGATTTTTTTGAAAAATGATATAAATATGAGATTTAACATGCTTAATTATTGTAAGACATATTTTATGAACTTCATTGCAAGCACTTAATGAAAATATATTCGTGAAAATTTCTTTATAATTTAAATTCAAAGCAATTTTTCTTGTAATGGAAAATCCCTATAGCTGTAATTAGTATAGGAAATTTGATCATAAGAAAATAATTCTATTAATTTTTAACAAATGAATTTTTCAATGTAAAAATTTCAAATAAATTTACTATAAAAAACATAAAATTTTCAATTGAAATACTATTATAATTCAACGAAAAAAAACATTTTTAAAATTTTATCTCCAAAAATAATAATTTCTAATATGCTGGTAATCTTAGAATAGTTTCGACGTAATATGCAACAAACTTGTTTATCTTTAAAATACTTCCTATTCTAGTTATGCCTTGATAAAAGTTAAAAGGAATTTTTATCTGGTGTCAAATAGTGCAGGAAACAATAGTTACTCTAATCAAGTTTTGTTAAAATATTTAATTATCTAAAGTTCCAATGCCTTTGATGTAAATATGATGGTTTTTAAAAATAATTCAACCTTGATAAACAATATGTCTTTCAATATGAGAAATAGATAAAAGAAAACTATTACAAAAGTTGCAATAAAATTTCAAATTGAAAATGTAATAAAATTTTTTGAATTTTTAGAATAAATGACGAATTAAATTTTGTGATACTTTTTCATCGTATAGTGCTTTATATTTTATGATAAGAAAGTAGTACTGACTAAAATGGGAAAATTAATGAATGGATATATTTCGATTTCACTAAACAATAAGTAGAGATTTTCTTTAAGGTTTTTATTTTAAAATAATAATATATATAAATTTATATGTAGATAATATACAAAATAGTCCATAATTTCAGTCATTTATGGTAATTATTAAAATATTTTATAAAAACATAGCATGATATAAATTAAATATGTTCATATGCTCTAATCACAATTCACAATTCACATTCACAGAAAATTATTAAAACTGTCCCTCCTGAAGAAGACATAATCTCTATGCTTCTTATTATTTTTTCATATTTTGTTTTAAATCGATTTGCTTTATATTTCAATTTATATTTTTGTATTTTTAATTATATATATATATATATATATATATATATATATATATATATATATATATATATATATATATATATATATATATATATATATATATATATATATATATATATATATATATATATATAATTATTCTCACATTTTTACTTGCAGATGTAATATATTAAACATATCAAACAGTTCCTCATTTTTGGAAAATTATGAAAACTGTCTAGCACGAGAAGAGATTCCACCGAGCTGTTTGGTTAGTAACGGTTGCTATAGTAGCAAGATTTATCCATTTCAAATGGGGGTTAAGGATGATATGAATTAGTAAGACATTGGGCCGGCCAACTTGTCTAGTGGTCAGCGTGCCTGACTACGGATAGGGAGGTCCTGGGTTCGAATCCCGGTTCAGGCATGGATGTACTTTCTCTTTTTCTATCCTGTCTTTGTCCTTTCCTTGTGTGTGTGAATGAAGTATGAATGATGCCTACCCTATAAACGGGTCCCTATGGCATGCGTGAGGGTGCGATGGTGGCCCACCCCCTGTGGTGCACCCGGGGCAAGCTTCGGTGGCTAAGAGGTCGCTGTGTCTAGCCCATTCCTTGGTATCAAGGAACAATAGGTTACTAGACTCTGTTGCAGTTGTAACTGTCTACAATCTGCCATTGGAAAAAAAAAGTAAAACGTTGGGTAGTATCTCACGTTATTCTTTGCTTACTGCTGAATGGTTACTGAACATGCGTTCAGTAAATCAAAGCTGGTACCTTTCATCAATGCTTGTTCCTCCTGTTGAAAATGAAACATATCGTGTTTCCATAGTAACAGACAGGCGCGCACAAACTAGTGGGAGCTATTGTTGTGATAGACGGTTTAATTCAGACGTTTCGTAAGTTGATGTCATAATTGTAAGCCATTTCTCCTCACCAAACCAATGGAAGTATAATGAAAAGAGGTGGGCAGAGACTTTCAGGATCATGGATCTACTTTTAAGTTTTTATATCGCGATCATCTTCAATAATCATCGCGGATCAAACAAGTATATTTGTAACTATGCGGATCATAAATATTAGCGCTGGTAATCACCTCAAAATTTCGGGACGATCTACTGGTGGATCGCGGTTCCTTCAATGTCCATCCTTGATATTATGACTTAAGAGTACGCAACATTCATGGACTGTTTTATAATGGTTCAAATTTGGGTTCAAAAAGGACTGATACGAATAGGCAATAGAGGCCGAAGTGGCCTTGTTGGTTAGGGCGTCGAAGGCAGTGAGTTCGAATCCCGGCTTAACCGAAGATCCGTCGTGTTCACTAATGGCGACTGGGGCACTTTAAAACTGGGCGTGGTCGCAATGTCCTGAAAATGAAATGTAACTTCTGAGGTTGGCATGCTTGCGCAACAACAACAATGAATAGCAATAAGGATGTTTGAATCATGAAACTCTCAGTTTCTACAATTCATGACATAAACTACTAGAACACACACAAAACTAAATTTTTCTGCCCAAACTAGAAAAACTAAGCTGTTCTTGGATTAAGGTACGATATTTGGACCTTTTTCCGGCCTTTATATTAAATCAGTGTCCATTCCTATGGATGTTATCTGTATAGGCATTTACCAAAAATATATAATTAGTTACCATGATATCAAGCAGAAAATAAAAAGAAAATGGTGGAAACGTAATAATTATATGATTAACGAATACAAAAATAATGAATTGAAAAATATTTAGTATAGTTTAGATGTAAATGAAATTTTTTGGCCCCCAGTACAAAGCTAATGTAAAAAATAATTTAAAAAAATGCTCTCTTGATAAATCAAAGTTTGAAAAAATTAACATTTGTTTCATTGGAATATTAAATAAGGGTTTTCAGAAAACGTCTATTTATTAATATAGAAAATTAAAGCGTTGAATTTACCCAAAAATATGAAATTCACATCATTAAAATAACTTGAGTTTTGGTATTGATTTTATTATTTTTCAATTTTAAAGAAGTATTTAAACTTCAAACAACACTAGAATAAATAAACTATTGAAAAATTTAATAAAATATAAAAGGAAAAATTGTTTTATTAAAATTGTATTAAATGATTTTTATTTTATGTATATATATATATGTATATGTATATATATATGTCAAAGATCCTCATATTGCTAAAATCTGTTTAATATAAGGCTTCACAGATAGTTCCTATGAAATTTTTTATGATCTTGGTTCTTGGTACACAAAAAAGAAAAATTAAAATGCATTCTGTAGCTGATTAACTGTAACATGTACTGCAGAATTTTGCCAAGGTATAAATATAAATTGGAAATGTTTCAAAATAATCGCTGTACAATTGTTTAATTTTTTTTTTCAACTGTTTCATTTGCTATACCACAGAATAATAAGTTTTATTCGCTTATTGTAAAAATTTCTATTTCTTGGTTCTTTTTATGTTTCTTGGAAAATATTTTATCTTTCTTGGAAACTAATTGTATGTAAAGCTTTTAAAATGCGTAAAATAATTTTACTTAGATCCATATTCTTTTAGTGACTTAATTTTTTTTCCAAAAAATTTTAGGATAATATGTATAATTATCACAGTACTAAAATTTGTGAATGAGTTTAGTTTACCTCTCTTGGCTCAATTTTTGCGAAAAAAAGAAAAAAAATCGATTGAATACATTTAATTTAAAATAAAATTTTGTGCTATTAAAACCATCATACATTGCATTCTTTTTTTCTTTTCAGTAAGTAACACAGTATTTCTTTAGGATCATATAAGCGGGGATATAATTCGAAACCTCAGTCTAAATTAATTACCTTGTTGAACTTTTGCGAAAATATTTAAGTTATATTCGAGAATACATTATCATTATCCCATTAATTTCAATTCAAGGGGTTAAATTTTAGAGAAGATGATGATATAACTTTCGTATTTTAAAAACTTCACTTGGCGACAAAATATTTTCATTAAGGAATTGAAATTTTTTTTCCTTACATAAACGAGTTAACAACAGAAAATAAAAAACTCCGAATTTTATTTATACTGGGAGTTATTTTATCATAAATACAAAATAAATCAAAATCAAGATTAGTCCACAAAAAATACTACATATTAATATTTTAATGCTATCAATTCGTTTGGTAACTAAATTTTTTAAGGAATTAAAAAAATACATATATTATCAGTTAATGTTTTCCATGAGAATTTTATCGATTTTATAAATAGTACTTTTCCCATTGAAATTAAACTATCCGCAGTACATGTACTTAAATACAGAGAAACACTGGAACCAACCTACCAATAGATATTCAGTAATAATCATAAAATTGTTGGCAGCATCCCTAAGCCACCGATTCACAATGTTTGCACAGATGCCACTGGCTGAGAAAAAGGCACCTATTGACATTCGGTTTTTTCCTTTCGCTTCTTGCATGAGAATAGAGGATATACGAAATTATCTTTATTAATAGCTAATTTTTTTCAAATTTAAAAAATGGGAATATAAAAAAAAATGCTTCACTTTCTTTGCATAAAAAAATTTATTTCAGAATTTATTTTCTTGATACTATAATGATTACAAGTTGTATTTATGGATTTTGTTATAAAGTCTCTTTAACGCTTTATTCGTAAAGCATTTTGCAATTAAATCCAGCCTCATAAAAGGGGAATATTAAATAAAATGAAAGCCAAAGGACGGCGATTAAAATTTCGTTTGGCAATAAAATTTTAATCTTGGCTTACAAAAAAAAAATTAAACCTAAAACTGAAAATCAGGATTTTCTAATAAAAGTAGCATTATACATGTGATATTCATCTCTAATAATTTTTTTAGGAATAAAGTGAACAAGTATTTTTTTTCAATGATGGTAATAAATATTATCAGAAGTTCCTTGTCTGAAATTAATGCTATCAGATATCGAAAAACAGATCCTTGTGGACACAAAACACGTGTGTGTTTTCCGTGATAACATTTGTTATTGCGTTAACGGACAGAGATATATTTTTACTCAAACTAACTCGTTCGGAAGTATGTCAAATAAAATGCATTATACTAAATTAATAAGGTGTGAAATTACAAGGTTTTACATACATATTAGTTTATTATAAAATAAAAAAAAGGAGAATCTATAATTTAGACTTATTCAGAAGTGAATTTTATGAGCAAAAATCGATGCCTGTAGCTTTTAGTCTAAAAATAGAATCAGTGATAAAATATAACCTTCCTGATTTTATGTATCTGCAATATTGTATTACTTTGCACTATCTTTATTTTTGAGCGAGTTATAATAACATGACAGCGAAGGGATAACGATAACATAATTTTTTAGTAAGTTATCATATTATGGCAACTACACTATGTAATATCATGCAACTATATTTCCTATAAAATACAACTGAAAAGTGTTTTATATATATTGTACCGAACTTCGGGGTTCGTGTGGATTGAGAGTTGAAGAAAGCAACTACTCAATGAACAAAAGACTTTTATTCGTAAAAAAAAAAAAAAAAAAATTCCACTAGATATACCAGCTGCAACAATCACTATTATACAGCTCCAATTCGTCAGATACAAAAAGTAACAGCTTCTAATCACAGATCTCTGACTGACTAATCGTCTTCACTCATTGACTGTTTTCACAAAACTGCCTAACTTTGTCGGACTGCTGTATTTATACCTGACTTGGCGGGGGAATCTACTAATTTCGCCAAGGTTCTTGAAGCTTCTAGGCTATCTCGCTAAATATTGGTCCTAGAGCTTAGGTGATGGATGTTTCCAGAAATATCTATTTTTCGCCAAGTCGCTAAAAATCTCGCCAAGTCGCCAAGTTTTCTCGCCAAAACATCGCCAAGTCACCAAATTATTAGAAAACCCGCTTTTAATGTGTAACACGTCTAAATACCGCAATTTTTGCCCAAAATGTGAGTATTTCCGATCTGTCTGAGATATTTTAAGACATATACAATAATTATTTATAAATTTGTAACAATATATATATATATAATCTTTAACACAGTAAGATTTGCAACAAATTTCTTTGAACCTGAATGTGTGTCGTATTATATCTAAGAAATTCCTTCTATTCAATAATTAGTATATCTTATAATTAGCACATGCGCGTATACACTTTAAACTCACAACCAAAACAAGAATAATTTCAAGTAAAAGTCAGATGTTGTCATATCATATTACTTTAGAGTTATTAGCTTTCATTTTATACTCTAAATTCCTTAATATTCGAGAAAATTACGTAAGAAGCATAATACACACAAAACATAAAATATGTTTATTCCAATTTTTTAATTTGTGATTTCTTTTAATTTCAATCCAACGTTAAATTTTTGTTTAAATTTAAAAGTAATTTTAAATTGTCGCATCTTAAATTTTATTTTTGTTGTTCCATTTTGTTTATTGTTACATAAGAGAAAAATCTGTCTAAATACAATACAATTTGCATATAACAAACTTTAAGGAGAATCATAATTTTACGAAACAATCGAAAGTACTTGGTTGGTGCAATTTTAAGTGTATGAAAGAATAATTCGTTTTTAACGTGCAAACCCCAATTACAAAGTGCAATATCAAGCAGAAGAAAATAATGAAAAGGACATCAACGTAGAATTTTAAAATGGATTTTGTCTACAACATACTTAATAATTTAATCGCAAACATGTTTCCATTTTTTTTTTTTTTTTTTTTTACCAAAGCTACAAATGACGATACTTTCGATCTGTGAATCTTCCGCGATAAACAGCAATATAGAAAATTCTTCTATTGTCTCAATAGAAGTTCAAAATCGATTAACTAAATTTTTTTGTATCGCCCAGAAAATGAAAATAAAGTAGTAAGATAAAAGTAAATGTCTTTAAAAAACCTTTTACGACCAATGTTAACGTATGGAAGCGATTGCTGATACCTCCGTTAATCAAAAAATAATTAATTAGCAGAATTTAAAAGAAAAATCACGATAACTTTTGTTACGGTAAATGAAAACCAAAAGAGATACCTCATTCACACAATTTCGAAATTTGCAAGAAATTCTATATAAGCAGCCATATATCGTCTGTCAGTGAAGCTGATTGCATAAGATGGTTGAGATACCTCAACAGATCGAACAACAGCGAACCAACCAAAAAAAAAAAAAAAAAACTTTTTCGAAACCGATTGGAGTTTGAATAAGGGACTGACCACTCATTAGGAGGCTTGATAGCGTTGAAAAAAAAAACCTACAAGTGATCAGTTTTGGAAGACAGAGGAAAAGTTTCTAAATAATCGAAATGGCGGAAACTTATTGACACTGCCTTGACTTGTCCTGGAAGTATATATACACAATCAGTATTATAAATACTGATTTAAAAATAACCAAAATCTCATGTCAAAAGAACGAATTATTAATAAATTATTTCTAAAATTTTATATGAAATTTCTGAAAGGAAGGTGGTTTTGAATTTTACTATCAAACTGCTTTTTAACGATAATACATAAAGCAATATATGATACCATGATAGAGAGAGCATGTAGTGCTTATGTATGATTGAAGTTTGGTACTTTTTAAAAGTTGTTTTCGATCTCTAACATCTCATGATTGATTGTTTGGTGCTTTTTCTGAAGTTGCTTTCGATAAGATCAGTTGTTTGTTATTTTTTCTCAAGTTGTTTTCGATCTCTTACCTTATGATCCGAGGTTTGATACTTTTTCTGAAGTTGTTTTCAAGCTCTCACATTATGATCGATAGTTTGGTATTTTTTCTAAAGTTGTTTTCGATCTTTTACCTTATGATCGATTGTTTGGTGCTTTTTCTGAAGTTGTCTTCGATATGATCGGTAGTTTGTTATTTTTTTCTCAAGTTGTTTCCAATTTCTTACTTTATGATCGAAAGTTTGGTATTTTTTCTGAAGTTGTTTTCGATCTCTTACCTTATGATCCGTAGTTTTTTTTTTTTTTTTTCATGGTTCCAAATTCTGAGATTGACGATTTTTCGGCGGTTTTTCTTTTGCATCTGGTTACTACATTTTAATGACGTCATACATATCGAGACCTATAAGAATTATGCAAAAAAATCTACTTTGGTATCCCTAGTATTGATGTCATCGCACACGTCACGATACGTAATCTTGGCAACATTTCTTCATAGCCAAAAAAAAAAAAAAAAAATCAGAATTTGGACTCCTGTGCCTATTTTTTTTTACACTAAGAAGTATGTATTACAGATTGTGATTAACGATTATTATTTTTGATTAACGATAAAGTGATTAACGATTATTTTTTTGTGATTAACGATAAAGTGGTTGTTTCTTTGGTTACAGTTGAGATCGTAAGTACGCCACTTTATTACGCTTCTCATTGGATTAAAATATCCATAACGTCAGATAAAGTTTCATCTACGTCATATCGTATTGAGGCGGTGTTATAAATCCGACTTGTCGACGAATTTGTAGCTTGCCTTCAAATCACATTTTTCGAGAGGCAACAAACAAAGCGAAGCTTACCATCGAATGTCTGAGATTATACAGTCGAAATTTATTTTATTAATAAAACGATTTCTCATGTAAGAAGCAAAGGATCTGTTTGAGAAGCTGCTTTCTATTGATTCAAGTCATTAACCCATGGACAATAGAACAGCAGATAAAGCGAAATGAAAAAGACATGATAAACATTCACTTTATGGTTAGTTTAAATCGGCGAGGACGATTTAGATTTGAAAAAAAAATTCATTAACGGAATTCTAAATTAATAAATGCAATATTTGTAAGCAGTATCTTTTGTATCTTAAGACAATTGTCTTGCTTTCGCCAACATTAAAAATTTTCTTTTTTATTCTTTTGTCATTTTTATAATTTTTTTTTCCTCCTTATACTTTTTTCGATTTTATATTTTGCTATATTTTTTGTTTTCTCATTTTTCTAACATTTAAATGTCAGCAAGTTCGTTTTATAAAAATTTTCAAAAATGTTTCGAGTTAATATTACAATAGATCTTTCTGTGTTCTTATTGCTTACGGAATAATTTACAATAAACTTAATATTTCCGAATCAGATAATTAAGAACACCAGTTTTTACTGAAATTCATGCACTAACGTATCATTTTCAAAAGTACTTAAAAATAATTTAATAAATTAAAGCAATGTTTCTCAAAGATAAAAAAAAAATTTGGAATTCCTGTATAATCAGGAAAACGTCGGTTAAAATCAGTGGACGTTTATAGATAAAGGAATTATTTTTGAAAATTTACTTCCCATTTACATATTTCATTTGTTATTCACATTTATGAATCAAACAATATTTTATCAATAAAATATATAATTTTCTTTAATTCAGAAAATCAAAATTTTATTTCGATAATTTGATGAATGAGTCTAGCAACAATGGAAATTGTTTGTCATTAGCAATCTCACATGGCATGGTTAACATCATATGTTAAGTGAACAGGTGTTATTTAGTAAGAGGACAACATCGGGTCCGCTTACTAAATACGACTATTTTGCTGTCAACTTCCGAGTTGTCTGTCGTAATGCTATCCTCAAACAAAGATGCTGACGCATCAAATCTTCAAATATCTGCTTATTACGAAATCTAAAAGAATGCCAGAAAAGTAAGTGAAGAGTAATTCTGACACGTTGCTTATTTGTAAGCTAAAAAACAATTGATAATATCCATTTTATAATAAATTTATGATCATGAAGTTTTTATGTTAATAATACAAGAATTAAGGAATGTCTTTGGATGAAGAAAATTTATATAGATCTTTCTTCCATGCTTTAAAGACTAACTATAATATTTAAAAAAAAATCCAACATAATTTATATTAACAAATTTAAAAAATTCCATGGGTATTAAATTTATGTTCTTTATCGCTGGCTAAATAATAATTCTAAAAATATTTTCTGAAATTATAATTTTGTATTTCTTTGTCATGATTTGGTAGTTTAACTGATGTCTACAAATATAATTTGCTTTATATATCATTCAAGAAAAATAGAAAATCAATACAAACAAACTTATGAATTTCATAAAAAGTTTTCTCTTAAATATCAGCAAGCAAGATTTAAGTGATATCGAAATTATAAACATAACTTCAAATACATATTTCTTATGAACTAAAATAAAAGATTGATAACTTTAAAACTCCACTGTTATATAATTTTAAATGTTCAAAAGAGAAGTACAAATTATGCACTATAGACACTTTTACAGCAAACATATTCTTTGTTATAGAAATATTTTCAATAAAGTATTTTTTATTTGAAAAAGCTAATTATAAAACTCGTATTATAAGTTTCCTTAGGAAATAAGTGCGGTTTTTTCTTCATTATCCTAAAATTTATAATCATCAAAACAAAAATATAATATAAATTCCATAATTCATGAATATTGTATTTTTATAGGTACTATAGTACGTCCACTGAAATCACTTCATTCCATTGTAGATTTATTTCAAATGTCCGGACTATAGACTATAACGACAATAGGTCCTTGGCCCTCGAGTACTTTTATACCTTCAAGTCTAAAGGCCTAACTACAGAACACGAATTTAAGTTAGAAACGTCAAATATTTGACGTTATCTATACAGAGGACAAAAAGGAAATTGCAAAATTTCAAGTTATTTAGCTAAGCATAAGACTATTAAATTAAGTTAGCGAAGAGTGTGATGACAGGTAATAGAAAAAGTACAGCAGTTGCTTTTCCGGAAGAGCCAGGGATTTCTCCAGGAGATTCTCTCCGCTAGGAAGTCCATGACTTGCTGATAGAATTTCTCCTGAACGCTTGTTTTTATTTATTTATTTGATTAGTTTTATTAAATGAAAGACTTTTTCAAAGGTCCCTTTAAGATCTTTTATACTTTTTTTTTAAATTCCAGTATAAACATGAGTAATTCAAAAAGATATCTACCTATCTATTATCTTAACAATAATCTTAATTACCATTTTTATAATATAAAAATAATATATCATGATTGTTAGGATATTAAAGTATCACTGTCTCTGCTTTTACTCTCTCTATATAATAGATCCTCCTGAGTAGAGTAAATGTGCGCCTTCTAGGGATCAGACGGTGCATATTTTGGTCAGACGTCTTTCTGCCTTGGTTGAGAGTAGATGTGTTGATTCTCTTGTGTATCATTGGAAATATTCTTTAATGTTATCATTTTATTGTTGGTACTTGTGTTGTAATTGTCTATCGTCATTAAACATGTCTGTTTGTGCAACATTGCCTTCTCTGTACTTCCTTTTATACCTAAAAGTATCAAAGTGGAAAACAATTTACTATTTTTCTCCACAATGTGAGGAGTTCACATTTGGAATACACTTGCACAAGCACTTGATCGTGATTGCCCCTTTCTAACTATTAAGCAAACAGATGTGGTGACATGGGACGATTTCTGTTAGAATGACTGTTATCCAAAAAGGAAGATCATTGAGAGAAGTATGGAGAAGTTTTAGCAGACCAGGTCCATCCTAAGATGGAAACTTTATTACCTTTACAGGAGATCAATTTACCAGCTCCTATTCTTGCAATGGGACTTGTTTTTAAATATGGTTTGATAAACATGAGATTAAAGTGAAAATCTTGGTCAGCACAATATCACACATTTCAACGTAATGGAACCGTAATGATCTATTTTAGAGCATTCAATCTGTAATTGAAATCCTCCAATACAATCTCTCTTGGAGCTTTCACAATATCTCCATGGAGAATGGTATAATATTCCTGTGCACATTTTTAGCGCATTTATGATTCGATTCCAACAAGAATTTGAGTCATTTTACATGCCAAAGGTGATCCTATATAAATTTAGTTATGTATTTTTTGAAAAAACCAGTTCTTCATCGGGCAATACATTCAACTCTTCCAATACTGATATAAATTATTATTATGCCATATTTTTTCTCCAAAAGAAAAAAGAACATTTATCAAATGCTAAAACGATTACGAATATTAAACAAGCAAAGCTTGTTTTCATTACTTATTCCTTTACATGATAGAAGAATGAAGCAACAGATTTTTGCACAGCAGGAATTTTATAAGTATTTGAAACAGGAAAATTTCATTTCTAATTCTACACTTTGAACCGATATTTTTTTGAATTATGTATTCAAAAATGAAATCCGTAAACAATGTTGCATAAATGGTTTTGTTTTAATAATATTTTATGCGAATGTTATGGGGATGTAAATTCTTTTTAATTCAATATATTGTTAATTTAATTTATATAATTATACACATTAATAATTTATTAATAATTCTTAATAATTGCTAATTTATTGATCATAATTTAATAAATTTTTATTAACTTATTACTCTATTTATTAAATATTATTGTTTCTTTATACATTGAGCAACATTTAAAACAAAAGTATGATTGATGTAAATACATATCTACTAAATCCTATAATAGAAGCATTTATTTTCCTATTACAAAACGATAACAAATTTTTGCATGCATAATCAACGAAGCATATGGAGGAAATCATTCAACGAAATACCTTATTACTGCATACAATAGCAATTTAAGGTAATTATATGCTTAACTTGTCATAAAAATATTTAACCCAGTTAATGTTAACATTGACACTTTTAAATGATATGCATAAAAATAATAAAAATTTTCACATAGCACGTTTCATATTCTTATCATTTAGTTTCTTTTTAAATTGGATTTTATGAATTCAAAGCTGAAATAAGGAAATTTATTAATATATATTCAATTTTTATATTTTAATGGTATGTCGATAGAGTATATAATTTTTTAAAAAAAATGAGAAAATATAAAGGTTAAACAAAAGTAAAATATCCGCATTAAAATAATCTGGATTTAAAAAATTATTTAAAGGAAACCTTTATCAAGCAGTTATTTTTAAATTCAGTGACGTTTTTTTAAAAAAGACACTTATTTTTAATACAGGGAATTGAAATTTCTACTATTTATTAAAATGTATTCACATTTTAGGAAGGAATAATAAAACAAGAATAAAGTATCATTTTGTTATTTTCAATTTTGAAATATAACTTTTTTAAAACACATGGGAGAATAAAAGGATACAAAATATTTTTCTTTTCAAAATGCAATTTAAAAAAAAATATGAATTTTACAAAATTCAGGGTAAAGAATTGTAAAAACGTTAGTTAGAACAACTATCGCTAGTGATAACTATCGTTAGTACAACTATCACTAGTAATAAAAATAACTATCTCTGAATTCCGATAACCTATGATTCAATGAACAGTATACGAGGTCTAGAATAAACAGAAATGTTTTGCAAGTGAAAAAAGAAATAACATGCGAACGATAAAATAAAAGAAACCTAACGGAATAACAATAAATGACGTCAGGCTCAGCAAAGAATGACATCACAAGCAGTTGCGCCATCTAACCTCAGAATCACTTTCGCAATGAGCTGAGTCATCATTTTGCGTTCTTTTGCAACCAGAATACTTTCTCATAAAATTGACATGAATTAATACAATTGTGTGGGTAGATGATGTATTTTTATGAGTGTGAATAGAATTTCTTTTTAATTTAAGAATAAATTTTTTTAATATATCTTTTATTTGTACTCCTTTAATTTATATAAGGAATTTATTATGTAAACGTTTATTAGTTTTAATAATATAAAGATTATTAACTTTAATAGAAAGAACTAGCTTACACAGTATATTTTTCAGAGATACTAAAATAACTATTATCGGTAAGTAAAATTTGTAAATTGAAAGGTAAAGCAAAAAATTACCTTTTAGAATTGCTATTAATTCACAAATAAAATTTGGTTTTTCAAATTTCGTTTCCTGATTCGAATATAAAAAATTGTTTGAGTGATTCAAATACATCATAATATATTTGAATCTGATTAAAAACTTTAATCTTGTAAAATTAAATAAATAGTATTAGAAATAAGTCTAATGTGATTTTCAATAAACATAGGTTTAAGGTTATTTATGAAATTTTTCTCACAACCTTAAGATCAAATATGTCAATATTATAAACATCGATGAATGTAATATTTAAAATATGTGTATAAATATTCGATCTTATTAATAAATGTGGTTACTTTCTAATTTTAAATAAGGACCGATTTTTATAATTTACTAGTTAAAATTTTTAATTGTTTCCTTTATTGGATTCCAATTCGTTTTGGAATTTTTAAAAAAATGAGCTTGCAAATTACGGTGCAAAATTACATATCGAAAATTCATTCGCAGATATGGTGCTCAAATAGACGCAAAAAATTTGGTGCACAGTTACATTCAAAAACAGATTCATTGGCGCAATATCGCCAAGTGTGAATCAAAACCAATTGGATGGATGTTTGTGTATATGTTGTATCATGTAATTCTTTAATGTCAGTTCGATTTCATTCAAATATAATATTTGTAAATATTTTTTTTTAAATAACTCTTAATTATTGTAAATAATTCACATTTATTGTAAATACGAAATTCTAAGTTTAATACTTATGCATTCATTGTCAGACAGCTGTTCTTGGAAATTCGTGACGTACCTGAAGAATAGATAGCAATTTACGGCTCGTGATTTTCTAAAAAAAAAAAAAAAAAAAAAAAAAAAAAAGAATCGCCTGTTGCCGTAAGCCGGTTCTCTAGAAAATGAATAGTTGTCAAAAGAATGTTACTACTCATGGCGTCATCTTTTTGTGAAGGTTAAGCTTACGTCACCAAAATGGTAGAAAACTGAATACGATATCGCTAATTCAATTTTTTTCGATGACCTTGGTCCACACTCTCTGACCGGCACAAAGTTAGGCTTCATTGAAAAGCAATTTTCTTAATGTAAGTGTATTTTAAGAAGAACAAAAAGGGTTTCCGTTTTTTGGTAAAATGGAAACGGAAGTCTTTTTTTTTTTTTTTTTTTTTTTTACTCTTTGACGTGATACAAAAAAGTATAAAAGGAGGGATTTCCAGTAAACTTTATCACCGAAATAATTATTCGTAGAGAACTACTTCGTTAAAAAAATTATTTTTTTCTGAATCTAAAAAATATAATGTAGTATTTATATGCAAATTATTCATGGAATAATATTTCCCTGTTAGCAAATTAAAAATGTCACATGAAAACGAAAATAAAATCAGTATTTTTATATTGGTATTCGAATTTTTATCATCACCAAATATTTCAATACTTTGTAATCAATTGAGATGAAATTAATGAATTAAATCACACACACACACACAGTACAGACAAAAAAATTTCGATGCTTGAAATTTTTTGTCAAAATGAGAATGAACTTAAAATAACTATATTCTATATATTTAAAATACACTGCTGTCCATAAATTAAGGGTAATGCAAGTTCAGGCAAAGAAAGAGACAGAAGCAAAACAATGTGATTTATTTGTAGAGTCTATTTATTTAACAAAAGGTAAAGAGCACAAAAGATGCTATATGTTTGATATCATTTATAAAAATTGCGATTTTACTCCCTGGAGCAAATTTAAAAAAATAACCTATTTACAAAAGCCAATATAACACGGTTGGTATGATGGTTAATACATAGTATATCCCCCATACGATGCAAGACAGGCCTAAGGATGCTGAGTATCAAATTATCGATCTTATCTTGGTGAAATTGCACCACTTATCAAGCAATGCTCTCCGAAGTTCCGGTAGTCATGAAGTGGGGGCTGACGGGCTGCAATTCGTCGGCCAAGCATGTCCCATAAATGCTCTAATGGATTGAAGTCCGGTGAGTATGCTGGCCAGTCCATGCGGGATATTCTCCGATTGAAGACATTCGTCTACAATGTTTGCACGGTGAGGACGCTCGTTGTCATCCATAAACAGAAATTCTGCACCCATAGCGCCCCAAAACAAATGTACATGTTGTTCTAGAATGACATCCCGATAAATGTGGTCTTTCATGGTTACATTCTGAACATGCTGGCTAGTTCTGGAACCCAAAATAATTTCTTACCAAACGAGCGATCCTGCACCACCGTAACGGTGTTCTCTTGGTGGTAACGGGAATCTGGCCCTCTCCATATGAAAGTGCAGCGAGAATCAGACTAAAATCTAATCCTGAGCTCGTCGGAAAACAACACACAAGACCACTGTAGCGGTATCCACAATGTTTGCTCTCTACTCCAGGCTAATAGAAAGCAACAGTGAGTTGCGGTAAGTGGAACACATCTGACAGGCCTACGATTATTTAGACCAATGTGGCCTAAGCGTCTGTACACGGTCTACCTTGAAATTGTAACGAACCGGTAGCTGAAGAGAGCTGACGAGACAAGAGTGATGCTGTCTTCGTCTGTTTCTTTTGGCAGTAACTGCCAAATACCAGTTATTCGACGTCGTAACCAAATACCAGTTATTCGACGTCGACCTGTGCTGTAACGTCATCATCTTGGAACCATTGCCAAAGCCTTACTCTGGGCGATTCCAAGTTTCTCAGATACTTCCAGCTGGGTACGTCCACATACCAGGCGGCCGATAATTCTACTAAGAAAATCATCCAAATGCTTCATTTGTGCCATAACTATGCGGTTATTGCACTGAAAGGCTTTTAAAGCGCTTGTGAACAGTTTTATTTCTTTGCAACCATTCCTTATACACCCCTCTCTTACACTCTTGTCATGGTGACGTACTATAGGTACCATCTGGTGGTTTCTTGTAATTTTCCTATTATTCTTCAAGATGTGTGTGATAATTCTACACATGTGAAATTTTTGTTTTAGAGTTCAATTTCTGTGTGATTCTGAATTACCCTTAATTTTTGGACATCAGTGTATTAAAATGAGTATTCTTTCTAGTATGAAAGAGAACCCCCCCAGACCTGCAGATCCTTGAAGATGCTCACTTACTCTTTACATTTTTGATATTTTTGGTTTTATTGGGGTTATCTAGCCTAGCTAGACAACTTGAAATAAGTAATAACAACATGAAAGAAAATCTTTAATAATTTTTTTTTCAATACTAATTTTTTTTACTGTTGAGACAAATTTCTATATTTCATATATGAAAAGTATGATATCCACCATTAATGATTAGTAATTTAAAATATACCTTGCTAGAAAAATAAGAAACAAAGTTATTTTATTTGTTTCTAATTTTTACACAATGCTTTTTTTACATAATATTAAGGTTTACTAAATTTTAATATCAATTTAAACTAAATTTTAATGTCTTGAATGCACAAGTCATTAATGTCATTGTCGCTGCCAGCTGAGCTGGCAGCCGAATGGTTAGCGCTCTTTACTTCGGTTCAAGAGTTCATGGGTTCGAAACCCACGCTGGGATCGAATTTTTGTAGGGGTTTGGTATCCACTTTAAACCGTAGGTCCCGGTCTAATTAGCCCTCGTGTGCAAAAAGTGACCGTTGAGCGACAAACAAACATTGTCACTTCTAAATATGTGAATATCCGTTTGCTAATTAATTCCGAAATATTCAGTTTTATAAACTGACTTTTACTTTTTATTCATGGAATATTCTTCTGGAAGAAAATTCAAAGCTAAATCTACTTTCAAATTGATAAGTTGAGAATGTTCGTGTAATTTGATATACTGCTTTCTATAATATCTGTCACATTAAGAAGAAAACAAACATCAGATTCTGCATTTACGTATGTAATATAAGGTGGAAGAATACATGATTAAATATGTACTGACTTTATAAATGATATTATAGAATATCCAAAACACACAAAGAGCTCAACTTTCGCTGCAGCAAAAGATTTCATCAGGTTGAGCGTTGAATTTAGGTAACACATGATATTGTAAAATATTCAGATCATTTCATACAAATTTAAAAAAAAAATTTCTTGAAATTCTGAATCGTAGTAGCAGTCAAGTGGAAGTAATTCAATCTTTTCCCAATCCATGATCAGACTTCTCTCAATAGATGAAATATTCGAAGAATATTGTGCCCGAATTATATTCAAATGCACGATATAGTATCGAGAAAACTTAAGAAAACGAGGATGGTCTTGAATTATCTGTTGAAAGATGAATTCATATAGACATCGAAGTTTTGGGCACAACAATCAGACTGAAAAAAATTCAAGCAACCAAAATTATATGTAAATGTTTTCTGTAAAGGCATTGATAATTTTTAAATAAATACCAGTTGAGAACAAAAAATATGAAAAGAAAAAAATTCAAGTGGATGATAAAATCGATCCGATCTTAGATACACGATTTTCTTCTCACTAAGAAATAAAGACTGGTTAAAAACTATATAAAAGAATACAACAAATGTCAGATGCCCTCTTACTTTCAAGCAGAACTAAGTGGATTACTACTGACTGAGATTTTCCACAGTTTTTGTGCTTTTAGAAATCTATTGGCAGCTGTTGATAGTAAAGATTATCTTTTTAAATGATCGTTTCCGCTTTGATTATCTAATTAATCTTCATGCAATAAGCATTTCAAGCTGGTATACGTAGTTTTGAAACGTAAACTGGTATCGTTTGTTCACGATGATTTATTTTCCCAATGACACTTTCACTATAAATATGTCTGAAACAATGATTTAGTTTGCCTCCAGAGTTCACCACTGTGTTTTACCGTAAATTCGTATCGATAACTTTCTTATCTCTGCTGTTGTGTGACGAGAAGTTATAATAATCACCATGCTAATAATTATTTTGAGTTCAGATGAATGGAAAATGTTCTGACCACTGAGATACAACTCAACTTTCAGCGGAATCTAATCAGATTCCTTAATTCCTTTCCAGCTCGAGAATTTGGTGATCTGACAGATTGAAGCAACAATGTCGTCTAATAATAATGTTAACAGTCTCTTTTATGTAACATGGTAAATCTTTTCCATAAGTATCCTTTGTTGAACATAAGTTGATAGGAGCTAGATGAACAAACGATTTCCGAATAATTATGTAAATTTAGTTGATTCATAAACTAGGAATTTTAATAATCCACACCATATTTTTGCCAAAATACTTCTTGAACATCCAATACTCTCACGCGGATGCATAAATATACATCATGCATTCATAGTCACTCTCAATGACTTAATATATTGTTGGTATAAATGAGAGAATATTTTGAATTTGGATATCAAAAGATGTATTCTCAACCGCAACATTGTAACATTTCAATTATTTTTTTACTTTCCGTTGGAAAGCATAATAAAATAAACGGTTAATATGTGGTTTGGTACCCCTTTCTCGCCAAATGGGCGATAGACGCGGAAAGCGTGTTAGCTTTGACTATTTCATCCTAAATGCACTTTTTGTGGCAATCCTGACGTAGGAACAGTAAGAAGAGCTTCAAATGAGAGGTTAGGCAGTCATGTCCTGCTGTTAGACGAAAGGTTGTTTCCATTACTGCAAAAGGTCAATATTATACTTTTGTAATGATAGTTGGATCTAGATTTTCTTGGACTTTGGGAAAAACTACCCGCATTTCACTGAAGGACACCAAGCTTCATTTCAAGAAAGATAAAAAAGCACAGATATAACATGCAAAATATTTCATGTAATTTGGCAATAAAATATTTTCTCTATCCATTCTTCTAGCTTTAATAGGTGTTACTTAACTTTTCTTCTTAAAAGCCAAAATTATAGATCTCTTTGCCCGCAGAAAGCGTTATCGGGGTACACCGCGTGGTGGTGGATCTATGTCACTCCCCTCTTATCTTCTAAAATTTTATTTCAGATACAATGATTATATTTCTAACTCATCAATTCTTGTCCTCTCTAAGATTTGTACACAATCCAAAAATACGAGTAATAATTCTCACTCACGATTCATTTTTTACTTATCCTTTGGACATTTATTTCCTCCAACAGCATTAAGCAAAAAATTAATTTCTAAGACATTTAAAAGCTTAAAATTTTTTAGTGATATCTTAAAAAATTATAATTGATTATATCATAAAATTCAGGTATTTTTAGTTGCTCGAATATATACAGAGTTAACTTAAATAATTCATCAGTTTCGAAAATCCTATAGTTTCAAAAATATTACACCCATACACATGAAAGATATGTGGAAAGAACCACAAACTCGCTATGTTTTTATACTCTTTGCTAATGTTCATTATATGCCACCGTTGGTGGCACAACCCTCCTCCAATAATCGTATTCATTCCATACAATTTGTAACGAACAAATGGTGTTCTTGAACTGTCGATACCACTAGAAAATGCTTTATTCCACAATTATTCTTTCCATGCTTTTGTTAAAGTGAATTGCACTCTGCTATAACATACGAATAACTAGAATAGTCAAGTATGACAAAACTTTTTTTTAAGTTTTATTTTTAAAATTTCAAAACTTGTATTTACTTTCTAACGGGGTTGTGTCTCTTTGGAATTGTATCGAATGAGTATTTATGAAATCATCGGGGTTGTGTTTCTTTGGAATATGTATCGAATAAGTATTTATGAAATCATCGGAGTTGTGTCTCTTTAGAATACGTATCGAATGAGTATTTGTGAAATCATCGGGGTTGTGTCTCTTTGGAATACGTATCGAATGAGTATTTGTGAAATCATCGGAGTTGTGTCTCTTTGGAATACGTATCGAATGAGTATTTGTGAAATCATCGGAGTTGTGTTCCTTTGGAATACGTATACGAATGAATATTTATGATATCATCGGGGTAGTGTCTCTTTGAAATACGTATCGAATAATTATTTATGAAATCATCGGAGTTGTGTCTCTTTGGAATACGTATCGAATGAGTATTTGTGAAATCATCGGGGTTGTGTTTCTTTGGAATATGTATCGAATAAGTATTTATGAAATCATCGGAGTTGTGTCTCTTTGGAATACGTATCGAATGAGTATTTATGAAATCATCGGGGTTGTGTCTCTTTGGAATACGTATCGAATAATTATTTATGAAATCATCGGAGTTGTGTCTCTTTGGAATACGTATCGAATGAGTATTTGTGAAATCATCGGAGTTGTGTCTCTTTGGAATACGTATCAAATGAGTATTTGTGAAATCATCGGAGTTGTGTCTCCTTGGAAAATACGTATACAAATGAATATTTATGAAATCATCGGGGTTGTGTCTTTTTGGAATACGTATCGAATGAATATTTATGAAATCATCGGAGTAGTGTCACTTTGGAATACGTATCGAATAAGTATTTATGAAATCATCGGGGTTGTGTCTCTTTGGAATACGTATCGAATAAGTATTTAATAGAACAATATATTTTATTGTGTTCTCTTTCGAGAATATGACATACTTTGAGACTTAATGTTAATTTCCCTATTTACTTTGAGAATAAAAGCACCGTTATATGTATTAGGTAATTATTTCTCAACTGTTGCATCAATAAAACAGATTTTATATGTCTATATATTATGAAAAAATATTTTTCTGTCGTTGATATCATAATAGCATAAATTTGATAACCGTTCCAATAACTGTTTTACAGTTATAAAAGGGATCAAATATTAAAATTCTCAAACATTTTTTTTAAAAGGTAGATGTGATGATTTCCTTTATATTGAGAAGTTACCTGATGTAATGTCAAAATGTTTTTATTTTACAATATTTCTTGAAAGAAATCGTAAAAAAAACGAAGTCTCCTACTAAGAAACAGATTGATGGTCGAAAAATTCTAATGTTATTCATGAATGAGCTTAAGACTTCATGTACAAACTGAATTGAGTAAAACATTATTCTTAAATAAATTTATGAGTTTTGATTGAGATTTGAATGATCATTTGCTAGAATCAAGCGAATAATTATTCTATTCTCAATCAAAATTCTAGATGATTTGTTTTTATCAACGTAAATATTTACAACTCTTGATATAGTAAGAACATCTGTAACTCAACTATGTCTAACAGTTCTCTGAATCCTCTCTCATATACTTATCTATTATTAAGATTAATTTCAAGCTATTTTAAAGTTTGATAAGCATATATAAAATTTGATTATATATATAACAAAACTGCAAAAAATATCATTTTAATTTCTTTGTAAAAACAGTTAAAATTTTTTTTGAGTAATAATTGTAACAATAATTGTAAAACAAGTAACTGAATTGAGTAAAACATTATTCTTAAATAAATTTATGAGTTTTGATTGAGATTTGAATGATCATTTGCTAGAATCAAGCGAATAATTATTCTATTCTCAATCAAAATTCTAGATGATTTGCTTTTATCAACGTAAATATTTACAACTCTTGATATAGTAAGAACATCTGTAACTCAACTATGTCTAACAGTTCTCTTAATCCTCTCTCATATACTTATCTATTATTAAGATTAATTTCAAGCTATTTTAAAAATTTGATAAGCGTATATAAAATTTGATTATATATATAACAAAACTGCAAAAAATATCATTTTAATTTCTTTGTAAAAACAGTTCAAATTTTTTTTATCTAAAATTACAATTTGTCTTTGACATTAAGTGTTTTAATTTGACATGAATAAAACAAAAATTCAGAAAAGAACAATAAAAAAGTTACATATTAATTTCTGGTTAACAGTATTTGTTTTAAAATTTGGATTACATATCATTCGGGAGCTACAAGAATATCGAAACGCTTCTGATAGAATATTTTTTATGAGTCGCAGAAAAAGGAAATAATTTTAAAAATACATATCTCACATTTTAAATAAGCACAATAATAATAAAGCATAAAACGATTAGTGAATTTGCAATCGTCATGCTGTTTCTCAATTTTCAAACTGGTGAAGACGGTTTAAAGAATTTTTAGCATAAATTTATAGCTAAAAAGGAAATGAATGTTCTTTTTAAAAGTAGTGTGTTTAAAATTAGAAAGGAAGCCAACATGGTTCATGGAAAGAGTTTCTCAACTTCTTCATTTAATTTAAACTGCTTAAAAGGCATTTTTGTTACGAGACATAATGAGCAATGTTATTTGAATTTTATAGAAACTATTTAACAAATATCAAATTGACATAATAAATGTAAAGGACATTAATTCCTTTTATCATGATGGAAAAAGTGATCTCAAGTATTAAAAAGAACTTTTTCAAGTTTGTACATGAAGACAATCGATTTCAAAACTTCAAGATTTATGATTTTCGCATTAAAAATCTTACGGTATGGATAACTTTTCAAAATAGAGACATTATAAAAAGTTTATGTTACATACATTAAATAAATCTCTGCAGTTAACTTAGATTAGTTTCACTTTTGGATCAAAATGAACTAAAATTAAATAAATGTGGCATCATCTAACATATAATTTTAAATTGTACAGGCTGTATAACCAGTCCCAGATTACCCAGGTTCAGTAGCAATAGACTAAGGTGGCATGGCCATGTCTGGAGAAGCCGGGTAAACAACCCCACTAGAGTATCAACGTTTAAAAACCCCGAAGAATCCCGTGCCCGAGGAAGGCCACCAACAAGAGAGCTTGTTGACATTGAAAATGACTTCAAGATACTGAAAGTCAGAAACTGCCAAAGTGTCGCTCTGGACTGACTGGTCTGGAAAATGCGTTCTGTAGAAGCAGCTAAGACATATATATATATATATATATATATATATATATATATATATATATATATATAATGTTTGAGAAATTCTGCTGTTGAAGCCCCCATGTAAGGAATTGTATTCAAGAAACTTTCTTTCTTATACCGTCTTTATAACTTGTTGTTTCAGTCAAATTACGATATAAGGTAATTTATATGATTTCATGTTTTAACATGAAATTTCAGCTGATTGAAAAATCAACCAGAATCAGTATACTGTCTATTTTCAGTTATATTTATGCTTCCATTTTTGTACCAGGTAAGTTCTTTCAAAGTTTATAGGAAACCATTTTTTAAATCCAAATAAGGTATGAATTTTTTTATTACCGCAAAAAATAAAGCATTTGAAGAAATTATAATATAAAAAATTTTAACTTCCATAAAATTACATTTGTCGCTGCTAAATTTATCGGTTACTTCAAGAATCGCACTTTCCCTTACTGATAAACTTTGGAAAAAGCTAAAAATTTATCAGAAAAGAGTTAATAGCGATATTAACATCCATACTTTCAGAATATTCACTTTTACCTTTCACATTTTTACTAGACAAAAGCTTCAATGTTATTTATGTTGCAACTCTCGAAAAATTTCTTAATTTATATAAGAATTTTGTAAGTAATTAGAGAATATTCCACACACATATCTGCATCTAGGAATCGCAAATCTTTAAGCGTTTCCTAGTTAGTATAGTTACATGACCTAGAACTGTTTAAAAATCAATGTTTGTTTAACCAGGTTTTGGGAAACAGAAACCTTCTTACCCTTTACAGCCCTTCTTACCCTTTACAATGGGGTTTATGTCTTCTAATAAATAATACTGCATCGTCCATCTGAAGAATAAACAATTACTCTAGATTTGCCAGTGCAGACTTAGAGTAATTGTTTATTCAACGTGGCCTTAAATTTGATGGCAAACGTAAGCTCTTTACTATCTGTTGTAAATGTCTAGTTCCTAACACCTTCTTTTGTGTCTGGGCTTTATTAAAAAGAGCTTCCTTGCGAGTCCCCAGTTGTTTCCGGATTTTGTGCGGATTGAGGTGCTGGTAGGATCTGGTGTTAATCAGAAACAACAACATGTTCGCTCAAGGTTACGTTATTTGGATTCTTTTCCAACTGCTTATTTCTGTGCCTAAAAGCCACTGAATACAGCCATACACCGCATAGTTTTGAACCATAATCAAGTGGATCGATACCTGAATTTGTATTCTCCTCCCAACATCATTGGAAGGATATCTTACTTTACAGAATTTTTAATATATACAGGCCTTCTCAATACTACTATTTTTGACGCATCGAACTTCGCAACATTATTGTGATAAAAACAATGATTTCATCCAAAAGGTTGCCACGGTTTACTATTTGCTTAAAACTAAGTGATCGTCAAGCAAAATAAGGGGAATAACGTATAAATTTTATTGAAATCGCAAAATGGACTGAGTTAACCTGATCAGGAATGGTGTCCATCTGCAGACGACTCGGATTTGAGATATTTGAGCCAATTAAAAATACTCGTAGTGAGAGGATGTAGGAAAATTATTTGTTCCAAGTTTGTCAATGTTCCTTAACTGGTGTTGTACGGAGAGGAGAACATCAAAAGCCAGTTCAAGTGTCCATTTCAATATTTAACCATGCATGATTCAAAATTACAAAGAGCATAGCTGTGCTCAGCTGTTTTAGTGAGAAACTAGAAACTCTCTCGCAATAAAATACAAAAAACTTATGGCACAGATATAGCAGAGCACTACAATCTCCCAATGCTCTACAGTTTGATGCATGTTATTCCGTTTCTGACAGATCATTTCTGCCAACTAAATGGCTGATAGCTGGATCCATAACACATGGAATAGTCCAGAAGAATAGTGTTACAAATTTATAAATAATTATTGTACATGTCATAAAAAGTCTCAAACAGATCGGAAATACTCACATTTTGGGCAAAAATTGCGGTATTTAGATGTGCTATACTTTAAAAGCGGGTTTTCTAATGATTTGGTGACTTGGCGATGTTTTGGCGATATTTTTGGCGACTTGGCGAGAAACAGATATTTCTAGAAACATCCATCACCTAAGCTCTAGGACCAATATTTAGCGAGATAGCCTAGAAGCTTCCAGAACCTTGGCGAAATTGGTAGATTTCCCCGCTAAGTCAGGTATAAATACGCAGCCCGACATAGAAGGAGTTGAATTTTTGTGAAGACAGTTTTGTGAAGACGATTAGTCGTGACTGCTAGTCTAGAGAAGCTGTTCTCTGCCTGAGGTATTTGAGACCTGTGATTGGAAGCTGTTACTTATTGTATCCGACGAATTGTAGCTGTATAATTGTGATTATTACAGCTGGTATTTCTAGTGGAATTTTTACGAATTAAAGTCTTGTGTTCATTGAGTGGTTGCTTTATTCAACTCTCAATCCACACGCACCCCGAAGCCCGGTACAATATACATTTCAGAAAAAAAAACTTAAAAACTGTTATCTTTGAACAAATAATGGTATTAGTAATTGGTTCCACGTATTCTATAAGAGAACCAACTTCTTCAGAATAAAAGGTCTAAGTATTGATCTCAACTACTGTTGAACAGCATTGGTTTGTTTTATGTATGTGTATCCACTCTTCTTTTTTTCCGTATTATGTATGTGTGTCTACTATTCTTTTTTTCCGTGTTATGTATGTGTGTCTACTCTTCTTTTTTTCCGTGTTATGTATGTGTGTCTACTCTTCTTTTTTTCCGTGTATACGTCTATTTTGGTGGGTACATAAAAATGCTACACATTGTCACTTTTGTGATATAAAAATGACGCACTATTTAAGATGTCTTTTCGGAATATACAAGGTACATTTGGTGTAAAAATGCTTTATTTGGTATAACAAGTTTTGGCATTTAGGCTATCTACTATTCATTGCCAAAATAGAAAATAAGGAAAGAGCTCGTATTAACATACGAAATAACGTTCCAATAATTTTTAATAACAATACAGTAAGCAGAAAAATAGCTAAAATTCAAAAATTTACTGCTTTCTTTTATTTTATTATTCCCACAATTTAATACATAATTTTATTACATCATAATTATGTCATATAGAATTATTTCTAATGTATATATAATATAACCCAATAGAGAAGACCAAATAATGAATTAGAATCCAATAGAAGATCCTCTTATGATATACTGTAACTTATAGAGATCTGAAACTGCAATACAAAGAGTTTTCATAATAATATTTACAAAATTGTTATAAATAATATAAAAAATGATTAAAAAAACTATTGCAACAAATTATCGTTATATTGCCATTTTCTTTTTTGGAAGTATGTGATAATATTTTCAAATAATTAGCGATGAAATTATTGAATACCACACTGTCTACATAATGTTACAAAATTGCATTTTTCAATTAAACATTAAACAAAATAATAAATCATTATTATCAGTGTAATAAATGGCTTTCTTTAGTTGAATGAAAGCAAAGCAAAGAACAATATCTAGCTCCTAGTTTGACACTTAATACAACTCATTAGGCAAACATAACAATTCAATAGATTTAACGCAATCAAATTTTCTACGATATAAAACCTCAAACCATTAAAAAAAATTCCTTTCTTAAGTAGCTAATGGTGAATTTCATAACTTTTTAAACAATTGTTTCGACCTATGTCTTTGAAAGAATTTCTCATTGAGGTCATATTCATCTCAAATTCAATTATTTTTTTGGAGGTTCTCTCATTCGTTTTGTCGCCGCCTATTTGTTGCATATGCGTGTGGAGACTTCATTAGTTGCTTGGGAAAAGGCGAATACTCAGCATTTTTGGAGCGCCATTTTTTAAAGATTTCCGTCTCTTCGACCAGTGACCTTGTACACGTGCTTAAAAAAAGCACGGAATTTTGTAGTTAGAAATCAAATTCTGCATTGCAGTTGTTTTACGGTTTTTTGTTTTTCTTTTAGTAATGAAATTAAAGAGATGTATAACCTTTTGAGGTATATTTCTTGTACATCGACGCTTAATTTACCTATCTTTATTTTTTGATACGAAATAAACGTTTTGATATAAATGACAAGTTTTAAAATATATACTGCTTCTGTATTGTTTGCCTCCTGAAAAAGAGTTTTAATATTCATGCGGAAAATGAATTTATTTATATTCGATTTACATTTGATATACTAATTGATCAATACTTGTTTTATTTTTCTGAAATTAGAACATTTTATAAAAGGAGTTTCTTTTTAATTACAATGTGTTATTAATTTTAATGTATAAATAGTTTGAAGTCCATATCATTTGCAATATTTTCAGAACATGTTTAAATTTTGTCAAACTGAAATAAAAATATATGCAAAATCATAATTGCTGTCATTATTCTTGCATATAATCGATTATCTTCTCATGAAATTACCATTGATATTGAATTTTTATTCTACTCTTTGAGAACTAGGACAGATTTTATTTGCAATATCGTTTGTTTAATACGAGGGTTACTCTGAAATTTTTAGGATACTCGCCGACGAGAATTTACAAAATAAATATAACGGTTTAATTTTAAAATACAAAGTTATTTAATACAGAAGTCGATTTTTTACTGAATTACTTCAACTTGCTTAGCGTAGAATAAACTTTAAACAGAAGAGAAAATGGACTTGACGCGAGAGCATTTTCGCGCTATGATTTTCTACGATTTTAAAGCAGAATTAAATCAAGAAGAATGCGTTCAACGGTTGCAATTAGCATTTGGTGATGAATCTACAGCTCGTGCTACTGTATTCAGATGGTTTAGAGAATTTAGAAGAGGTCGCTATTTTCTTCAGGATGAAGAACACACAGGAAGGCCGCCGTCAGAAGTAATCCCGGATTATGTGTCTGCCATACGAAAAATGTTAATGGATGATAATCGCTGTACCTATCAAACGATACAGAAGAAACTTAACATTGGATCCACAGTCATACACAAAATCATTCATGACGAATTACATATGAAAAAAGTAGTTTGCCGTTGGGTTCCCCATAATGTAACTGATCACCAAAAAGAGGAACGTGTCAGAATCAACTGAAACTCTTAAATTGCTAAATGATGGTGGCCACCGCATCATTTCTAAAATTGTAACAGGTGAAGAAACGTACATACCGTTTTTTGATGTTTCAACACGCCAAGAAAGCAAAGTATGGGTCTTTGCTTTCTTGACGATCCCACGCCGACAATGATGAAAAAACAACGCGAACTGAAAAAAAGTGATGTATATGCCGTTTTCTTCAGAAGTACGGGACTGTCAAAGCCATCACGTCGGAGGACAAAATACAGTAACAGCAAACTGGTGTACCACTAAATGTCTTCCAGAAATTCTACATGAAATGAATGTTAGGGGACAATTGCTTCACAATGACTAATGCATCTTCACATACAACCGGATTAACAGTAGAGTTTCTTAAATAAAAACAAATTAAAATGATCGAACATCCGCCGTATTCACCTGATATAGCTATGTGCGAATTTTGGTTATTCTTTAATCTAAAAAAGAACTTACGTGGACGTCGTTTTCATTCAGAAGAAGAGATTGGTGTGGCTATAAATGAATTTTTTCTTCGATTGCAAGAAATGAATGGCTTGAGGCATTTAATCTCTGGAAAATTCGCTTACAAAAGTGCATTGATGCTGGAGGAGACTACTTTGTGAACTCATTTAAAATTTTGCAAGTATAACTTTAAAAACCTAGTTGTATCTCAAAAATTACAGAGTGACCCTCGTATATGGTGGGAAATGTCAAAAAAAGTATTTTACTTCTTACTGCGAGATTTATGCAACAGAAAAAAAAAATACAACAAATTTAAATTCGATCTAAAAAAATTCAGTTTGGCTTAGTAAATCAAGCAATTTATTATAAAAGAATTCAAATTTGTGATGTGTTTTAAACAAGGTTAATATATTATCAAAATTGGACATGATTATGACGACCACTTCGTTTCCTCATTCGATGAGTCTTAAGTTCAATCCAAAGGAAAGTCTACGTTTTTGATAGCATCATATTATTATTGATCATATCGAATTATTATTTTCCTGCTATTTTCTAAGTTTTATAAGCAGACAATTTTATATCTCGAGCATTAATGTAAAAATTGCAAGCAACCGAAGTAAAATTTTCAATTATTACTATATCAGAAGCAATTCATTTATTAATGTTTATATTATTAATAATAACATAATTTATTAATATAATTAATAATAATAGTAATTATAATTAATTATTAATAAGATTTCTGTGCGAATACATTTTACAAAAAGAAAAAGTCATATTATAGGAAGCATTTTTAAATTTTTTGCCATTAAATATATACAAAGCTCAGAAAAAAATAAGACCATTGAATATAAAACGGATTACCACTAGAACACAACAAGTATTAAAATTCTGCAATGTTCGTTCATATCTAATATTAGGAATTGTTTTTCAAGAGCAAAATGTCAAATTTTAACAACTTTTATAAGCTCAAGGTATAGTGTTCTGCTTCAAAGTACAATAATTCAGCAGGTTGTTGTTGTTCTCGTGGGCCAATTAAGTAAGTTGCGCTGCTCCACTTTACCAATGAACCATAGTTAATGTGGAGTCCGACTTCTTCGGTACACACACATGCCATAGGGACTCGTTAATAAGGTAGGCAACCATTCACACACAAGGAAAGGACAAAGACAAGATAGAGAGAGAGAGACAGTACATCCATGCCTGAACCGGGATTCAAACCCAGGACCTCCCTATCTGTAGTCAAGCACGCTGACCACTAGACAAGTTGGCCGGCAATTTAGCAGGTAAAACATAAATATCATTTGGATAAACTTTATTTTTTTTCAATGACGATGCTGTTGAAAATACATCCAAAAACTGCGAATTTGTAGCTCTTTGTGATACTTAATTTTTTTTAATCAATGGCTTTTGATATGAAAATATAAGAAATAAATCATGAAAAACGGATTACTTTCTGCCTTTGACACATACTTCTTAAAGTCGTTTAACTATTACTATAGAACAGCAATATTTATGAATGTTAATTTTGAGACTAACCAGATTCTATATATATATTAATCTGTGAAAGTGTCAAAAGGATATCAAATCCATGAAAAAAATATCAGCATTTAAAAATCAGATTAGGAATTTGTGTTGACGTGGTAGCTTATTTTACTTTAAAATTCTACCACAAATATATAATCAATATAATAAATTACAGGTTAAATCAAAATATCATTGGATGGAGCTATTGCTAAAAATTAATAATTGCTGTAATCTTTTATTTTACCAATCGTTATGGTAATTAATTAATTTTATTCTACTATTAGTAAAGGAATATATTCGTCATATTTTTAAAGAAAGGATTTTCCTTTTAATAAATTTAAACAGTTTCTTAATAAAAACATTAAATTTAAAGCTGTGATTTAATATTTTTATTCTTATCTCTCCCACGTAAAACATCCCACGAAATTTTTTAAAAAATGTTGATAAATTAATGATGATAGATTTGTAAGGTATGAAAATAATCAAAAAAAGTAAGAATGGATAATTTTATGGATTGTGTTTGTAGAATCCATGTATTTTTCGAATATAGATCTGTTTTTATCTCACACGGTTCTAATTTAATATTTAGAAAATATCTTGTCATGCTAGGTAATGTTTGTTTAATTAATTATTTCCTTCATATCGTTATTTCTCTAATTAATAGGAAGGAAAATTAGCAAGTCATGAAGTCCCTAACATTTCTGTTTTGTTTTCGTACTTACATTACGAACTGGCGACAAATTAAAGAATAAATATTTTATGACACCCTCAGCAGTTGTGGTTCTCATTAGTAGATGACGTACGTGGTTAAGAGTGAGGAAGATGCTTTGTTTATCTATTCTCAAACCAGATGTGTGTGTGTGCACTGACAAGCAAACATTTGACTGTTGATGAAAGTATCAGGCTAAGTTATATGAAATATAAACGCTAATCAAAAGCTATTAAAAAAAACTATCTCATTTTGTTTATATATTGTTCTTCAAAAGTTACTTAAGGACTGTGAGCAAAATATGTTTATAAATAAAATTAGTTTACTTTTGTTCGTATATTACAAGAGACAGACGATATAGTTTTTGTTATTTGAAAGTGTCACATTTTTGATCTATTACTCTGTACAGAAATATGTCCCATATCAATTTTTCTGGAATCTGTCTTTTTTGGGAGGATTTACAATTAAAACGTTATTTAAATCTAGAAAAATATAGAATCGCAAACTTTATATAAGAAATGTTAAATAAAATGTTCCAAGTAGTTCTCCTTTGAGATAAAATTTGAGAATTTCCCTATAGAAAATTATATCATCAAATTCTGGAAATTTTAAAACGATAAGAATAAAAATAGAAAAGAAATTTTTTTTTACCAATCCTATACATTAACCGATTTTGATTCGGTTAAATAAATTTCAAAATTAGTGAGAAAACACATTTCTTATTATAATTGGATTTTTTTTTCCATTAAAACTTAAGCAATGAAAATGAGATAAGTTTCGATTACAAAATGTTTTAAGAAAGTATAAATAAAGAATACTAGCTTTCTCTCCCTCCACTTTTCATTACACTTTGCATAATTAAATATACTTCAAGAATCAATTTAATTCCATACAAATAGAAACATTCTACTAATTACATTTTAATGGAAAATATTTCACTCTTTTTTAAAGATGTTTGAAATTTGAACGCAATATAAAATACCGAGAACCTAACTTTTAAATCATTCACGGCATTTAAGAATACATTCTTCGAATCCTTTTTTTCTAATTTCTGGAAAATATTCTTATTTTTATAAAGAAATATTGTACAAATAAAAATTAAATTATACACATTTTAAATATTCCCCTTACAATGTACAATCAGCAAATTTTAAAGATACAAATATACACTAGCAATTTACAGCTATGCTTTAATGAAGTAACAAAAATAATCATATCTCTATCATGACTGGATTACAATAAAATAGAGAAAATATATAATACACTTCATATTTAACACAGAGTTCATCATTAATATAGTAAGTATATTACAATAGAAGCCAGCCAGCTTGTCAAGCGGTCAGCGTGCCTGACTACGGATAGAAAGGTCCTGGGTTCGAATCCCGGTTCAGGCATGGATGTACTTTCTCTCTCTCTCTATCCTGTCTTTGTCCTTTCCTTGTGTGAATGAAGTATGAATGATGCTTACCCTATAAATGGGTTCCTATGGCACGTGTGAGGGTGCGATGGTGGCCCACCCCCTGTGGTGCACCGGGGCAATGCCTCGGCGGCTAAAGAGATCGCTGTTTCTGGCCGGTTCCTTGGATATCAGGGAACAATAGATTAATAGACTGTGTTGCAGTTGTAACTGTCTACAATCTGCCACAGGAAAAAAAAATATTATAATAGAATAAAAAAATATTCTTACCAAAGTAAAAAAAGTTATTTTGTTTTTCAATTTTTTCTCAATATCTATTCTATTTTTAATTTATAAATTACCAAAATGTACCCTCTTTTTTGTTTTTTTCCAATAGCTTTTAGATTAAATATAAAATTCCAATAACTTTTAGATTAAATATAAAATGACAATGTGTTTGTCTGTGTTCTATTACATCTGGTTTAATAAAAAACCATAATTATTGCAAATTTATTTCGACCAGATTTTGACAGAGAAACGAGTAATTTTTCTCAAACCTGAGAATTTGAAAGTTTCTTATCCCATATATTTCGAGCATTTTATGTCAGTCAGAATAAAATATTTTTTTTCTAAACTGAAATTTAATAATTTCACTAAAGGAGAGAGAGAGAGAGAGAGAGAAAGAGAGAGAGAGAAGTTATGAGATATTTTATTTAAAAATATTATTGAATGGTTTCAAAATGTATGATAATGTGATTTAAAGGATATCTATTACTAAACTTAAATATACAATTACAATTTTTGATCACTGACTGTTTTCAAATTCTAAGCATATTTTTATATATTTTTATATATCTCTAAGAAATATTTTTATATTTCTAATCTATTTTTATTTCAAAGTACACTACTGGCCATTAAAATTGCTACACCAAGAAGGCGACATGCTACAGACGTGAAATTTATACGAAAGGAAGAAGTTGCTGTGATATGCAAATGATTAGCTTTTCAGCACATTCAGACAAAGAAGGCGCCAATAGCGACACCTACATTGTGTTTAAATGAGGAAATTGTTCAGCCGGTTCCTCATACACAAATTGCATTTGAACGTTGTTGCCTAGTGAAAAGTTGTTGTGATGCCTCGAGTAAGAAGGAGAAATGCGTACCAGCACGTTTCAGATTTTGATAAAGGTCGAATTGTAGCGTAACGGGATTGCGGTTTATCTTATCGCAGTATTGCTGCTCGCGTCAGTCGAGATCCAATGACTGTTAGCAGAATATGGAATCGATGGGTTCAGGACCATAATACGGAACGTCATGCGGGATCTCAACGGCCACCTATCACTAGCAGCCGAGAAGACAGGCATATTATCCGCATGGCCGTAATGGATCGTGCAACCACGTCACGAGCCGTGAGTCAAGAAACGGGGTCGTTTGGAAGACAAGTGTCTGCACAAACAGTTCGACGACGTTTGCAGCAGCATGGACTCTCACTCAGCTCGGAGACCATGGCTGCGGCTTCCCTTGACGCTGCATCATAGACAAGAGCGCCTTCAATGGTGTGATCAACGGCGAACCTGAGCGCACTATTGGCGAGACGTCATTTTTTCAGATGAATCCAGGTTCTGTGTACAACATCATGATGGTCGCATCCGTGTTTGGCGGCATCGTGGTGAACGCACACTGGCAGCGTGCATTCGTCATCGTCATACTGGCCCGTCACCTGGCGTGATGTTATGGGGTGCCATTGGATACACGTCTCGGTCACCTCTTGTTCGCATTGACGGTGCTTTGAACAGTGCGCGTTACATTTCTGTTGTGTTACGTCCCGTGGCTCTACCCTTTATTCGAGACCTGCGAAACCCTACGTTTCAGCAGGATAATGCCCGACCGCATGTTGCCGGTATTGTACGGACCTTCCTTGATACGGAACATGTTCGGCTGTTGTCCTGGCCAGCACGTTCTCCAGATCTTTCACCAATAGAAAATGTCTGGTTAATGGTTGCCGAGCGACTGGCTCGTCACCAAACGCCAGTCACTACGGTTGATGAACTGTGGCATCGTGTTGAAGCTGCATGGGCATCTGCACCTGTATAATATGCAATCCAATCTCTGTTTGACTCAATGCCCAGGCGTATAACTGCTGTTATTACTGCCAGAGGTGGTTGTTCTGGGTACTGATTTCTCAGGATCTATCCAGCCAATTTTTTTGAAAATTTAATCTCTTGTTATTTCTAGTATAATATATTTGTCCAATAAATATCATTTTGTTATCTGCATTTCTTCCTGGTGTAGCAATTTTAATGGCCAGTAATGTATATATTAATTGATAAATTTTTAAAAGTTTACAGTACTTATAATAATTTAAAATTCTTAAATTATCAATTTCATTTTATAGAAACAAAATTATCAAGAGAATTTACTTCAAATGTTTAAATTTCTTCGGGTATACTAATCGAAATAAAATTAAAATATTAAGAATATTACCTTAAATCATTCGTGACATTCAAGAATAAATGGCTTTGAATGTCCCGTCTGCAATTCTTAATTTCTTGAGAAGGTTCTCGTTTCTGAACCGAATTATTACGTAATTCAAAATTATAGAATATTGTTTAACTGTATTATTTAAAATAGTAAAAAAATTGCAAAAAAAAATGAAATAAGCATGCGCAATTTAGACGTTGCGATACTTTTACTCAAAATCATCAAATTGAAAAAATAATCATAATTATATACAGATGATTATTAAATACAAATTGTTTTTACAAATATTTAATGCATCATTCGTCATTCATTAACAAGTACATTGCAGTATATTTCTTGATAGTAAAAAAAAAAAAAAAAAAAAAACATTCTAACAAAATAACAAGAAAAGGAAATATATTAATTTATACTGATTTTCGTCATTTATAAAACTTATTAAATAGTTTTTATTAGTATAATAATATTTCATTTGGAAAAATACTTTAAATTTATTTAGCTCCAGTAGAATTCTGCTTCAAATGTTGATACTTATTGGATTGGGATTTCCTTAAAAAATTTTATTTTTGAAATTGCTATCGAATACATTAGATTTACATTACTAGAAAATAACTTAATTGGAAAAATTTCTTCAAATGCTAAAACCGTTTTGTTTAAGAAAATTATTAAGAAACATTTGAAAATTTCAGTGATGTGTATAACGAAATTAAAACACGAAGGAAAATCTGTCTAAAAATTCTAAAAACAATGCTGGGAAGAAAAAAAAACATTTTTGTAACATTTTCAATCACATTGTTATGTTTAGACCCAAGCTCATCATTTGTCACACCTGGCATTTATCAATAGTTCGTAAAAATGATTATTTAAAAAACGTTTTTTTTTTCATTGAGACTTAGTTTTGCAAAATAATTCGATTTTTGTAAAGTGAAAAATGCTATGTAAATTTCAGTCCTTTTATTTATAATAAATGCGAGTATAATGAAATTTGTAAGTTATATTTATGATTAAAATGTATTCATTACTTTTCTCTCAAAGATAAATGAAAATATAACAGCTATTAAAATCGTACAAAATATTTTTTAGTTCTTATAGCATATCAAACAAAAACTATAAAATTTTGTTAAATGTTTCTCAGAACAATAACTATGCTAAATGAGAACGCTTCCATATGTAAAAATTTAACTTGGCGAAAAGTTCAGTTTTGTAAGATATTGGCGAAAATTTACGATATCGGCACCTATTTCTATATTATTATCTTTACAAAAAAATATCTGTACTTTCCTATTATATTTCCGTTTTTGATGCTGAAGATATAGCGTTTTAAGAGAAGCGAAAATAATATAAGGTAAATATGATGATTTTAATGGCTCAAAATTTTGGCTCAGTGCCGTATAATCCATGATGCAAAATTCTGAGATTGGCGATTTTTTGTCGGATTTTCTTATGCATCTGGCAACCTCGTTTTTATTACGTCATACACATGGAAACCAATAAGAATTATGCAGAAAAATCTATTTTGGTAACCCTAGTATTTGCATAATCGCATACATCACGATACGTCATATTGGAAACATTTCTTCATCGCCAAAGTAATTCAGAATTTGGAACCATGGAATATACGGCACCTGTTGCAAAATTTTATTTTAAATTAAATATATTCCAATCGATTATTTTTTTCCCTCAAAAATTTGCTGACGTGTGGTAAATAAAGATAAAAAAGCTACATACTGAACAAACCTAAATCAAATTGATGCGAAATATAGCTTAGTGATAATTTTGTCCGTTAAAAGGAGTATTATCACCACAAGTCGCCAAAGGTAAGAAACAGTTAAATACACCAAAAGTGAATTTTGTTTCATTGAAAAAGGGTACTATTACATTATACGTACTCAATCAAACATTGATGAAATTGTTAAGGAGATTTCGCCAGAAATAAACATTGATGCTTAAAAAAGTTTTGACAATAAGTGATAATTATTTAATCTATAAAAGGTATATAAAATTTTTACATTATTATCAGTAGAAAAAATCATTCCTTACACGTTTACACATAAACTAGCCTCTGTAAAATTAAAATATAAATGAATTTAAGCCATAGATGTCGTATAATCCAGAAGGCGAAATTCTGAGTTTGGTGATTTTCTTGGTGAATTTTTTGTGCATCTGGCAACCTGGCTATTAATACGCCATAGATATGGAAAACTGTAACAATTATGCAGATAATCTTGTTTTGGCAACCCTAGTATTTACGTCATCGTACACGTCACGATACGTCTTCTTGGTAGCATTTCCTCATCGTCAAACAAATTCGGAATCTGACATCCTGGATTATACGGTATTTGTGCCAAATTTAAAATTATTTATAAATGCAATGAATATTATATATATATATATATATATATATATATAAATGAAAATATAATGTGAAAATATGTAGAAAATTGAATCTCGTGAGATAGAAGGAATGCTTCCCTTTCAAGAGAAAAATTCTTGATACTTTCATTCAAAAATTCTTAGTGCTGCCAATTTAAGAAGTTTTCTCTTATAACTTTATTTTAATTCGAAATTGTTGAATGAAGTGTGTGTATTTTTTTGTAATTTGTAACAAGGGTTGGACAAAAAAAATTTGTCAAAATGTAATGTAATTAAAAAATAAGATTTTCATTGAATTAGTTCATTATGTTAAGTGATCAAGTTTAATGCAGTTTGCCGGTTGGCAGTTTTTCTTGAGGTATCTGAAACTTCATTCTTCAACCCTCTTTTGTAACTTTTGTAGGAGAAGTGACCATAACTGAGACTGAACTGGCATATTATTGGTTGAGATTACTAAATGGGTGTTCTTTGTGTGATCAAATTTGAATTTCATCTCATGCTTTGTGTCTCAACATAACTTAAGTTGTTAGATCTTAACAACTGCATTTTAGATCATAACAAGCAAATTTTTTTCAAATCCCCAAATCACTTCACATCAAAAGTAAAATTATTTTTCATCAGCTGATCTATAAAACATATTAAATATGAATTTTATATGAAAACAATTTTTAATAGTAAATATAAATTTTATAAACATTATATATAATTCTAAAAGTATTAAATCAAGATTTAATACAAAAAATATAATCTTTTTTGCCAATGTCGTGCTAATTTATAGCATGCATTTCTAAAATATTGTTATTAAATATAATGATAATTATTGATTTTAAGAAATTGTGATCAGATTTATTTAATGTATAAAGAGAATATTCTCCGTTTTAAAGAATAAGTTTTAATTTACCTGTTATATTTTGTTAAAACAAAATGAAACATGAAAGTTATATTTTGTTTATAAGCCCCACAAACACAATAAATACGTAGAATCCAAGCTTTCACATACTAACCATGTATATGATTGATATGAAAAATTTTGAAGTAAAAATAAGAAATGATATATTTAACTTTACTTTGCATTTTAAAAAATTAAAAAGAAAGTCGTAGATTTGGTTTTCCTCCATACCAAGAATTAGAGGACAAAAAAAGAAAATTAAAAATCTGTATGTCAACAAGTAGTTTCTAAAATATTGCGAATACTTAGAGAATAAGTGATCACTTTTTAAATTTTAATTTATTGTACTTGAGAGATAAAAATTTATCATGTTCTTGATTCAGATATTCCTATGACCATTCTATTCTTGTATGCATCTGATAGTTTTGATAATTTAGAGACGAGTCCTTTATTTTCAATTCAATGTGAAGCCAAGATTATCTGATAAATAAAAATCTTATAAAGCACGAGTTCAAACTGAAAGTGCTTTTTTTTATTCCTATGAACTTTGAATTAAGAATTTGAATAAATAAAATAAGGACTAAAAAATAAATCATATTCAAAGAACTCAAAATAATAAACGAAATGTATGAATTTTTGACGAGTTTGTAAGCACATGTAAGTTTAAAAATCAATTAAACTAATTAATCTTTTATTCCAAGTTGAAACATTACTTTTATTTATTGGTATTATTTACCAATAAATTTTACTGATAAATAAAATGCTGTGTTTATTCTGAATAGTTAAAATAAAAATAACATATTGTTGTAAAAAAAATGATTTTATATAAATATTACATTCTTATATTACAAATATTACATCCTATTGTTCATGAATGTTGGAGCCAACTTCAGAGTTTGTCTTCCCATGAGAAAGACATTGTTCTTCAGTGGATCCCCGGACTCTGTGGAATCATTGGCAATGAAATTGCCGATACACTGGCAAAGAGGGGGGCATGACTTTACAAACATCTTTTTTCTAGTGTATCTTTTTGCATAATAAAACGATTAATTAAAAATAAACTGTCTGAAAGATTCAAAAAGATTCTCGAATCTTGATCAGAGCAAAAGTCTTGGAAAGACAGACTTTCTGCGGTCTCAAAATGGCCCAGACATAAAATGGTGGCTAAGTTTAGGCTCACCACCAGTCATGACTGCCTTCTTAAACACTTGTACCGTCTTCGTATAGTTTCAGGTTCTATCTGCAACCTCTGTAATCTTGGACGGGACATGGATCGTGATCATCTACTCCATTGTAAGGCGTTATCGAAACGTTCAATTGCGGACCGCTAGGTCAGAGGTCTTTTAGATACATAGACTAGTGTTACAGCTGTTTTATTTTTCATTTTTCTTGTTGTTATTTGTACTTTTGCTGTAATTCTCTTTTTATCTGTGCCATTGGAAATAAAAAAATATAAATATTAAACAGTAATTGGAAGCTATAATTAATAAAAAATTCTAGAAAATTCAATAAATAAAATCCATCGTAAACTTTTTTCAGGGTTTTCTTTTTCTTTGTGGTTTATTTATGTTAGTAAAATGTAATGAAAGACAGAGAATTTAAAAGAAAAAACACTTAAGTGATTCGTTTATAAACACACTATGTTTATAAATAAATCACTACTTGTCAATTCTGGTATGGAATCAATTAAGTGAACTCTTTGCGCTGCCAAGTCACAAGTCCTCGGTTCGATACTCGGGCTAGTCAAGATCAACTCAGCCTTTCATCTTTTCAGTGAGTCTATAAAATTGAGTATCAATCGTGTTTGGTAACTAAACAGTGGAGGTTTTGCGTTAGACTGACTTTTTAATAGAGGTATATGCCTCGCACCCTGGGCTCTTGGTTTTAAGAACAGATGTGGGCTATGTTGGCCTTGGCCCTCATATGGTTGTCACATTTTAGTTTTTTTCAGTTTTTTTTATGTATACAATAAATGTATTTTGGAGCTATGTAAGTTGTAAGCATTAAAACTATTTTAAATTTTTAAAATAATTTTATATAATATGTTGAATATATTAAAATATTTAAGTAAACAAAAAGATATCAAAAATCTTTAATTAAATAGTATATAAAGTAATAAAATAGTCGCTCAAAAATGATGTTTTGGGATTTTACAATTGATTTATTATCATCATATCGATCTGATCCCATAAACTCGAAATCTATAGCACAGTTAGCCATATCTTCAGGGCCATCACCCATATCTTCGGACCATAATTATTTTTATAAGTATTATATGAACTGTGGATTATTGTTTGTATACATGAATAACCGTTTGTAGTTAAAGAAACATAAGTTATCGGTTGGAGAAATTAAAATTTATAGGATAAAGATATACTCTTTTAAGTATTTTTAATTAGATATTTCATTATTTTTATTTTTTATTTTCGCACATTAAAATGAAAGGTTACTTTATTAAGAACTTTTCTTCTTCAATAATTATTTACAAAAAATGGCTTGGAAAAAACATTGTTTCTGAAATTCTGAATAATGACTTTCATATAAATTCATTAAAATTAGATTAAAATCTCGAAGGGAGTGTAACGTCTCCTACTCAGCGCTTTCGATTTCCAGAGCCTTTGATGGGGAGGGTGAGTAGGAAGACGATTGGTGCGAGGAGCAGGCTGAAGAAGCTGCGTTTTTCAGTTTTTGGAAATTGATATTGACTCTTTGGTACGCTACGCAAGCGCGAGAGTTTTATGAACCCAAATATGACTCCTTGTAAATTTTTTGTTAATTAAATGTTTTGTTTCTAAATTTGGAGTCGTTAGTTTGTTTCATAACAAACTTATGTTTTTGGTGGCAGCGGTGGGATGTTTTTATAATGCTTTGCATTAGCATCCACTGTGAAAATTAATTATGTGCACTATAATGGATTACGTGCCGAAATGTTGGAATACAGGTAGGCCATTTTGATCAATCCTTCTCTGGCTACAATTAAAAATAAATAGTTGGTATGTTATAAATTTATAGAATATTTAGTTCCAATCTTATTTACGTGAATTTTCATGTTACATCAATTAATTTTGTTTATAAGTTTGTAAATGGTGTATTCCATATTACAAAAGATAATTTCTGTATTTCGTGTATTCGAATTTACAGTGTAATATTTTTTAAACGAAAAGTGTGTATCTTATTAAATGTGTATTTCATAATTTTTATGTGGTTGATGTATTTCAATTCACTTGGGAATATGTGTTAAAATAACTATGTTGTTATAGATTAAGTTGTAAAATCAAAAGTACAATTATATACTTAGTTTTTTGATTGTTCAACTGATATATAAAGTAGATTTTAAGAAAGAAAGGAATATATTTTTTAAAAGGTTTTGATTTCGTTATGTGAAAACGAAAGTATATTATTACAAATAGGTTTGAATTTAATGTAATGTGAAATTTTTATTGATGTGTTTGATTGTTCTTTGCAATGTTTTATATGATTTAAAACTGATTTATTTGATATTTAAATCGTATATGCTTTTTTTACATTGTTAAGAATTTGAAAAGATATATTCTTAATGTTTAAAATATCTTACGTTATTAACATTATTTGATGTCGTGTATGATTAACTAAGTTTATTGATTTGAAATCGAAAGCTGATTTCTGGTTTAGATTAGTTAAAGCTGTTAATTTGTATTGTTCTTAAGAATTGTAGTGTTCTATATTTTGAATTAAAAATATGTATAATTTCATTTTTGGATTTAATATAGTGGTATCTATATAAGAATATGATTTTATATAATTTATACATATAATATATTTACATTTTGATTAATGATTCAATTTATCTGAGTATCAATCATTAGCTTGCTGATAATAACTTGAAATCGAGAGTAGATTTAATATTAAACATTTTCTTCTTTTTGAAATAATTGATTTTCCATTTTATACTTTTGTTGTATTATAATATAGTTTGTTTCATTTAGTTTTTAAACGTTATTGATATGTTTATATTAGTAGTGTGTGATAAATAATTTCAACAGTTATTTAATAAATTTTGCATATTGGTGGGTATAGTCTGTTTTTCTCTCTCATTATTGCATCTCTTCTGAGATAAAACGTTTAGTAATTAAAATGGCTTTTAGCACGGGAAAAAGGAGATTTAATAGAAGTAGCGGAAGAGTTAGGGGAAATAGTTCCAGATTCTTTTAAAATCCCAGACATTAAAAAATTAATTTTAGCTAGTAAAAACTTCAACGAGGAAGAAGTAAAATGTATATTAGATAGGGTAATCGATGAAAGAGTTAAAAGGGAACAAGAAGAAAAAGAGGAAAAAATTAGGCGAGAAGAACTAGAAAGAGGAGAGAATTAGGCGCGAAGAACTAGAAAAAGAGGAAAGAATTAGACGTGAAGAAAGAGAACATATTTTGGAAATGAAACGTCTGGAAATCTCTTCAAATGCCACAATTTCGAACAGAGAATCAGTTACAAATAGGACTGAACAAGCTCAAAAATTTCAATTAATGCAAATAACGCCAAAGTATGATGAAAAGAAAGATGAGATGAGTTTATACTTAATAAATTTTGAGCGTAGAGCAGAAATGGCTCATATTCCAAAAAACGAATGGGTAGTTTATCTTGTAAGTGCTTTACCTTCAGAAATATCTAACATGTTAGCTAGAGAACCTCCAGAAAGGGCTGATGATTACGATTATGTGAAGGAACTTATTCTTAAACGATTCAAGTTAAATAGCGAAAAATTAAGACAATTGTTTCTTAAACACCAGAAAACGACAGAAAAATCATGGAGAAATTATGCACAAGAATTGAATAGTTACTTTACGGAATGGCTTGCGGAATTAGAAATAACGACGTTTGAACAGCTTAAGGAGCTAATGGTAACAGATCAATTGAAACGTCGAGTGCCAATTGAAATTAAAGAACATTTTTTGGCGGAATGGCTTAAAATAAATTCTCCGTATGATCTGGCAGAGAAAATAGATGAATATGAAAGCTTAAGAGATAGTTTTAAGACTAAAGATTTTACAAAACTTCCTCGAAATAATTTTGGTTTTCGTCAACAAAACGAAAACCGTGCCTTTAAGTTTAATGAAGTAATTCGAAATAATAAATCTCATGTTCCTAAAAGAGTCGAGAATAAAAATTCAAATTATGCACATGAAAGGGAATTTGAAAAACGAAAACAACTCCGATGTTATGAGTGTGGTTCTTATAGTCATTTGCGGCCTCAGTGTGACAAAATAAAAAAGAACTTAGAATCGGTAGCATCTAATGAAATTGCTGAAAGTACATTTAATGAGTTGATGGCTCCCTACACTAGTATCGGCACTGTTAATGGAATTCAAATGCCAATCTTAAGAGACACTGGAGCAACTCTTGATTTGATTTGTGGAAAATACGTTAAACCTGATATGTTCACTAAGGAAAAGGTTTGGCTAAGAACACCTCTTGATGAAACTTTAGTATGCTTACCTATTGCCGAGGTTGAAATAAATTGTGAATTAGGTCACGTTTTGACAAAGGCAGCAGTTCTTCGAGATTCTTTGGATCAAGGAAGGTATTTACTAGGTAACAAAACAGCCGCTTTAATTGAAGAAACCAAAAAACACGAAGAGGTGAAAGTACATATGATAAATGCTATAGAAACTCGAGCTCAAAAAAGACGCAAGGAAAATAGCACGAATAAAGAGATAATTGTCTCTGAAATAAAATCCTCTAGGTCTTGCCTCAAAACTAAACAAAATGAAGAATTAGAGGAAAATGCAATTTTGCCACCATTAGAAACCGAAGTTGAAGGTCTGGATTTGATAAAGACATCCCCAGAAGAATTCGCTCGTGAACAAAAAGTGTGCGAAGATTTGAAACCTCTTTTGAGCAAGCTAAACGACAATCTTCAAAAAGACAATAAATATGTTATAATAAATCAAATGTTGTTTTTTAATAAAATGGACAATGATGGAACCATAAGAAGATTATTAGTTGTGCCCAAGAAGTTTCGCAACCAGCTAAAAGGAATCTGCCATGAGGTAACTGCAGCTCATTTAGGTGTAACGAAAACAAAAGATATGTTGTGTAAAACTTTCTACTGGCCAAACTGCTTTAAAGACATAGAAAATTTTGTTAAATCTTGTGACAAATGTCAACGTGTAGGAAAGCCTCAAGATAAGAGAAAGTCTCCTTTGAAACTGGTTCCAGTAATTCCGGAAATATTTACTAGAATTAATGTTGATGCCTGTGGACCTTTACCTTTAACTTCAAGCGGCAACCGGTATATTATAACAGCCATTTGCATGTCATCCAAGTATCCAAATGCCATCCCAGTACCAGATATTCGTTCTACTACTGTGGTTGATGCTTTTCTTCAGATATTTAGCCGTACGGGTTTTCCTAGGGAGTTGCAAAGTGATCAAGGAACATCTTTCATGAGTGTCCTGACATCAGAATTTTTAGAAAAATTTGGTATTAATGTAGTGCATAGTTCTGTACAGCATCCCCAAAGCAATCCTGTTGAAAGATTGCATAGAACTTTAAAGAGAATACTGAAAGTCCTTTGTTTAGAAAAGGGTACAGATTGGGAGAAAATTTTACCTCAGGCACTTTTTGCGCTTAGAACTTGCATTCATGATAGCACTGGATATTCTCCTGCAGAATTAGTCCATGGTCGGAACCTAAGAACTCCCGTAACACTATTATATGAAAATTTAACTGGTAAAACCATTGAAGAAGATAGTGTGATTGCTTACGTTTTTAATCTTTTAAATAGAATGAAAAGATGTCAAGAATTAGCTGTGCAAAATATGACAGATGCTAAAGAAAAACAGAAACTTTGGTATGACCGTAAGGCTACGAAAAGAGAATTTAAAGAAAATGATCTTGTGTTAGTCGTTGCCCCTTCTAGGTCAAGTAAATTTTCTGTTCATTGGATAGGTCCAGGAAAAGTAGTAAAACGACTATCGGAAACAAATTATATAATACAATTTCCCGATAAAGAAAAATTACATGTATACCATGTAAATATGTTAAAACCCTATTTTCAGCGTCCAGAAGATGTTAATTTAATTTTTACCTCTAATTCTGATAATGAAGATATTGATTCTGAGAATGAAGATATCCCAAGTTTTGAAATTAATTCATCCACCCTTTTAGAGACTTTCCCTGAAAGCTGTTTTAATGAAAAATTAGAGGATGAGCAGAAGAAGCAATTGAGTAGACTTTTGATTCAATTTATTGATATTTTTTCAAATGAACCGGGTTGTACTGAACTAGCTGAACTGGACATCGAGTTTGAATCTGATAAACCTATTATAGCTAAACCATATCGAATGTCCCCACGACAGACAGAAATCTTGAAATCGGAAGTATACAATATGTTGAAATTGAAGGTGGTGGAACCAGGTGAATCCGATTACACATCACCTTTAATATTAGTTGAAGCTCCTGGAAAAGAACCTCGTCCGTGCATTGATTATCGCCGGTTAAATGAGGTTACCAGAACACAATATTATCCATTGCCAAATATTGAAGAGCGCGTTGAATCTGTTTCGAAAGCGAATTTCATATCTCTATTAGACTTAACACGAGGTTATTGGCAAATACCTTTGAGTCCGAAGGCTCAAAGATATGCTGCATTTACTACGACATTTGGTGTTTATAAACCTTTGAGAATGGCATTCGGTTTGAAGAATGCCCTTATTATTTCAGTAAGTTAATGGCTGAGATATTAAAAATTGCGAACATTTTGCTGTACCTTATTTATATGACATAGCTATATATTCATTTACTTGGTCTGATCACATCCAACATCTTAAATGTGTTCTAGAGAAGATTCGATTTGCGAAATTGACTGTAAAACCCTTAAAGTGCAAATTCGCTCAACTTCGTGTTAAATATTTGGGACACTTTGTAGGACAAGGTCAAAGAACACCAGGTGATATTAAAGTGAAAGCTGTTACCGATTTCGAACGTCCCTCAAGCAAAACCGAAGTACGTGCTTTCCTAGGTCTTGTTGGATACTATCGTAAGTATATACCAGACTTTTCGGTAGTTGTTGCGCCTTTAACTGACTTACTAAAAGGGAAATCCAAGAAGGGAACTGTAATATGGAATAATAACTGTGAAAAGGCATTCATAGAATTAAAAAAGAATGCCTTAATAAAGAAGCCTGTACTTTACAGTCCAGACTTTCAAAAACCATTTATTATTCAATGTGATGCCTCAAACTTAGGAATAGGAGTAGTTTTATCTCAGAGAGATCAAAAACTAAATGAACACCCTATCCTGTTTCTGAGTAGAAAATTTTCAAAGTCTGAAAAAAATTATAGTACTATAGAAAAGGAATGTGCAGCAATAATTTTTGCTGTTACTAAATTAAAATATTATTTTGATAGTCAGTATAAATTTGTTATAGAAACTGATCACAACCCTTTAGTTTGGTTAAAACATCATACAGGATCTAATCCCAGACTTTTAAGATGGGCTTTGGTTCTTCAAAGCCTAAATTTCGATATTGTTCACAAAAAGGGCAAATTACATCAGAATGCTGATAGTCTCAGTAGAATGCTGAATAACCAAACATAATTATTTTCTTTTTATTACTCAGATATTAATTTTTAAAAAAAAAAAAATATTTTCTATTAATACAATTTCAATTGTTTCATAATTTTTGAAAAAAAAAATTATATTGTTTTTTATAATATTAATGTGTATATTTGTAAATTTATCTATTGTTGCAGATTCTGTTGTATTACATAATTATTTTGTGCTCTTTTGATATATTTTTATATTATATAATGCCATATATTTTGTGTATCAGCCAGAGTCCGATTGATCAGGGCTATCTGTAATACTAAATTTTGCTTTTGTTGCTTGTGTGTGTGTGTTTTTTCTTTTTCATTGCAGGTTGATTTCCGTAGAAAAAAAAAAAAAAAAAAGAAAAAAAAAGAAAAAAACTCCGGGGAAGGAAGGAATAATTTAGTCTGTACGTCTCCTACTCAGTGCTTTCGATTTCCAGAGCCTTTGATGGGGAGGGTGAGTAGGGAGACGATTGGTGCGAGGAGCAGGCTGAAGAAGCTGCGTTTTCAGTTTTGGAAATTGATATTGACTCTTTGGTACGCTACGCAAGCGCGAGAGTTTTATGAACCCAAATATGACTCCTTGTAAATTTTTTGTTAATTAAATGTTTTGTTTCTAAATTTGGAGTCGTTAGTTTGTTTCATAACAAACTTATGTTTTTAAAACATAAGTTTGTTATGAAACAAACTAACGACTCCAAATTTAGAAACAAAAACATTTAATTAACAAAAAATTTACAAGGAGTCATATTTGGGTTCATAAAACTCTCGCGCTTGCGTAGCGTACCAAAGAGTCAATATCAATTTCCAAAAACTGAAAAACGCAGCTTCTTCAGCCTGCTCCTCGCACCAATCGTCTCCCTACTCACCCTCCCCATCAAAGGCTCTGGAAATCGAAAGCGCTGAGTAGGAGACGTTACAGGAGGTAAAAAATGCTTTGAATAGATTTTTGGTGTCATCAAAACACATTTTGTTAACTAAAAATTGAGAAACAGCAGTTTAATAACATGTTCATTACAGACGCTTTTCTTTCCGCGATGTTTTGATGATGACGATTATAACTTCTCACAATAATTCATTTACAAAAGTTTATTCGAATTTTTTAAAATGTTTTTTTATAATGTAATCAAAAAGAAATGAACATAACAAAATGTTGCTAATGTATTTCAATAAGTGTTAAAACATTTGCCAGGGAATTTAAAAATATCATTTATAGCTTTAGTTTGTTCTGAAGTTACTCTATTATAGAACTGAAACAACATATTTACGTCCTTTCTGAGAAAAATTTCTTCTATTTTAAAAGCTCATAAACATTTATTCAATTGACACTATTTATGGGTTTTATCTTTTATAGTTACCAATAATACGAAGAAAATCACTAGACTAAAACTGTTTTCAAAGTTATTTTTTTTAAAAAGTTCTCATCTTAAAGCTTTGGAATGTTTTTTTTTCTTTAATGAGAACATTAACTTTAAATTTTATTATCTTAATTCTATGGAATTTATTAAAAATTAACTCAAATTTTAATGTAAGTTTACCAACACGTGTAAGGTAACCAAATACATTATTCTACAATAATAACGTAAGGTAACCAATACAATTGTGACATATTTTGGCTGCTATATCGTAGCCTAAAGTACCATTTTCAATTTTTAAAGTTATAGTTTGACAAAAATTGAGTAATTACCTTACAGATGATAGATGAAAAATGAAAGTCTAATTTTTTCATGTTAATTTAGATATTTATAAGTAAATATAGAGAGTGATGGGGTAAAAAGCTATTTAGGTTTTTATCTCCTAGTACGAAAACGACTGGTTTATTTGAATTTCAATTATTCTATTTCACATTCTTTGAATTACCATGATCTCTTTGCCATAGTAACAATTTGATTTTCTCATTCTTATTCGAATAATTAAATTAAAAATGTTTTGTTCTCAATATTTTCTTTTCTGTACTCTTTCTCTGAAAGCATTTTTAAAGTAGGCGAAAATTTGTATTCCATATTTTCCATAAGTTGAACATAAACGAGTAATCTACATAAATTCATCAATGAAAGTGAATATCGTTTTTAGTATACTTTTTTAATTTTAAACACAATGAGAATTGTTCATAACATAATATTATAACCGAAATATTAAAAGCATTTAATGTTTAGCGCAAATATTTGTTGAGATTCAGTTATTCTTTAGTGTTAATTATTGGATGATTATGAATATTCATTTGTAGATATACGAAAATGTAGTATTTTGTATGTATTTTTTCTATTTTTTTTAAATTTTGTAATTTTATATTTGCCGCCACACGCAAAATTGCCGCTGCAGAGTAATTGAGAATCACTGATTTAGAGAAATGTTTTGACTACGTAAAATTCTTTGTATATAATACAAAAGTTTTTAGGGATCACACGTATTAAAATTTACCAGTATTTATCCCATACACTATAAATATACAAATAATGCAGCTGTTTTTGAAATAACTAAGTAAATTGAGAATATAATGAAATATTTCTCCAATTTTGAAGCAAATGATTTATTACTTGTAAATATTTCATTGGAAAAATAAAGCACAATTTTATTACTTATAGCTAATGTAATTTATAAATAATTTTAACGTTTTGTTTCTCAAAAATATTTTTCCAATTAACTACGCAAAGTTAAGTAGAAAACTAATCAGGATATTGACAAAATAGTAAATATCTAGGTATCTACATACTTTTCGAGCAATCAATACAAGTCTTAGAACAATGAATAATAAGTCATTAATTAAATCTATTCTTTTCTTTGTTATGACTAAATGTATTTATTTTCGCGCGTAAAGCGCATTTAAAAATACATTATCTATTGTAATTTCATTGAAGACAAATAATAGCACTAACTCATGCGAACCAATTTTCTGCAAAAGGAAGCTATTACTATACATAATTTATTGTTTTTATTTGACTGAATAAATCTTTAATATCTAAGTTTCAATTTTGAAATTTTTTATAGCTTTTGTAAAAGTTATTTAATTTATGTCGTTAATTCTTCTTTTTATTTATTATTTTTTTTTTAACAATTAATGTAAATATTTATCGTAAATTAGCAAATAGTCTTTCGAAATAATGGTAAAATACGTTTTATAGTTTTTAATAAAATTTATATTTTTCACATATTTTTTATTTGAAAATTACATACATCACAGTAAAAATCTATATCTACTTTTATTGTTATTTCAAATTTTGATAAACATTGAACATTAATTGAGAAAATATATATTCATCGTATTTACTAACTGATAGTATAAATCTCACTATTTTTCATCATTCTTATACCATTATTCCAAAAATCAAAAACGTATTTTAAAACACTGCATAAAAATAACCGACAAGTTTTCAGTTTAACATTTTATTAATATCTCTATAATTAATACTATTCTCTTGATATTATAAAATGGAAGTCAACCTAAGTTATAAGGCTTAAAAAACATAACCGCAAATATTTTTATTCGTATTACTTAGTCATATTAACAAAAGTCTAGTGGCAACAAGAATTTAGTTGTCATCAAGAACAATAAACAATGAGTGAAGTTTCACCTGCCAGGAAGTGAAATACTAAGAAATGCTATTTTCCCGAATTTAATGTTAATTATTGTGTTTTGTCCTTTTGTGAAACTTCATTACTGTTTTTCCATTAAATTATATTATTGAGTATTTTCAAATAAATAATTTTCTGAGCAAGGTGGCATTGTTTTATTCCATGAATTTAAATTAATATTGTTTGCTACTTCATCTTATAACTTTTAATTTTCATATAAAAATTTAATTGGCATTAATTATATTTTTTATTAATGATTTTATTAATTTATTTCATTTATTTGTCAAATTTCCATCTTGCATCATCGAATAGCCGGCACAGATGCCGTATAATCCAGGATGGCCAAATTCTGAGTTTGGTTATTCTTTTGGCGGAATATACTTATGTATCTGGAACCCTGGATTTTATTATGTCATAGATATGGAGACCTATAAGAATTAAGCAGAAAATTCTATTTTAGCAACCCTAGTAGTTACATCATCCTGCGCGCCACTATACGTCATCTTGGTAACATTTCTTCATCACCAAAAAAATTCGGAATTTGGCTTCCTGGATTATATGACATCTGTGCCAAATAACCTCTCTTAATTATTGACTGTGAGCATGTAGTCAAGTTACATATGGTCAAGAAAACCCTAGTTTATATGAATCTATAATGCATTATAACTATTCATTAAAGCAACGCATTTAGGCTTTTTAATGTTTTAGTAAAAACTGATTCGTTTAGTAAAGTTTGAAACACTTAAATAAAAATCATATTAAAAAAATTGATTCTAAAGTAAATTCATTTAGTATTAGTTGGCCGTCCCTAAAATTCAATATACGTAACGAAAACATTAAAGTTCAAGCATTTTCTTCAATCTTAAATGAAAAAAATCTGTCCCTCTTTTTGAAGATTTATGAATCAAGTTTAAATGAAATTTGATTTTATCTTTTAAAAGGTTACGATTTTACTATATTCTAAAATATTTTTGTGAAAATATATTAGGAGGTTTAAGCAAAATAGATAGTTTGACACCAGAAATAATTTTTTACATTATCTCTCTCTCTCTCTCTCGCTGAAATACTTATAACATTTCCTATGAAAAGTCAGAAGTTAGTTGGTTTGTTTGTCGCTCAACGGTCATTTTTTGCACAAAAAAGCTACTTAGACCGAGACCTACAGTTTAAAATGGATTCCATTCGGCTGTCAGCTCGGCGTGAAAAGTCAGAAAAAGCTGGATAAATTTTAATCACTTATTATTCATAAAATCAGTCAAAAGTCACTGTTATTATTCGCAAGGACAATGCTTTGCTCCAAATAATAAAATATATTGAAGTTATGGGTTGATACTGCTGCTGGTGAATTATTCAGTTGATTGATACATTATAAAAACGACGTACGTAGTATGCTATATGGGATAAAAAAAAAATCACATTTATAAGAAATTGACAGCAATAATGCCTTTTATTGAGAATATAGGTATAAAAGGAGAAAAACACAATTTAGGCACATGAGAAAAACAAATGAAATCGTGTTTTCTGAAAAGAAAATCGGAGGTATGGTTTTTCCGGATGGCAAACAATGTTGAATACTTTCCAGCTGTTAATGAGGGACTCAGGTATTTTGTACCATTCCTCCAGAAGAGCTATTTCCAGTTCCTGAAGAGTTTGCAAAGGTGGTACTCGTCCAGCAACTTATCTTCCTATGATGTCCCAAAATGGTCTATTGGGTAGTACGTAGAACAAGTTGGCCTTTACATTCATACGATTTCTTCCTCCATAAAGAAACGTTCACCAAGTTAATACCACGTATCCTGTAAATGCCGCCCATTTATTTGAAGTCATCTCCCATTGCTGCTGTGAAAGGAGTTACACTAGGTCTCATTATCCCATCTCTATATCGAAGACCGGTCAGTGCTTCATTTCGAATGATATGGTTATCGGTCAATGGAGATGACAGACTCCATAGACTATCAATTCCCCACCACTAAATCTGACATTTTCGTCAGCGAGTGCATGATTATTTCTAGTACCACATTCCTTCTTGATGAAAATACACCTATCATCAGGACGAGAAAAGAATATTGCATCAATCATTTCTACTCCAGATCAGATGCGTTGTTGTCTATTCCTAAGCGACGTTGATTGCTGTTAACGTGACACACACCAATGATCTGCGAGGATATAGCCTACAGGGTATGAAAGTGGTTTCAAACAGTTTCTGTCGAAACTATGATACCAGTACCCGAGCGACGGTACAGTTGAAGAACGATAGAATCATATTTCGGTGTCTCATATCCTCTGGCGTTAAATAACGGTCTTCATTGGGCGTTGTTGTATGTCTAAAGCGTTTCCCTAATCTGCATTTCCAATCACCAAAAAATGGTTTCTGATCCTGGAGTTTACACTTTGAAGTTCCAATGGCTTCTACTACTTCGGATTGTGCTTGGCTCCCCCACTAACCGGCCAACTTCTCTCCAAGCTTCTGATTCGGTTAAATGACTTCGTAGAGTCACTCATCAAAATAACATCCTTATTTAATGTCAATCATTCTTTTCTTCTTTGTCTTTCATTAAACTGATAGCCAAATATCATTCAATATAGCACGTGATAATGGAGACTTTTTATTCTCACAGCTTCCGCCTATGGTTACATTTTCGCCAAAAGTATTCTAATTGAATGTCTTCACCAAGATTATAGTGTAAAAAGAATACTATTCTGCATGATGATTATTCCAGTTAATACAGATCCTTAATCAGAAAACAAAAGATTCTCAAGAAACAGATGTAGCAATATTTGGAAACCATTTTATGAGCTTTCAAATTAGGCAAACTTTTACGCTTTTCAGAAAAGAAGGGATTATTTATGGAAAAACCTAGTAGGTGTTCTCTATGGAAAAGTTGGTATGTGTTGTCTATGGAAAAATCATGTACACTCTACTATCGAGAAAAGTGCTGAGGCTTGTTCATGTACTTAATAAGATTCAGATTCAATGTCTTCTATATGTAAGTACTCCGGATATTCATTCTTCTATATTCATGTCAGATAATTGCCTGATGATTAATGCAATGGCATTCAGCTCCCTAGTTAATGCCTTCATAAACTTATTTATACATGTAATGGTTCTGCATACATTTTAAACTGTAGATCATTGCCAAATTAGCTCTCAGGAAGAAAAAATAACGAGAAAGCAATAAACTAATCATCCACTAGATGATATTGGAGTATATTGTTAGAATATAAAACTATAGGATCAAAGAGGTCAGCATAAATTATACTACGAGGATTAGTGGGTTCAACGACACCCAATTGTTGCTACAATATGATATGGTTAATAAGCAATCAAGTAGGTGTTTGGATTTGATACTGAGAAATTCGAAGAGATGGTCTAAGGAAAAGCTGGGTGAGATCAAAGATTTCGAGATCTGTAAATACTATCTGAGAATGTAAATAAATATGCGGATTTTGAGTACTATTGTACAATATTAATCAATATTTATCAAAGAGATATTTGTCAATGGTTGGTATATGAAAAGAAGAAAAATATTAACGATGAAAAAAATGATTAAATCAATTAAACATCAATAACTTTGCCAGTAAATGCATCTTCATTAGCTAACATGCCTGAAATAAGCAAATTTTGGCAATTATTGGCAATTTTTTATGATTTCTGATGAGTCACTTTATTAATAGCAACCAATAAATCTTTAAAGAACGTTATTTTATGCTGCCTATATTTCTTAACACTTTCAATACGCAACTATAAGAAGTAAGACGTAATTTATTACCTTACATTATGGATGTTTTGCTTAATTTATTATACACTATATAAAGTTATATACCTTATATCTTCATATGGAGTACAATAAATTGCACAATTCATACACTACACTTTGCCTGAGTCATTGTTTAAGTAACAAAGTATCACATAAAAAACAAAGCTAGTGATTAAAAATAAAAATTCATCTATTTTTAATTAGCTTTTTCCTTATTGATTTAGATAATTTTAAATAACTATCAGATATATAGTTGATTTTTATATTTTAACAACTATTTAATATTTAAAATTTAGAATTCAGTTGTATTTAAGTTATATTTCCAAAGAGAAATAAAATTTTTTTAGAATTTGATAAAAAAAATTACAGAGAACTTTGCAAAATTTTTTGAGATATTTGAAGTTTAAAACAATTCATTTGATAAGTTTAAAACAATGTGTGATATTATTATGAACCACTCATTTGATATGAATCATAGTAACATCATTATCAAGCTAGGATGTAAAGTAAACCCAAAACCACACACACGCATACACACACGCACACACACACGCACACACACGCACACACACACGCACACACGCACACACACACACACGCGCACACACGCGCACGCACACACGCGCACGCACACACACGCGCACACACGCACACACGCGCACACACGCACACACGCGCACACACGCACACACGCGCACACACGCACACACGCGCACACACGCACACACGCACACACACGCACACAAAAAGGAATTACTGATAATTTAATGAAATTATTGAAATTAGTATCGTAAAAGGATTCTCTTTTTTTGCAGCTTTTAAATTTTGTAGATAACTCCGGCTATATTCACATCATTCTATATCATAACTGACTGCGTGCATTAAAATATTATTTCCTAAACGAATATTTCTTCTTTGGAGACTTTCTTACTGGTCGCCAAACACGCATAATAAATATTTTATAGATTAATTCCTTTTCATCTACCCATATGTGTTTGACCTTTTCTGTTATTATCTTTATACCGGATAAAAGAACAGTTTCTTTTGTGATTATTTCCAAGGTTTATTTGACCCGGAAACCGGTTGCCCCGGTAATTTGAAATCCATCATAGCTATACATTCACACATGTGCAGGGTGTAGTTCCCGTATGGTGAATGTGTGTCAGGTACATATTCAAAAGAAATCAAAAGGCCTGATACATTTCTATGTCAAAAGAGTTCTTTCGCAATGGACTTCATTCAGATTCGTTTATTAAGGATAAAAGGTCAATGTTCTGTCCTCTCCTTGAAGAGTTTTTAGCTTTTTCTGTATTCAGTTATTATTTTTTATTCGAAGTTTGTTATTTTTCATTAACTTTTGCAACCTTTCCGCTCACAAAACATCTTATTATGTAAAAATTGATGTTAATAAAATACAGTTATTATTTCTTTTTTGTTTCAAACGTAACTGTTATTAAAATATTTCATAAGTATTCTGTTATTTATTTTTGTATAAAAATATTCAAACGCTTTTCAACAAATAATAGGATTACTATTAGAAAACTGCCATGAATATGAGGCGTAAATACGATCTTTAATCTATGATTCATTTTTTTTTTTGTTGTAACTCCTTAAAAACTCTGTTTTTTTATGAGATTCATTCTTTCATACATTAAGCAGCCTTGTAATTGATGCCGTATAATCAAGGATGCCAAATTCTGAGTTAGTTGATTTTTTGGCTGATTTTCTTATGTATCTGGCTGATTTTCTTATGTATCTTATGTTGGTTTTTATTATATCCTAGATATAGAGACCTATAAGAATTAGGCAGGAAATTCTATTTTGGCAACCCTAGTATTTACGTCATTACATACGTCACCATACGTCATATTGGCAGCATTTATTCATTGCCAAAAAAAAAAAATTCAAAACTTAGCATCCTGGATTATACGGCATCTATGCCACAATTTTAAATATCTAATCCTTTTACCAAGCTATTGATTTGAAGTCTTAGTAATCATAAAAACTTATGCTTCTTATTAAAAGTATATTTTGTGTACATTGTGATAAATCCTAAATAAATTATTTGTCAACATTTTATATAATTCCGTTTACTATGAATAATTACAAAAATATTTAGAATTATATCGCATATAGATATAATTCTAACTATATTTCTAATTATTACCAAAATACATTTATTCATAATTAATATAATACTTTAATTGCAATAAATATCAGAATTATATCGATTCAGAAGTACCTTGATTAACCTAACGAAAAGTATCTTAATTTAACATTGCCTAAAGATTTGAAGAAAAGCGTACAAATTGAATAAACTAATTTTATTTAATAATTTCTGATAGTTGAAAAAATAGTTTTACATAAAAGTCTATTTTCCCATTTTCTCTTATGCATTATATCATTTTTCATATTATTAGGGATTTCCTTTTTTTGACACATACATTTATTTATTTTATTTATTAATAGTTTCTTTGCAGTCAGATATTTAACAACTTAAAGAGTCAGCTTTAACAGATTTTATTCTTTAAATATTGATGATGGCATTTGGTGTTCCATTTTTTATCAGCCTTTATCAATATCCTTTGCTCAAGTAAGTGTAAATTAGATAAGAGCTTTTTTTAAGGAGCTCTTTCCTGAAATGAGATAAAATTTGTTTTCAATATCAATGGTTGAATATCAAACTTCTGTCGAATAAGGAAATACAGAAATGAAAGCTTAAAAAATGTATTATTGTTTCCAAAACAACATAAAAAATTTAAAGAAATGTAATTTTCACTTGAATATTTTTAATCAGTATAATCTAAATAAAATTCATCATAAATTGTATTTATAGTTTCAGACCTTATTTACAAGTTATTGGTTAAAAATACTTTAATATAAATAAATAAAAGAAAAATATAAATAATATAAATAAAAGAAAAATAGAAATTGAAAAATTAATTTCTTTTTTTAAAAAAAAAGAGAGAGAAAGTAAACAAACATTATTTAGGAAATTAAAAATCATCATCACATTTTTCCATGCCACCCGCATGTCTCAGAAGATCTATTTGATGTGATACTTTGATTTATGATTGATCGATTTATTAAAATTCCAGGAAAGCATCATTGACTTTATCAATACATTGTTCCACAGTAACCATATAAAATATAATTAAGTATAGCTGACCGATAAAATACTTTTAAGCGAAAAAAAATATTTTGAGGAATTAAAAAAAAATTATCTTTGATTATAACCATTCTTATTTAAATAAATGCTTGTTTCTCTACAGCCAAGAGCAATAGAACTCAGAGTTAAAAATTTTAACTTCATAGATTTAATAGCTATTGGCTATGGAGTTTTTTTGGACATTAATGAGTGCACATGTGATATGTGTAAAATTATTCCAAATATTATGAAATATTACGATGAAATGTGTCTATCATTTAATAATATCTGTACGATGAAATATATGTACATTAATGAGTGCTGATGTTTAAAATTATTCAAAATACTGTGATCAGTACGAGGAAGTGTATCTACCATTTAATATACATATGCGTACGATGAAATGGGAGTACATTAATGTGTACACATGAAATATGTGTAAAATTATTCCAAATATTATGATCTGTACGATGAAATGTATCTAACATTTAATATATATATCTGTACGATGTAGTGTATGTATATTAATGAGGGCATTTGAGATATGTGTAAAATTAATCCAAATACTGTGATTTGTACGATAAGTTTATCCACCATTTAATATACACATTTGTACGATTAAGTGTATGTACATTAATGAGTGCAGATGAGAGATATGTGTAAAATTATTTTAAATATTGTCATCTGCACTATTAAGCATATCTACCATTTATGGCGTTGAATAGATGAAAGAGGACTTCCAAATGGCGATTAACGCTTTTGAAAGCTAACTCAACATTGTATACATTCTGTAATTTTATTTTCAAAATACGTTATATTAAAAAATGAGAAATTAGCGGATGAAGTGAGTAAGTTAAACTGCTTAATATATAAACAAAAAAAGCTTCGTGGCCTAATTTCTAATAGGCAGAAGGTCAATTAAGCACTTATTTTTGTCTTTTTCATTTCGCACTTCTAATTAATTTCGTTTCTTAACTCATCAAGCGGAAACTGATGAATTTGTCATTGAGACGGGGAAATTGCTCAGAAAAGTTAACGTTTAAAATGTTTTTATTTTTTTAAAATAATTTCTTCCTTTACACAATTTATAAACTTTCTCACAAAAATAATGACATATTTTCTTAAAAATAGGTATGGGTGTTTATATTCGATTATGTCACCTAATTTAATTAAAAAGTTATTTTACAAATAACCACTGATATCAGATGCAAGCAATGTTTATTATTTAATGCGAAATTGTAACTTCATTGATTTCAAAATGTAACTGATTCCTTACTTTGCATTTTTTGTCAAAAAATACAATAAAGAATGTTTGATACAAAGTTAAGAATAAGCGATTCAAATAAGTTAAGAATTAAAATTGTTAAAATGCAAAATATGTTAAGAATTAAAATTGTTAAAATACAAAATATGTTAAAAATTAAAATATCATTAATAATACTTGATAGTTAAGAGTGCAAAGAATACTTGATTGAAATACGGTAATTTCACAATATATTACGTTTTTTATAGTTAAATAAAAAAAATAATTGATCATTGCTGTTCACTTTAAATAACGTAAAAATTATTGCACAGAACTACTCAATTCAAAAAATTATGAACAAAATATGCAGTTAAATATTATTATATTCGATGTATAAAATTTACAATAAAATCCATAAATGTGAGGTTAGAAAATTCTACAGTATATTTAAATGGGATTGAAGGATTTTATAACTCTAAAAAGGACTACTTTTTATAAAAAAAATTCTAACAATTTTTTCATTTTTTCAAGTTTTTACATGGAGTTAAAAGCTTAATATACACTACTGGCCATTAAAATTGCTACACCAGGAAGAAATGCAGATAACAAAATGATATTTATTGGACAAATATATTATACTAGATATATAACAAGTGATTAAATTTTTAAAAAAATTGGCTGGATAGATCCTGAGAAATCAGTACCCAGAACAACCACCTCTGGCAGTAATAACAGCAGTTATACGCCTGGGCATTGAGTCAAACAGAGATTGGATTGCATGTACAGGTACAGATGCCCATGCAGCTTCAACACGATGCCACAGTTCATCAACCGTAGTGACTGGCGTTTGGTGACGAGCCAGTCGCTCGGCAACCATTGACCAGACATTTTCTATTGGTGAAAGATCTAGAGAACGTGCTGGCCAGGACAACAGCCGAACATGTTCGGTATCAAGGAAGGTCCGTACAATACCGGCAACATGCGGTCGGGAATTATCCTGCTGTAACGTAGAGTTTCGCAGGGCTCGAATAAAGGGTAGAGCCACGGATCGTAACACACCAGAAATGTAACGTGAACTGTTCAAAGCACCGTCAATGCGAACAAGAGGTGACCGAGACGTGTATCCAATGGCACCCCATACCATCACGCCAGGTGATGGACCATTATGACGATGACGAATGCACGCTGCCAGTGTGCGTTCACCACGATGCCGCCAAACACGGATGCGACCATCATGATGCTGTACACAGAACCTGGATTCATCTGAAAAGATGACGTCTCGCCATTCGTGCGCCCAGGTTTGTCGTTGATCACACCATTGAAAACCCTCTTGTCTATGACGCAGCGTCAAGGGAAGTCGCAGCCATGGTCTCCGAGCTGAGAGTTCATGCTGCTGCAAACGTCGTCAAACTGTTCGTACAGACACTTGTTGTCTTCAAAACGACCACGTTTCTTGACTCACGGCTCGTGACGTGGTTGCACGATCCATTACGGCCAAACTGATAATATGCCTGTCTTCTCGGCTGCTAGTGATAGGTGGCCGTTGAGATCCCGCATGGCGTTCCGTATTACCGTCCTGAACCCATCGATTCCATATTCCTCTAACAATCATTGGATCTCGACCGACGGGAGCAGCAATACTGCGATAAAATAAACCGCAATCCCGGTACGCTACAATTCGACCTTTATCAAAATCTGAAACGTGCTGGTACGCATTTCTCCTTCTTACTCGAGGCATCACAACAGCTTTTCACCAGGCAACAACGCTCAAATGCCATTTGTGTATGAGGAACCGGCTGAACATTTTCCTCATTTTAACACAATGTAGGTGTCGCTGCTGGCGCCTGCTTTGTCTGAATGCGCTGAAAAGCTAATCATTTGCATATCACAGCACCTTCTTCCTTTCGTATAAATTTCACGTCTGTAGCATGTCGCCTTCTTGGTGTAGCAATTTTAATGGTCAGTAGTGTAGTTGTTGTATAATATATAATAAAATTGTGTGTATTTGAAATGGGGCCACCATAACTTCTCAAAAGATTCAAAGTGAAAATATATATAATCTTAGTATCTAAATAGCAACAAGTTTAAAATCTAATTTAGTTGACGACAGCCGTAATGAGAATGTTAAAAAATATTTGGATTAGACTTCAGTATCAGGATATAACTCCAGTCTCTCGCCAGTGATGTGGTGTGAAAGTTTCGATAGAAGAATACCAGCTCATGCATAGAGCAAGGAATAAGAGCACAATTCACCTATTAATGTTATCAATATGTCAACCTCTCAAAATAATATTGTACATTCATTAACAACCTTAAATAGAAGTTCTGATTTGATGATAGAAGAGCAAGATATATTTTTTAAACTAGATTTACTTAATGAATTTTCTTGTGATATAATTTATTATATTGCTGGATTTGTAGTAAAAAAATTAAAGCAACTTATTAAATGTGAAGTATGTTTAAATGTATTACAAGCAGTTACTCCCTATAATTTGTCCTTGATTTCCTTCAAATCTAGGAGGGTAAATTGATATACCCATCAGATGATGTTTACAAGATTTGTAAAGTGTGTGAATCTGTATTTAGAAGAAATATGTTACACTCATTTTCAAAATTAAAAAATGTCAGAAAGATAAACATTCAATGTGAATTGGATGCTTTATCTGCATTAAATATTGAAAATATATTTTCTCAATTGAAGCTACATCAATTTGATCATGATCCTCTGGATAATCATGTCATCCAACTAATTAGAGCTGTAATCAAGAATTATTTTTTGTTATCCGTATTAAGCATTATTGTAAAAATACTTTAAATAATATGAACTCTGTAAGACAATTATATACAAAAGCAATTCTTTTTAAAGGTCAGTAATATATTAGCTTCCTTTTCTAAATAATCAATAGATTTTTTGTATTTGATAAAATAATATTCAAGCATACTTTGTTTATTTTTAATTTCATTCTATAAGAGAAATTTAATTAAAAATTAATTTAGTGATTTTAGTGAAATTATTAGTGAAATTAATTTAGTAAAATTCATTTAGTGAAAACAGTGTGTAAAAAAATTTACATTTGGAGGTTTATTACACACATTCAAAACTCTTCTACTTACATTGTTTTTAAAATGCTCTAAAATGTTATAGATGAGTGACATGTATGACAAAAATAAAATTTCTAATCTTGAAAAGAAATTTATGTAATTAATAATAATTTTTATAACTTATTTCCCAGCTTGTAAGAAATGTCAGAAAAATAAACGTTCAACGTGAATTGGATGTTTTATCTGCTGTGAATATTGAAAAATATTTCCTCAATTGTGAAACTTCATCAATTTGATCATGATCCTGTGGATATTTATTTCATCCAACTAATTAAATTGTAATTAAGCATTATTGTAAAAATGCTTTAATATATTAGCTTCCTTTTCTAAATAATCAATAGATCTTTTGTATTTGATAAAATAATTTTCAAGCATTCTATGATTATTTTCAATTTCCTCTCTATAAGAGAAATTTAATTAAAAATTATTAACATTTAGTGAAAAGAGTGCAATAAAATTACATTTGGAGGTTTTTTACATTCAAAACCTTCCTCTACTAACAATCACCATTTTTAATGCTACTAAATTATATAGATGAATGACATGTATGTTTTATAATTTATTTCCCAGCTTGTGAAAAATGTCAGAAAAATAAGCCTTCAATGTGAATTGAATGTTTTATCTGCTTTGAATATTGAAAATGTATTTACTCAATTGAAACTTCATAAATTTCATCATGATCCTCTGAATAATCATGACATCTTACTAATTAAAGCTGTAATTAAGTATTTTGTTATCTATGTTGAGCATTATTTTAAAAATACTTTAAATAATGTGTACTCTATAATTATATATACTAAAGTAATTCTTTTTTTTTTTTTTTAAGGTCTATAATATGTTAACCTCCTTTTATAAATCAAGAAATGTCTTGTATTCAATAAAATATTGAAGCATACTGTGCTTATTTTTAATTTCACTCTATACAAGAGATTTAATTCAAATTAACATTTTTAGTGAAAAAGGTGTGTAAAAGAATTACATTTAGTGATTAATATTCAAAGCCTTCCTCTACTTATAGTCATTTTTTCTTTAAATGCACTAAATTATATAGATGAGTAATATGTATGACAAAAATATTTATTTCTAATTTTTAAAAAGAAATTTATGTAATTAAATAAATCTTCTCAGCTTATAAAAAAAATTACATATTATTTACAAATTGTACATTTTATTTCACACAAAAAAATCTATTCTGTACAAATTGTTTTCTTTATGAAAAAAATATCTTTTAATTAATTTGAAGTTATTCTTTGCTATATTTATCGAAATATTGGTGCATGCGCAAATTGTGCTTTTCTTGCGCATGCGTAGTTTATGAATCACTCGACGCGTTCTTCCCTATCAGCATTTGATGCTCCAACCAAGATGGCGGAAATGGCTTCAATCGGACCTAATGCATTTGATAGGATATGCCCTCTCCACTACTCCTAGCTCTATGAGCTCATGTGACAAGTACGATTAGAAATCTTTCTCGGAACTGTTGGATTGTATTGAGTAAAAATTATGCGACGGTATCATATTTTCAGTGGCAGATGTTACTGGAAAATAAAGGCTGTGAATAAAATAAATCGAACATAAAAATGCTCCTGGTGTTTTATTCAAGCCCTAAATATCGAACAGTTTGGTAATGAAACCTTTTCATGCGCGAAGATTCGTTCAAGGACACAGAAAACGTAGAAAAATGGTCGCATAAATCACGCACCAGCCATGATCCACAGGAAGGAAATGGAACCTTTATCACTCGAGACAGAGCTATTTATACCGATGTTGTGTCTGAGAATAATTCTCTTGAAATGGCTTTGATATGCCGCTTTACTTTCACTTACTCTCTAACATCAATCAAAGAAAAAGTGGTCGCAAAAGCAAGAAAAAATTTAAAATATTCGAATATGACAATAATACAAATGGCGACATTTATTAATTCAATTGTGTAAATCATTGTTTTAGTTTTTGAGAGTGCATTATTTAAACAAATTAGGTGTTTTCGTATAAAACATCAATGATAGTAGGATATATTTTTTAAATAATATTCAAGAGATTTCAAAAATTGTGCATGCCTATTCATTTATTCAAACAGAAAATTAACGTACGCAAAGTGTAAATGAATAATTTGAATTATATATATTCGAAAATCTAAAAACACTTGAATATGTACTATATACATTTTTTCAGCAAAATAGTTTAGTTAAAAATGTTATAATTAGTAATTGTACTAATTGTAAATATAAATAAAGAAAATAAAATCATGAATTATGCAGGATGACAAAGCAATAAACATAGTTATCCGAATACGTTACCGAATAGTTAGCGATCTAAGATTCGGTCCAACAGCTCGTGAGTTCTAATCCTACCATAAGCTTAGATGTTTGAAGTGGTTCGGATCCTGTTTTAAAGAGTAGGTCCAGTTCTTATTATCAGTTGTGTGAAAAAAATGACCATTTTGTGATAAACTAAAGCTTAATTAGTAATAGTTAGTGCGTATATTAGTTTAAATCCAAAAACTCAAAGTTTTAAGCAAATTAGTTAAAATTTTAAAATAAGATTTTATTTAATAATTAACTTAGAAAATGATAATAAATACAAAATATCATACCAACTACGACGTAGGTCGAATTTAAATAGTCCAGGGGTAGACTTGTCATCAGTAAACTTTTGCAACCAGATTGACCCCAAAATTAATTGGAAGATGTTTTTACTTGATAGCATGAGAGAGAGAGAGGACAGTGTCATTCAGAGTGAAAGGTCCTTGGTTTGATACCAACCATTACTGAACAACGAAAGATGGGTATTGTGATTCAACTTTTGAATGCATTTTTTGAAGGTGAATGTTTAGGAGTTTTTCAGATTTCCTGGCATATTTTCCGACGTTACGTCATATTATCTGTGAAGAGTTTCCCTAAAAGAAATTTATGCCGTGAATATTAAAATGCCTTATTATAACCTCAGTCTGTGAGGCGAGGTGTCAGTCTATCAGAGGTCGAAAGTCTATTACGAGGTGTCAAAGCAGCAGTCTGAAGTCACAAATGCCTCTGTATTTTATTTCCAATGCACCTTACAATCAGAAAAGTAGGTATCTCCATTAAGCCAACAATTATCGATAAACCAAATTATTCGTCACCTTATAGGTTTCTACAGATATCAAGGGATATCATTTCAAATTGGTTAGCTGATAACAGCCTAGTTTTTGGAAACTGTTCATGCCTGTGGAAGTGTAAACTTGAGACAAAATGGAATAATATGAATCAGTGACACACACACACACAAGTATCACTTTTCTCTCGCTTATAATAAATGCTGTATAATGGTAAAAATGTTGAGTAAACTGTAAAATTCAACATTCATCACCAAGAGGATCATAGTTTTTGAGTTTTTGCACACGGTTTGAGAAAGGTGTTCTTCAAACAATCGTTTACCATCAGTCATACTGAAAGGTGCATCCATAATTCGATGGTACACGGACAACATTCTTTAGCCAGTGATACTGGCTATGAAATTAGTACGACTAGAATTGTTTTTCCAGGAGGATAACGCTTTACCATTCATTGTTTGGCTGTTATGTCCGTATTGTAGCAAAGAAAACATTGTTTCAAAGACATTAATGTTAATATCTTCGAATAACCTGATAAATCTCTTAGCCTTTTACTGATATAGAATGTTTAGGATATATTGAGTAGACTTCATCTAAAAATGATCCTAAATTCGTTTGTCAATTGTTGCATTTATGGTAAAACTCATCACTTTGGGACATCATCACCTACCCAATCAATTCCATGACTCAACGAATTTTCATTTGGCAGATTTTACATTTTATTGAAATGTATTAGGTTGGAGAATAAGTTCGTAGCGACTTTACCAAAGACTTTTATTTAAGCAAAAAACAATATATCAATAAGTTAATGAATTGTATAGTCGCCGTTGCTGTTTGCAACTTCTTCCCACCTCCCGACCCATTTGTTGATGTCGTTCCACCAAAAATCGCCTGGTCTGGTGTCGAAAAAGTTGTTGAACCAGTTTTTAAGGACCTCTTTGTTATTGAAGGTAACCCCCTTCATATGGTTTGACAAGGAGTGGAAAAGATGGTAATCAGTGGGTGCAAGATCCGGAGAAAACGGCGGATGTAGCAGGACCTCTTTTTCGAGGTCTTGGAGTGCAGCTTTGACGACTTGTGCAACATAGGGTCAGACGTTGTCGTGAAGGAGTATGGTTTGAGCATGTCAATCAGGTCTTTTCAGTCGAATTCACGCGGTGTAGTTTTCCAATGTAGAGCTTCTTGTTGACTGCGGTATTCTTTTCGAGCATTTCCCAGTGCACCAAGAAGTCCTTAAAAACTGGCTCAACAAAATCTTTGACACCAGACCAGGCGTTTTTTGGCGGAACGGCATCAGCAAATGGATCGAGAGGTGGGAAGAGGTTGTAAACAGCAAGGCGAATATATAATTGATTAACTTATTGATATAATTATTGTTTTTTGTTTAAATAAATGTATTTGGTAAAAACGCTACAAACTTATTCCCCAACTTAATATATCATGGAGAACCTAACGGTTAGATCATGGGGAACCTAACGGCAAACTACTTTTTTCATGTGTAATTCTTCGTGAATGATTTTGTGTATGGCTGCGGATCCAATGTTATATAAGTTCCTTCTGTATCATTAGATAGGTACAGCGATTATCATCCTTTAATATTTTTCGTATGGCAGACACATTATCCGGGATTACTGCCGACGGCGGCCTTCCTGTGTGTTCTTCATCTTGAAGAAAATTGCGACCTCTTCTAAATTTTCTAAACCATCTGAATACAGTAGCACGAGCTGGAGATACATCACCAAATGCTAATTGCAACCGTTGAACGCATTCTTCTTTATTTAATCCTGCTTTAAAACCGTAGAAAATCATAGCGCAAAAATGTTCTTGCGTCAACTCCATTTTCTCTTCTGTTTAAAATTTATTCTACGCTAAACAAGTTGAAGTAAGTCAGTAAAAATACTTTGTATTTTAAAATTAAACCATTATTTTTATTTTGTAAATTCTCGTCTGCGTTATCTCAAAAATTTCAAAGTAATCCTCGTATGTTAAGAATTCAGTAACTGAAAACACACATATTTGTTATTAATATGAATATATATAATTTTTAAACTTAATTGTTAAATTCTATCTAATAGATCCATCCAGATGACTTTTACAAATCTCTTAAAAAAGCATACGTGATATCAATTTTACTTTATTATCTCTTGTTTAGAAAGTAATTTACTCATAACTAAGCAACTTTAATAAATATTTCCCATTTAAAATCGCAATTTTTGTCAGTTATTTCTTCTGCACTAGTCATTATTTCCTGATCGTGTAGATTAAGTTTAAGCTCTGCAAATCAATTGCTCATGGTTTGAAAATAGCTCTTCATTTAATTCTCAGTCTTTGTAAATGTAATCAGAAGTTATAAACAGATCTCTAAGTACAATCACTTTTTTCCTTGCAGTAGTTTAATTCTGATGCTAATTGAAATAGAAATATTTTTAATACGTAATTTCGAAGAAGTCTTAATATTTAGCAGATGGAATATATTACTGATATCCTCAATCAACATTGGATTTCAGATTGTATCTACATGAAAAACTTCTTTTAACCTTTATTCTTTTCCATACAGGACTTTGGTGTGGTCACTATTTCTGTCTGTGTCTTGTGTTCTTCGAGGAACTTATAAATGTCTTAAATTGGACTAACTCTGTAAAGTATTTTCTTTTATTTTTTACTCTTAGCAGCTTCAGTTTTACAAATGTTAAATAGTATTGTATGTTTAGAGGTTCATAGATGAGGTTGTAACTAGCTTAGGCAGACAATATTTAAAAACTATCCATTTTTATCCTTACATCACACAAATGTTAGTTTTGTGTGTTTATGAAATATTACTAAGAAATTAATGTGGCATATTTTTATTTCCATTGTTCTAGTAAAAATTATGGAAAAAATATATAAAAGAAAGATACACGTAATATAATTAAATTGAAACAATTTTTTTAGAATATTTAAAACTTTGACATTTCTCTAATTGTTGAATATAAACCATTCTTTTAGCTTTTAAAATCTTTCTTAAGTGAAGTTTAAGGTTTAAAAAATAGATTAAAGATGATTCTACATAATCTCTTCCAGAATAAAAAATTTTGGTCTATTTTATAGTACATATTTACAAATGTATGCATACAAAAAAGTGATTTTGAAACCGTCCATTTTAGCTATTTTAAAATTGCAGTATAGCTACAGAAACAATGAGAAATAGTGAATTGACCCAATAAAAACATAATGAAAACTAATCTATAACCAAATGGTTGAATTTTCGAAAATACAAGTAAAATATCAGCGATGATTATTTTATTTTGTAAACATTTAGTCAAATGAAAAATGTAAATAACTTATAATTTTTTTAATGCTAAAAAAATTGACATGGTTATCACTGTCATTTTACTTGCAATTTTTTACCGTTCTCTTTTTTTAAATGTAATTATCTATTGTAATTTTATATGTAGAGAACTTATTCTTCACTGTGTGGTAGATGATATGCTTAACCTCGATCAGGGTCTTTTGATGCATAAAACCCTGTTAAAATTGTTAGTGATGATTCGACAAGTTTGCGAACTAGAAACAAAAAAGAATACCTGAGAAACGAAACACACACAAAATGTCAGTTTTCATGATTTTCTATATTTTCAAGTTGTCTGAAGATCTATATAATATCATGTATTATAAAATACTTATGTTATGCTAAATAATACTCATATCGAGATATAAATGCTGACAAGCGATCAGAAGATCTTAAAATATCTTCGAAATAATTTTCAACATGTGCTCCATTATGTTATTCTCTTGGAAACTTATCTAAAACTTCCTAAAACCCTTAATACCTTTACAATTTTCAGAAAGCAGGCGTAATAGGGTCGTTGAGCAATTATCATGGGCGTAATGGCCCGGAGAAAATTTCTTCCCCCTCCAAGATCAATGTCAAAATTGAGGGATCGGATTATCTTGTGGTGCCATCTATCAGAGGAACTTAGAGCTAAGTCTTACTTTTACCTTTATGGTGCTCTAACTAAATGAAAGGCTTGATTACTGACTTAAAATCTCACAGCCCACGGCATAACGAGCTTGGCTTTTCCCAGTGTCATAAGTAACAACAACAACATGCGTAATAGGAATGGATGAAAGTAAATCTAGTGGATTTCTAATACAACAGTTTCTTGTTTTGCAAGATTGTCACCAGATATATCAAAATCCATTTAAAATAGCGACTACATAAACCTCATACCATCATAGACAGATGAAATAAAAATTATTGATGAAATACAGAGATTATGCATTTATGAAATTTATTTTCCGCATATATACATGGCCATCAGTCCATTACAAGTGTAAGCTAAACTTGTCAAACCTTTATCATTCTTTAATCGTCTAATTCAGTGGTGCAAGCGAGCCTCTTTGACTAGTTTTCTGACTTGCAATCTTTGTAGGCACTCAAGTCTCTGTGGTCTACTGTATACTTGCCAAGAAGTGACCACTGAATAGCATGCTGACGTTTGTCGATAAATCAACATTGAAATCAGTTGCAGTTTTGTCTTAATTCATGGAAAATATTGACTTCAATTTAAAAATTGGCATTCGATTGAAAATATTGTTGTTTTGTTACTTATGATACTTGGACTATGCCATGACTGTGTGAATTTAATTCATAAGGGTGCGTCTTTCGCTTAACTCGCTTCGTGGTGCTAGCGTTAACTAACGTCTAACGCTAGCACCACGAAGATGAAAGTATGACTTTTCTCTAATTACTCCGATTTATGGCACCACGATAGGATCCACTACTCTTCCATTTATAGTACGATATCCAGATCAAAATTTCGTTTGTAAGTGGCAACGAATGTATTGCCATTCTACCAGTGAATTGTCACTTACTGCAAATCCGAAATTTTTAATTAAAAACAATATAAAGAAAATAAAAAAATAACTAACATATAAGAAATTATAGTGAAGAATTATTATTATGAATAAAATAAAAACGGTACTCACAAATTTCATTAAATGATTGATTCACACTTCAACGCGTATCAAAGAAAAGAAAAGCATTATATATATATATATATATATATATATATATATATATATATATATATATATATATATATATATATATATATATATATATATATATATATATATATATATATATATATATATATATATATATATATATATATATATATATATATATATATATATATATATATATAAAAGGTACTGATATCGTCACTTAGTTGCGCTTAAAAGTAAAATAGGAATAAAATAGTAATTTAATAGGAAATGCCCGGCAGTATTTATTGATTATTATGTAGAGGAATACACACAACTAAAAACATTATGTAATTAAAGAAACACTTAAATAATGGTCAAAAGAATAAGTTAAGCGGATTTTTTTAAAAATCATATGTGGATAACGTTTTTAACCTTAACATTCAAATACCATTATGACTTAGATGATGTCTTCTTCTTTAATAACGTAACAACCTATCACAGATCTTAGCTGTCTCTATAGCACTTTTTCCAGCCCAGTCTGTCCAGAGCGACACTTTGAAGTTCCTAACTTTCAATAACTTGAGGTCATTTTCAGTATCAGCGAGCCATCTTGTTGGTGGTCTTTCTCGGGCACTTCGGAGTTCTTAAACGTTGATATTCTAGTGAGATTGCTTCCCGGCTTCTCCAGACATGGCCAAGCCATCTTAGCCTGTTGCTTCTGGTAACCTGGATAATCTGGGGCTGGTTTATACAGCCTATACAAAAACTTAAGAGTTTGAAGCCGTATAATCTAGGATGGCTAATTCTGAGTTTGATGATTTTTTTAGCGGATTTTCGTGTTTATCTGGAAACAGTTTTTTATTACGTCACCCGGATGGGGACCTTTAAGAATGCCATCGCAAGACGCCACAATATGTATTCTTGGCAACATTTCTTCGGTCGATAAAAAATTCCGAATTCGGCATACTGGATTATGCAACGTCAATGTCTATATGATGAATATAAAACAAATCTTAGACACTAAGTAAATATAGAAAACTTCAGTTATGTTTATTCATCTTTATCGGATATTTAATGTATTATTATTCAACAAAATTTTGATGTCGTTATAAAGAAACGACTTTAAAAGCAAAAACAAAACAGTAACACTACAATAGAACAAAAGAAATAAAAAGAACGAATTTGATAAGAATGTTTGAGCAAATAGACCTTAATAGATGGAAGCACGTGCGGTACAGAGTGCGTAACGGCAAATAACGAGTGTCTATTTGCTTGAAGTATTCTTTGTTGCATAGAATGCGTGAGTTAGGTTCCTAACTAACAAGCAAACGTCTAGAACACACAAAACGCACGGTAACTTTAATAAAACTTACTGAAAATTAGATTACATGTAAAAGTAGTTCAATTTAGATAAAGTATACTATAGAATATATTTGTGTTTGTGTTGGATTTTTTTAAATAATAGAGTATAGCATTGAGGTTGTACAGTAACAGGTTATTTGTTTAATTATATGGTTATGCAATTTTTTTTAAAATTTCAGTCTGTTTTTTCTTTTTTTTTTTTTTTTTTTCATTCAGATATTTTTAGACATTATAATTTTTTACAAATACTTTAAAAAAGAAAAAAAAAAGTGTTCACTAACTTTTTCTGTATAGTCCCTCTTAATTGATGGTTCTAATTACTTGTGATAATGACGTATATGATTTAAGAATATTTTACGCGAAAACATTAAGTATGATAATGAGAAACACATAATCTCTAAGTTTTTTTTCATTTGCTTATATGGGATTCGAATCAAAACTTTTTGGATAGAAAAGAAAAAGCTGTTCTCAGTTATTTTGTCACGAATTCACTGAAGTTATAAAATAATTGATTTCGCTTTAAGAATATTGATATCCAGTATTTAATTCATAATTTCTGTAAGATGGTTTCTAAAATGTTATGAAATTATCTTTGTAATGCTTACAGATGTTTTTTTATTAGATAAATGTGTATAGATTTATAAAAATTTTTTAATTTTCATTTATTTTACTTAAATTGGCAACTCTTTATTTTTAAAATCAATATTATTCGCTATTAAAGAAACAGATATAGAGCTACTAAATCTTTAAAATCTAAAAAAATAAACAAAATATTCAGCTATATATATATATATATATATATATATATATATATATATATAAAAATTTTTTTTAAACCATACCTGTGTTTTTCAAGTCCAATGTAAAAATTTAAATTCCAATTTACTATTTTCAAAATTTAAATAAAACGGAAATGTTTCATTTATTTTTCGATACATATAGGGAATTCTTGAGTATATTTGTTTATCATTATTTTGTATCAGGATTACAAATTATTAATTTGAACAATGATCTCAATTTACGCAAAATTAAAATATGAAAAAGTTATTTTTCAGTAGAATTAGATTACTTTTTTACATACAAAAAATTCATAGTACATTTTAATAATTTAAAATTTTATTTCATTTAATATCTTTTTTTTAAAATCTCAAATATATATTTCTAAAGCATACATAATCGTCTTTCTTCTTCTTGAACTTCGATATTTTAGGGCATACAGGTACATCTTGGTGTATAGAAAGATAAAAATGTCAAACACGATATTCAGATTGGCAGAATTTTAATGTCGTTTGATTAGTCCAAATGTCGAGGGTTTTGCACTTAGCCCTGAAGATAAATTTTAGGCATGTTTCCGATAAGTTAAGGTAATATTTTTATACCTTTAGATAAGTGTTTGATGTAGGCGTTTCAAGAATTTTTGTTGCTTCCTTTTTGATTTTCTCGTCTCATGTCCATGTGACTTCAAACAAAATATTCTAAAATTATTTTATTTCAATAATTTACTTTTAAAGAATAACTTTCAATTTTTATTACATCAAATGTATCCTTTGGCACACTGAATATGTAATATTCTTATGCAACTGTAGTGACTAGAAGTTACTGATGAAATTTAAAATTGTCGTCGCCAATTGGTAATTATTGTTTTTAAGATATTTGAAGTTAATTTGATTTTTAAAATATTTGAGGTAAATTTGATTTGAGATACTTCAAACTTACCTCAAAATTTGTCGTATAGTTGAAAAACGTATTCAAATAATGAAATTAATTCTCAAATTAGAATTTAGATATGTTTCACATGATGAATATAGGATAAAAAAAATTCAAAAAATATATACTCTAATCGACTAAAAAAAATTGACTAATCCTAAACTAATTATTAAAGTTTTTATGAAAAATAATCACTTCTGTACCTATTTGTAACAATTGATAATCTTTCAGAAAGTAAGAATCGCGTAGATTTTTTCAGACGATATAGTTTTGGGGATTATTTTGGGAGGATTTTTAAGGAAGATTTTCTTTCTTTTATTACTTTTTCCAGTAGTCCCCACTAAACTATCACATATTTCACCACTATTTATTCTAAGTTTTTTTAACAAAAAAATAAGTCTATGTGATAAAAAAAAGGGTGCAAAAGCTTAATATTTTTTCCTCAGATGGTTATAATTTGACCTAAGGTTTTAATAAACATTTCCTTCCAATCACTTACTATTACATATCTGTCCGTATAATTATCTCTCTCCAAAATGGCTTTTTTTTAATAAATCATATATTTAATCTTAAATGATGCATTTTTAATAGTGCATGAACATATTGATCAATATATTTCACGTAATGTGTTTTGTGTGATGACATAGCTCTCTGCCATGTGCCGAAAACTGATAAAGCTTACACAAAAATAAAAAGGATCCTTTGTACAGATGTGTTGGGCAGCATTTTCTCGAAAGAATAGGAATTTTACAAGGTACTTGAAAGCATAGAAACCATTATCTCTATATGACAAGCTAAAATTATTGGTTTTTAGGCTTTCTTTGAAAAATTAAACCCAGATTGGAGAAATTAATAAATTGAGAAATATCAATCAATTTCTAAATCAAATTATATAAATCATAACAAGAATTAATGACTGCATAATTGTTAAAGTCTTCAGCTTTACAATAAAAAGGAAAAGTGGGATAGAAAATTGATTGACAACTATGAAAGTGTAATATGTTGGTATAAACAAATTCAATTATCACAACAGAAGTATGTAAATTAATACAGGGTGTCCCAAAACGACCGCATAAACTCTGCACAGCTAGATTCCTCGTTTGGAGGACATAAAAACTGCCCAAAGAAACGTTCCTGTTCGATCCATAATTTACGAAAAAAATGCGAAAAGCAAAGTATGACGTCACTGCCGGTGCAAGAAAACACCCTTTATTGAACATGTGAACAGCAGTATAGGCAGTGGATATCGACTGGCAACAGTTCATAAGGCATTTCCATTACTTCGGCCGTACATCAAGTGCATGTCGCAGTAGTCACGAAAGGAATAGATGGTACCATACGAAAAATACCGGTATCTTGGATCTATGCTGTTTCCAGAGTGTCGGCCTGCGAAGCAGACCTTTATTCCTTTCATCTGTAGTAGTTCCTTATGGATTAAAACTGACTATATTCACGGAGGAGCACTGCTGTACAGCGGGGTAGGGAAAGCAATGGAGTCCTGAGGTCCAATCAGCGTTGAGCTGTCTTGGTGGGTGAAGTTAGAGCACAACTTCAGTAAATTTTTTCTAAGTATAAATACTTTCAAGTGTTAAAGTAGAAAGTATATACAAAAAATAAGAAATTCTGGGATAAAATATGTAAATTCCATTTGAAAAACAGAAAATATATACATTATGTACACTATAAAGTTCTAACACTTATAAAAGTTCATTTTCACTTAAGAAAAATTGGATAACAATGGGTCTATATTTGTTTAGCTCTGGGATATATTTATAACCAAAAAATCTCGTTGAAATTTGCAGTGTTGCACACTTTTTTTGCTTTTTCAATGATGTCGTCTATCTTGAGGTCTTTTCCGATGTTTTTATTTCTAACATAGTAGGGCACTCCTGCAATAATTCTTAATATCTTATGCTGGAAATTTCGAGGTTTTCTCCTTTCAGCTATTCCAATATTATTCCAGACTGGGGATGCATAAGTTACTATGGGTGTGATCATAGAGATGTATAATAGTCTTTTCAATTTACGATTTAATTTGGATTTTTTTCCTATTAGGTTTTTTATACTGCCAAATGCTGAATATGCTTTTTTTAGTGATATTATTGATATGTTTAGTCCAAGTAAGTCTTGATGTTAACGTGAGTCCTAGATATTTAGCTGCTTTGACTTGAGAAATAATTTTGTTAAATAATATAAGTTTGTTAATAATTCTATGTTTCATCTTAGCTCTTTTCTTTCTTAGGGAAGCGGATTGTTTGAGATTTTACAGCGTTAATGATAACACACCAGTCTTGGCACCAATTTTCTATTTTGTATAGTTCATTTTGTATCTTCTTTAAAGCATAAATAGGATTTGCTGACTGCGTTATAGCAGTGTCATCTGCATAAAATGCTATGTTGACTGTGTTTTTGATTGAGATTGGGAAATCATGGGTGAAAAAGAGATATAAAATTGGTCCCAGGATACTACCTTGAGGGAACTCCTGCATGGATTTTTAGAGTGAGTGAAGAAACGTCATTTTGCTTGATATGAAAGTGGCGATTTTTAATGTAGTTGTAAATTAGGTGAATAATGTCGGAGTTTATAGTTAGTTTGATCAGTTTGTAGATAAGTCATTCCTCTGTCGAAGGCCTTGGATACAATTAACATAGTCATTGTAGTATATAATTTCTTATGCATATTACAGCCTACTATTTCTGTAATTACAGGTAACTGCAGGATATAGACTTTTAAATACCAGTTCACCGGTGGCTTGACGTCATTCCATGGCGCGCGCATTAATGACGCAATATGCCCGGCGAACGTTTTAAACATTATGATCTGGAAAGATATGAAAATAATGTTGTTGATATGTCCAATATAGTGTTTTTTTCTTGCACCGGCAGTGACGTCATCCTTTGTTTTTCGCATTTTTCTCGTAAACTAGGGATCGTACAGAAACGCTTACTTGGGCAGTTTTTATGTACTCCCAACGAGGAATCTAGCTGTGCAGAGTTTATGCGGTCGTTTTGGGACACCCTGCTGGGGAATATGTTCGTAGCGTTTTTACCAAAGAGTTTTATTTAATCAAAAAATAATTATATCAATAAGTTAATCAATTATATTATATTATATTAAGTTATCAATTATATTCGCCGTTGCTGTTTACAGCCTTTTCCCTCCTCTCGACGCATTTGTTGATACCATTCCGCTACAAATCGCCTTGTCTGGTGTCAAAGAAGTTGAGCCAGTTTCTTAGGACCTCTTTGTTATCAAAGGTAACGCCCTTCATATGGTTTGACAAGAAGCGGAAAAGATGGTAATCGGTCGGTGCAAGGTCTGGAGAATACGGCGGATGCTAAAGAACCTCCCATTCGAGCTTTTGGAGTGCAGTCTTGACGACTTGTGCCTGGCGTTATCATGAAGGAGTATGGTTTGACCATGTCGATCAGGTCTTTTCAGTCGAATAGCCTCATTCACACGGTGTAGCTGAATAATGTAGAGCTCCTTGTTGACTGCGGCATTCTTTTCTAGCGTTTCCCAGTGCACCAAGAGGTCTATAAAAACAGGCTCAACATTTTCTTTGACACCAGACCAGACGATTTTTTGGTGGAACGGCATCAACAAATAGGTCGAGAATTGGGAGGGGGTTGTAAACAGTCACGGCAAATATATAATTGTTTAACTTTTTGATATAATTATTGTTTTTTGCTTAAATAAAAGTCTAGTAAAATAGTGGCTAACTTATTCCCCAACATAATATTTATATGTAGTAGTAATAATTTGAAGATATGCTCAATTGTTAATTAATAAAAAATAATAATATTTCACGCGACTCTTCTTCTGAAATATGTGCGTTTGTATTATCGATTCACATGGACAATTATAGACTCTCACTTGACGTATGGACCACAAGACCAAGATTCAGTGTATTAATTTTATATTTTATTCCACTTTTGAATTATTAATATCCATAAAACCCTTAAACAAAATTTCTTGTAAATAATTTCTAAAGATGCTCATCATAGTAACTGAAGAAAGAAATAATTGTTAGTAATCAGATAATACTATCCGATGTAAGAATAGAGTTTACAAGCTATTAAATTTTGAAACAATGTATAAAAAATTTTTTCATAAAAATGAACAAACTTTCTTTTTTCATGAAAACAAAATCTCTGTTTAACTTAAAGCGGCTGAATAAAGAATCATCAATTTACGTTCTCGGCGAAGAACTTGTTATAGTCTTCATTTTTGAGAAGTACCGCGTAATTAAAAATTTATTGGGATCAAAAGATACAGATAAATTCGAGAATCGTAAGTCATCGGAAATATTTGCAACTAGTTGCATCCGAAAAATATTTGCTTTATCATTTAAAAATTATGGTAAATTTTTTGTTACCACCAAATTAATACAATTTTTGCTTTCTTTTTTAAGTTTATAGATTTTTGTAAGCACATATAATTCAATTTTAATACATTAAACTTTCGATGTATAAAATATCTTAAAATCTTGATGTAATTTTAAATAAAACATTCGCTTGATATTAACATTAAAATTAAAAAAATAAATAGTAAATTATATTTAACATTTATAGCTACTTAATTTACTTCATTTGTAATTTAACAGTTTTTAAATTCAACATGAAATACAAAATAATCAATTAAAAGAAATTTTTACTAATTTTTTAATATCATCAGTAGTGCCATCTATATGTGATATGTGGAAATAGTAAGTTCTTTTGTATCATTGCCTTTTACACTATTTCATTATTTTCTTGCTAGCGCCATCTATAAGTAATATATGAAAATAAAACTTTCTTCAATTTTTTGTTTCTTTTGGATATAGCAAGAAAAAAGAAAAAAGAAATTTACATTATCATTCGAAATTTTCTTAACAACTTACTAACCGTATAAAAGTTATAAAATTGTGTATATAATGCAATTATTTCATAAATTTTTTTATATAATCTTGATCAAATTATTTAAAAAATGCTCAAAAATGTTTACACAAACAAAAAATATTTACAAAAATGTCAAATCTTTTCTATATTTTTTAAATAAATTTTATTAACTTCTTCTCAAAAGTATTTATGCATGTACAGATTGATTAGAAAATAATTTACAGTATACAAAAGCAGTTAGGGGGAAAAAAGACTTATGACGTAACACAAGTATGCATGATACAGGAAAATATGCATAATTAAAAACAGAAATAATCGTAAATATTTTTGTAAGATAATATTTTAAATAACATAACTCAGTACAACTAGTTTGACGAAATAAAATAATACTTAAATTATGCTTCTGCATATTTTAACATTAACAAGTAGTTTTTTCCAAAAATGTTCTAAAATATTCATGGGCATAAAAACTTAGCTCCTTTTCATTCAAACAAATTATTCTATTTGAGTATTAATCGGTAATTGTGTTCTAAATATATTTTAAAATAGTTGTATGCACTGTTATGTTTTAGTTATGGTATAATATTTACTCCATTTTTAAAAAATAATGAGAAAAGAAATAAAAATTATTTAGAAATTAAAAAGCAATATATTTTTGGAAGATAAAAATTCCACTTTATTTATTTTAACCAGATCTTGATATGTAATTAATAATTTTGTTTATATAATTGTTAAGATTTTAGAAAAAGAAATAAGTTAATAAATATTGAGCACAGTATTTGATATTTATTAATTGTTGATAAAAATGTTTAAAATAATATTGCCCATCCAAGCATGGGTAATAATCATTATTTTAATATATTTTACCTTAAATATGCTTATATATGTTGAAATTATTAATTTAAAATTTAACAAAGCTGAATATACATTTCAAAAATTCTTTAGAGTTTTTTAAGCTTGTTCTTATTAAACAAAGCAAAAATGTGTAATCCATTCCATGGTGTTAATTATTTAAATATTTTGCAAAAGGAGAAGAAATTCCAAACACGACATGCACATGATATGTGATTTAATATTCCTAAGGAATATTAAAATTAGATAATTAATAAAAGTTCTTTATTGTAAGCAATATGATTGATTTAATCTACGCAAGTTTTATTTATACTTCGACATTTATTTATTCTGATATTAGTAATTATCGAAGGAAGAAAACTTTATTTTTCGCTTTTAAACGTTAGATGGCGCCATAAATTTTCCACTGTAAAATTTTTAAGATTCCCACTCAAACCTGGAATTAAAATTTATTTTTAACAATGGAAAAAAACAAGGAAGTGTACTTCAGTTAGTTGTATAAAAGAAAGATGAGTCTTATAAAAAAATAAATAAATAATAAATAAAATTAAAAAATAAATAAATAAATAATTGCTTATAATACAATTCTAAATAATTATTTGGTATTATTAAAACATTTTTCTGATCAGATTAATTTGAGAATTTACAGATTCAATACTTTTCATAGATCTCCTGTTTAGAATTACGACTGAAAGATTAAATTTAATAAATGTATAAAAGTATTTTACATATGTTACAAATCCAACATATGATATCTAAAAAACAATAGATGCAGCTTAAAAGCAACTGATAAATTTATTGGACTTAAAATGCTATTATATGTCATCATTTAAATATTTAAAATCGTTTCCTGGTTAGAACAATTATATTAATTTAACTTTCAGGACAATTTATTTCAGTGACGCAAGTAAGGCCAATATCTAATTGAAGCAGTAGTAAATGCAGGCAATAAATTGCTTAATCCATAAAGCTTAAATAATTAGGAATCTTGACTGAAACTTTGTCTTTTCCACAGTTCGAATCTTGTGTTTTGTTTAATCAGGGTATCTGTGATTAAACTATTATAATATTAAGAAAGCTTTAATTAATCTATATTTTAATAATATATTAATCTATATTATTAAAATATAGATTAATTAAAGCATTCTTAATAGTTACCATGAAAAAAGAACCAAAAAGGCACCTGGAGGTGATAAAATATCCAATTCCATGATCAAATACCTTCCAAAAGATTATCTTAAAAAACTTGTCAAAATCTCCAATGATTGTATGAAATACTGTTACTTTCCCACTATTTGGAAAACTGCTGGTGTAATACTATTTGCCAAACCTGGCAAAGATCCCAGAAAAGCTGACAATTATAGACCCATAAGTTTGTTACCCACAGTAAGAAAAATTTTCGAAATAATAATTTATAACAGAATGAAACCTTACTTTCACATGTTACCAAATCAACAATATGGATTTAGAAAAAATCCCTCAACAGTTAAACAATTAATTAGAATAATTGAAATTTTTGGAGACAATCTTCATGGAAATTCATACACTGCTATGGTAATGCTAGACGTGTCAAAAGCTTTTGACAGAGTATGGCACAAAGGACTCAGCCAAAAATTAATTAATATAAATATGGACACAGACTTAATATTACTATTAAATTCTTTATTTACTAACAGGCACTTTCAAGTTACTCACAATAATCAAAGCTCATTAACACTGAAAATAAATGCAGGAGTACCCCAAGGAAATATCCTGGGGCCTATCCTCCACCTCTTCTTCACATATGACTTCCCCATGGAGGAAACCACGAAAATAGCTTTTTATGCAGACGACACGGCCATCTTAGCAGAATCTAGCAATCCGAATAATGTAATTCATGAATTACAAACAGCACTTTATGCTATTGAAAAACGGTGCACATGCTGGAGAATTAAAATAAATGCAGAAAAGTCACAACTGATTTTGTTCAAAAGAAACAAAAGGAATAAAGTTAAACACAAGAACAATAATGGACTAATACTATTTGGCAAAGAAATACCCAAAGTCTACTCAGCAAAATATCTAGGATTAACGTTAATTAGCGACAAAAAGATGGTCAAAACATATCAATAATGTTATTACTAAAGCCACACAAGCTAAAATCAATCATTGGAGAAAAGTCAAACTTATCACTTAAATTTAAAAGACTACTTTAATTATCTATAATAAGACCAATTATAACTTATGCATCCCCAGTCTTGGAATTTTAACAATAAAAAAGGGCAAAATAAAAGTTAAATCCTTCCAATACAAGATACTAAAAAAAATCACAAATGTTCCCTACTTTATCAGAAATAAAAAATATCGCTAAAGATTTAAAAATTGATGACCTTGCTGATCATATTAGCAAATTAAATAAGAATTTCTTCGAAAAAGCCCAGAATTGCGAAGCTGCAAACTTCAAAGAAATATTTAATTATCAATATCTAGAAGAAGACTGTAAATATAGGCCAATCACGAAATATTTTCTGAAAGAAAAAGAAAGCGAATAATGTATACAGTGTATATAGTTTTCTACCTTGTTTTACTTAACCGGAATTATATTTATCCCAGATTTTTCAATTTTCAACTTTACTAAATCTCAAGAAAATATTTTATTTCTTCTTCTCACTGCGAATTCTCATTTCCGGAAACCACACGCATTACTGAAACTCTGATAACTGATTGGCTATCATACGCATTCAGGCTCGCGCTCTCTGTGAGTAAAAACATGTTTTTCTCCTCCAGGAGCTACTACAGATGAAGAAGTAAAGTGCCTGCTACGCAGGCCGAAACTTCGTTAAATATATTACATCCAAGATCCATCCATGAATAAAGTTCTGTATGAGGCGTGGGCGTTTGAAGTCCCTCGTTGTCGTTATACTATGACAATCGTTTCTTTTTGCATGAGTACCTTACTGCATAGAATTTTAGTCCAAGGACGGATAAATACAATTCATATCGATCAATAGAAATGTTTGGCTTATGTCCTATATCACGGTTTTGATTTAACATAACACTCGAATATCCTTATATCAATCAATGGAAATGCTTGGATCATATCCTATATCACGGTTTTGATTTAACATAACACTCGAATATCCTTATATCAATCAATGGAAATGCTTGGATCATATCCTATATCATGATTTTGATTTAAGAAAACACGGGTAAATACACAAATCATATCGATCAATAGAATTGTTTGGATCATATCCTATATCATGATTTTACGTAACACTGGAGAATTCTTTCAATTACTATAGAGATATAAGTTTTTCACGATCTATCCTTTTCACACAAACTTGTAGTTCTAAGACTAATGACTTAAGTAGAAAGTTATATGCATATGTAATTGATATACCTATGTAATATTGTATATGTCCCTCATGAACGCTCAAAAAGCAACACAATATAGCACGAACTCAACTCATAAGAGTAATTCACACCACAAATCTTGCAGGGCAATCAATGAATCCATTGGACTAAGTGGTGATCTTTATAGAACACCAGATTGAAAGACATCCTGAATTTACTCACTGATATCCATGTCTAAGGAGTTGAAATGACCAGGGGAAGTGCCTAAATCCAGAAGGGTGGTCCAGCAGCCACTGAAAATAATTTCCAATGCCTGAACAATCGCAATGTTCTATTGGAATTTGTTAAGTTTGCTGTAATGCATGATTGAATATAGATGATTAAGACAAGTTACTTATATATCGGTCACCTGACAGATTTGTTTCGAGACTCAACAAGAACTTAACTTCTATTACGTTAGACTCTCATACTCCATACTATCACAACGACTGTACCAAACATATTAGTCTCTGGAAGATATGTAGGATTTATAGATTTAGGAAGCTTTCTCCATATTCTCATATCTCCACCCACCCAATACAACAACAAAACAAAATTGGACGGACAAATTAATGTATTTCCATTCATTAAGACTTAAATGGCAGTCATAGTAAGGTTGACAAATCTTAAAGTTTTGTGACATGTAATTAACAAATGTTAACCGTGTAGCCTTAATTAACAAAAGGTAACTTTGAAGGTCCATATTAATGAGATTCGATGAGAAGTTCGCATATTGACACTTGTTGATACTCTACAGAAATATAAAACAATTAGAGAAAGTGTTTCATGCTTATCTTTATCAAGATTCTCGTCTCAATCATAGATCATCCCATTCTTTTAAACTCTTTCCGGTTTATTTGTTGCATGAAATTGGATGTTTACTGGTTTATCGGTATTTCGATATTCTTGGTAAACTTATGAAATAAGTCATAGGGAGAACACAAATTTAATTGATGCCAAGCTTCATCTTTTGTGAACCGATTATACCACACTCAAAGCCACTTAAGTCGTGGTTTTTAGCATTGTAACAACAATAATCGATGCAACAGCTTTGCTAGATACGTATTGTCTCACAGAATCTGCCTACTGAATCGTGTCATTCGCTGAAGATGTGCATGCATGCATTTGGACAAGCCAAGCTCGCTATGCCTTGAATTTAAGTCAATAGGGAGCGTCTTTCGTTTTAATCGGAGCCCCACAAAGATGAAATCACGTATTTACTCTTTAAATCCTCCGATAGATGGCAACGCCTGAAGATCCACTCCTTCATTTTCAACATTGATCTGAAGGAGGAGGAAAATTTCCCCAGACCATTATAACCATGGAAACCGCTCAATAACCCACCACACGACTTTCGAGCGCGTATATCGCATGTACTCGGTGGATCTTTGACGGCATTCTGAATCGAACCCAACTTTCCGGATGGAAGGTGGATGCCCTAACCACTAGGCTACCATATCTATATCTATTCTAATTTTTTCTATCTATTATATATATATATATATATATATATATATATATATATATATATATATATATATATATATATATATATATATATATATATATATATATATATATATATATATATATATATATATATATATATATATATAGATATATATATATATATATATATATATATATATATATATATCTATATATATATATATATATATATATATTTATATATATATATATATATATATATATATATATATATATATATATATATATATATGTATATTTTGAAACAGGAAAAACAGGAATCAAAGGTTTATGAACGAAATCTATAATAAGTAATTAGTAATTCATAAATTATGATAATTTTTTTTATTTCACTTAAAAGTTGTGAATTTCTACTTATTTACTTAAAACATTCAAAATCTAATATACCCCAGCATTTATTTAATCATCGAAAAGTTTTCTATTTTTATTTTTTATTCTTAATAATAGAAAATTATTCTTTAGATTTTTTTTTCCACGAGTTTTTAAAAATTTCTCTTTTTTAAAATTTTTTTTTCATTTATTCTAAGAAAAATAAAATTACTGTTCATCTTAAAATACAATTTAATGGAAAAATTTTCCTACATCTAAGAATTGATATTATTTTTGTGTATGGCATTTAGTTTTTCTTCCCAACCAAACGAATATTTTTCGAATAAGGAAGTTGCGTAATTTTATAAGAAAATCAAGGCAACTAGTTCAACGAATAAGAATGCTCTTTTTGTTAAATCTTCAACAAATATTCAAATGTAAGCAATAATTTAGAAACTTTTGTTAGGCTAGTGACATTCATAGGTAGAATCCTTTTTCCAGAAAACTACTTTTCTTTAATGAGTTCCACTGAAAAAAATCTTAACTGTTTCTGGAATATAACATTATGGAACGTTACAACTCTTCAGATTTAAATGATGGCTTTTCAGGGACAGTAAATCGTAAAAAATAGAGCTCAGATTAGTTATAATAATTTTCCAGGTTAATATATTTTAAAGAAAAACTTTGCTTAAAAGCATATATTCGAATTCTACGAAAATGATTTTATTTAATGATATGAATTTAATTATTTTTTTCTGCATAAAAACGTTTAAAAAGAATGCATGATAAAAAAATAATGCCTTTTTGCCTTTTTTTTTTTTTTTTTTTTTTTTTTTTTTTGCTGTAATTCTTTATATTATGAAATTATTTATCACTGATAAATTTCTAAAGCTAAAGTAGTCCTTTTTCTTATTTAATAAATAACAAACATAATAAAATTACAAAGCATCTGACTGTTCAAGATGGTTGTAAAGTATTTGTAAAGATGATAAATATAGAAAAATCGCATTCATGTTTATTTTAAAAATATTATCTTTATATGTTGTTGTTATAATATTATCTTTACATGTTTCTTTATAAATCTAGTTTAACATTTTTTGTTTTAATTTTTAAACAACATTATAATATTAAAATTTCAAAAAGTTATATTTCAAAAGAAGGAACTAAAACTATTATAAGTTAATTTATACATATATTAATAATCAGATATTTTTAATACATTTTTTTAAGCAGGCATTGGAAGATTTGAGTTTTTTTAAATTTATTTTTATTTTTTTATATTTTTTATACAAATTATGTGTTTATTTCAATATGTGTAAAGCAGTCATTAGGACTTTTACATTCAAAGCAAATGTCATTTTTTTTAAAGTTTTCAAGAAGAACTAAAATTTTGCTTGATGCTGAAGAACAGCGAGATAAATTGTTTAAAATTTGCAGTTATGAATGTACAATTATGGAAAACTAAATACTAATTTTCAAGACAAATACCCTTAACTATTGAAATAGATGCCACTAAAAATTGTCGAATTGTTTTCGACTCAAATAAAATTGATAGAATTAAAATGTTAATTTCCCAGAGATAATAAATATAAATGTTGGAAAATTTTAAATTGTTTTCTACTTAGATAAAAAAAAAAAAGCAGATGGTGCTAAAATAACAAATTAGTTTTAGTGTTTTAAATAAAAATATAAGTTGTATTGGGGTAAATTTATCTACATACCTTACATGCAAAAATAGTGTTTTTTCTTAATTATTATTATTTATTATATATATATATATATATATATATATATATAAAATGAATATAATTATTCTAGTCTAACATGGTTCTAATCATGTTTGATTAGAATGAAATGAAAATAAATATATTTTTAAGACTTCCATTGTTGTCTTAGAAAAAATGGGTAATTTTTATATTAATCTTTAAGATAAACGAAACAGAAAATTATTGAAGAAATTAATATTTCCTGAATCAATGTCTGAGAATCTGTGATTTTCACTTGGGTTATTCAAGATATACTGAATAATTATTTAAAACTCATTTTTAAATTATCTTCTTCAGACACTAATTGTTAATAATTCGCTCCCAACGATATTATTTGGAAGTAAGAAATGAAAACTACATATGTAAACAATATATTCTTAATGAAATATAAAACATAAAGACGTTAAAGATAAAATTCCATTCATATATTATGCTTAAATATCTAATAATAGAGGAATTATTATCAATTAATATTAAATTAAGAAAAAAAAAGACAGAAATAGGAAAAATACACACACACATATTGTATTACATTTTGTTCATATGGAAAATAATTTTTCGAATAAAAATATATGTGTGCTGTTTTCATAAATAATATTTGAATGTTGTACAATGAAAAGTTTTTGTATAAATATAGCCAGGAAACATTTTTTTTAGCATACTTACATACATTGAGTTTTAATAAGGATATCTCCCTTAAAAACCGGTTTTAAATGTGAAAAAACATTCTAAATGATTACAGCAGTAAATTTGGAGTTGACGAACAATATGACATTGAAAAATTCAACACTCCGAAAGAGTTGTCAAAAAAGGATGCAAATTGTAGGGTTGAGGAACTCAACAGGTTATACATGTTGCTTTAGATATAAACAGTAAAAAGGCAATAACAACTCGATATACTAATTTCCTTTCACATGATAGCGTATCAAGTTTAATGCATAAACCTTGTATAACTAATTTATTATAAAAAAGTAGTAATAATTTTTTTTTATCTAAAAGAATAAAATCTTTAAAAGTTAATATAAGATTTAAACGTTTTGTATGCCCTTATCTAGCACGCGGTGGGTGCAAAAACATGTGAGGATGCTGTATTTTTGGCAGCAGTCACACTTAGCTTCGAGGAAGGGGGGTGTGTGGAAATTTTGTATGCTTGCTTCAGAGGAAGTGAGGTTGTATTCGTGGCGCTAAGTCATTATCAACTCAGGCAGACAAAATTCTTAAAAAGTAATTGAATGTGAAAAGGCAGATCGCTATGATCAGCCTCTGACAACGGTGCATGCTTCATCAGTAGAGGTAAAAATTACTGGAATGCACCCCTCAAAGAAATAACTTCAACATACATAGACAAAGAAATCGGTTTCCTCTTAACCAATCAATCATTTGCTGTATGTACAAGAATACTCTCCCGCATGAATGAGGATAGTTAGAACGACTTGAACAAATGTCCCAACTAAGAAGATCGTCCATGATCCAATAACACTAAATTTTCGATTTTCAATGGATTGAAGTATGTAGGCCAAAGAATGGCAGTGCGCGTGTACGCACGCACACATACCCACACTTGTATTCTTCAATAGATAAATATTTGCCTTAACAAAAGAGCCATAGCATATGTACTTAAAACCGATGTAATAAAGGATTCAACTGAAATTTTATTGTTTTGAAAACCATTCGCAACCCATTTATAGAAGGAAAGGAAAAGACAGGATAGACAGAGAGAGAGAGAAAGTACATCCATACCCGAACCGGGATTCAAACCCAGGGACTTGGGATCGCATTTAATGCATTCGAAATTGTATGAATTGCTAAGATAAATTTAGTTAATTCACCCAATCTCAAATATTTTAAGTGTTGCATTAGCTCAGTAGTTCAGCTAAACACAGACGTATTCAAAGGGTCCTAAAAGCTCATCAGGATCTACTGTTCCACCACCGGTGTGGCGTGAAAGAGAGGGTGCTAACTAAAGTGTTAAACTTCATCTCTTGACCATGGTTCAAAATTACGACAGTTTGACTGAGTTTGCCATCTTCATTCATGTGAGATAATTAGACGAAAAACGATCTGCAGTAGCCCAAGTTATAAATACTTTAGAAAATTGACTTTAATTACAAAATATTTTAATACAAATTTCAAATCAAAATTGTCAGATTTAAGATATGAAATATCTGAATTTATATCAAATTAAAAAGAAACTTTTTGCTACAGTTATTTAAAATATAGGATTCACAAATCTACTTATCTTTTATATTCATAAAAATGTTGATTACGAAAAAATGCTTAACTTACAAACGATTATTTATGATTAATGCTTACATAAGCCGTTTATACAAATATACGAAAATTTTATGATGAATTCTGTGCTGTATAATCTTAGAATTCCAGTTTAAACGTTTTGAGTCATATAAACTTATCCCGTTATTATCTTTCAGCTGATAAGAACCAGATATCGAAGGTAATTTAAAAATATTTATTCAGCGTTACCGGAATCTTTTTTTTTCCCCCAACGGGATTTGTACTCGAAATATAAGAAACAAAACCGTTCGCTCACTCTTTAGAAATTTCCGCGTTTATCACAGACATACTCCAGATTTCAGAAACAACGCAACCTCCACAAACAAATTGTTCTAAACTTTATCTTGAAAGGTCTTGGAATATTCGAAAGGACCGCCGAGCATCTTGAGACGACTTTAAGTTCTTTTTTTTTCTTTTTGAAGAACAACGCGGTTTCTTTGTTTGCCATTTTAGATATGCTCTTGCGCTTGTGACAAGGAACGCTTTGTGGTAACTGTTGCCATTCCGTGAAAGGAAACAGGAGTACCTCTATCGGGCAGACGATTCTACAAGGGTTTCTTTTGTCTATGTTTATACAATAACTCGAAGGGTGTGATATTATAAAAAAATTTAGCTTTCATTATTTTTTATTTATTTTTTTTTTCGTTATGCTAGGTAACATAATTGCTCTTTGTAAATTTCTCATGTTCTAATCTTGTTGTTCATATAACTTTGATTTTTTAGCATAACAATAATAATTTAGAAAGCAGTTTTAATAAAGTAAACAGGGTATTGTATTACTCGTCTACAGTGTACTATTAACTAAACATTTTCAAGAAATAAAAGGGCACATTGAAATCTAAAAACAGAAAAACTTCAGAGCATTCAGCTTTTATAAAAATATGAATTTTTTAAATTCAAAAATGGTGCAAAGTTGAGAAGAATTTTTCATTAAAATATCGTTTGAAAAAATATTGTTCTATGAAATAATTTTAATAAATTTTGTTCTATGAAAAATATTTTGTCTTAAGGTTTAGAATAGATTAGATTTAGAAATTTCTCTTCTTTATTTGAATAAAATAACATTGACAACTATGATGAAATTAAGATTAAAAAATTAAGGTGTGTCACAAGACTTTTATTAAAGTGTGTCGCTTTTCCAAGATATTTGGCAAATATTGTGTTAAAAGACGGTATTAATTATATAATTTATGGAGTCCACGTGGTATATGAGCAAATAAGTAACAAATATTTTTGGCCCATCACAATATAATTTGTTATTTTCTAGTGATAATGCACATTTAATAAAAATTGTATGGTTGTATAACATTAGTATTTGCTTATTGTGTAGCATTAGTATTTTAAATTATGATTTATTAAAAAAATGAAAATGTTCAGCATTAAAATGTGCTATACAATTTTCCTTTTGAAATATAAAATTATACTATATTTTAAGATTCAATTTAAATTTTTATGAATAATTTTTAAGATGAATGAAAGTATGAATCTGCGAGGTATATCAGTGATATAAATATGGTGATAAAAAGAAATTCATTTCTTAATTACAAAATGGAACTTTTTAATGTGAAATAACTTTTAAAATAAAATAGTAAAATTATATTTTATTTTTTTTTTTATCAAGGATTGTTTTTAAATGATTTTGTGTAAAAAGTCTTTTAAATTTTAAAAAATGATAAATGTTTTTATACAGTTTGTTAATTTTTTTACAGATTTTAATTTAAACTTTATGTAACAAAACTTTGTAGCTTTTAATTATTTTTTTCTGATAAAATTTAGCAACTTTTGAATTTAAATATTTTACTATAATCTATTTTTTTTTTTCAAGAACAATGTCTTCTAATTTTTGTTTTAGGAAAGTTGATCCTTCAGAAAGTTTCGTTTTTAAGTTTTGGACAATTTTTTCTCTTAAAATTTAATCACTTCTATTAATATTGCCAGCAAACATGAAACTTCAACAAATCATTCATGCTACTTATTTTCATTTTCCCGCTTTATATTTTACCTATTTTTTTCCCCCTTTGGTGTGTATATGAATTAAGGACCCAGGAAAGCATGAACCGTGAAGTGAAACAAATAAGTCATATTTACACCGATAACTTTAACTATTCTTTGACGATTATTAATATTTTATGATGAGTTGTATCCCTTCAAAACACAACAATTCCTTTATATTTATGTCGTCTTTAGCCGTAACATTTCTCTCATATTTCCGTACTTTAATAATTCTATCCTAAAAACTAGTTATAATAAATACCCTTAAAACTTATATTTTATGTCATTTATACAATTTGACTCCTCAGTATTTTTAAATAAGTTTTAATTAATTAGTTTAGATACTTCAATTTATGAATTCCGTAAAATTTTTTAGCTTCTAAAAATTCTATCTCATTGGGCTCTTTCTTTTTTTTTCATGAGAATTTTTAGATTTATAATTAAAAAACATTAAACATTTTAACAGATTTTTAAGTATACATTTGTTTAGAACATACGCAAGCTATCATTGATTGTTTTTAATTAATGTAACATCTGCTAAAATATTTTTAAAGAAATATTTTAATTTTGTATACTTTTTATGGCCAATAAAATAATATTTAATAGATGAAACATAATAATGTAATCAGAAAGTAATCCTCCAAGAAATGCTGTTTATCTGTGTGGTACATAAGTAATTATTAACAATGATTTTTTAATCGTTTATCAACCATCAATTTTTATAAATATAAATAAAACGTTTATTCACTGAAAGGATTTGGTCTTAAAGTTTAAATGTATTTCTATGGTCTTTTCAAGTTTGAGAATTATAAAATTTATATTCTTTTACATAGATTTGATAACCGTATCAACTTTGTCTTTATTTTGATATATTTTTATGGAATAAAATTATAGAAAATTCTAATGTCTATAAAATCATTAAATTTGATATCTTTTTAAAATAAAAAAAAAAAAGTTCGGATTTAGTTTCGGGAAAATTTAGGATTTAATTATAATGCAATTTTTACATTTTTTAAGATATTAATATTTTATTTGTTGCAATATTAATATTTTTTTAAAAAATGTTGTTGTTTTTGTTTCTAATACCAGATGATGTAGCTAAGCTACAAACACCATCTCCATAAAAACAAAACTGTCCAGAAAGTCCAAAAATAAAATCGAATCCCTTAAAATCTCAAAAACTATAAAATTTAGACAAATAAGAACATGATCATGGGAGGTTCTAACAGCCCCACACCAATGACACTTTGGAAAGAGCCTCTCATCCTGATGAAAGGTGAGTGATTTGTTGTCACCGTTGAAACAGCGTCAGAGAGCCATCTGCTGTTGTGGTTTTAGACTTGATTTTATGGTAAAGGGAAGGGAGCAGTTGCAATTTCCAAGGACTTGGGGCACAAATGGGAGAAGACTGACTTAGCCCCGAATGCCTGCTTACTTTAGCTATTATAATGGCCTTCACGTCTAGAGTGACCCTACCAGGAGTAATAACTCCTCAAATATATGACAAATTCCATTCACCCTCCCGCCACGATGAGGTAGCAAGCAGAACTTGGGGGCTTACCAAACTTACTTCTTTTAAATAAAGAAATCACTTTTATTTAAAAATCAATAGAACATTTCATTTTTATGGCGCTACATTAAAACTGATACTGGTGATGATGAACATTCTCCTAGTACAGCGAAGCTGTATTAAATCCATGAATTTGTTCACCCTAAAAAAGTCTAAAACCAGGAATGGGTTATCATAAAATTCCTACCTTGATAAGACCAGATACAATAAAATATGGACAGGAGAAGCCCGTTCAATAGAGCACTTACAGCTGACCGTATAGTGCTTAGTGCTTTAGTAAAAGTGGATAAAAATTGTCTGATACTTACGATAGCAAACGATAGTTAAAGAGCTCATGACTATACCTGTCGGTAATTGATAATGGTAAACAATCTTTATGCAGTTTTAATGTGGTAAAACTTTATTACAGCATAAAATATATATATATATATATATATATATATATATATATATATGATTAGTTTAAATGCATAAAGTATATCAGTTAAATTATGAAGATATTGATAATTCAAATTCTATTTTTTGAATTAAAAATATTACATTAAAAATAAATTTCATTTAATCAGTACTTTAAATTTTAACAAAAATAACGATTCCACAAACTGTATAAAGATTTTGTAATAAAAATTTACTAAGAGTGTGAAAAAGCAATTTACAAGGCTTAAAACTATAGACAACTAGAAGAAACTATCCTTGATTTTTTTTTTTTTTTTGCAAGAATGCGAATTTTTACTTTTTGACTTTTTCTGAAAAATATAAATTTTTATATAACTTTATAAATTATGCCCAGAAAGTTCACAAAAATATAATATGATGTCCAATATATGATATAAAAATTAATTAAATTATTTTAACTATAAACTGTTCTTCATATTTAGTCTGATGTTTTTCTTGCATGCAGTGATCATTATATTAAAATTTCCGTTGTAATTTAATTGTGAAATCTCATTTACTTTTTTGAAATTTCTTGTCGAATTATATGTAGGAAAAAATGGTCGTATTCTGACACATTCGATTTTATGAAACATTCTTTCCTTCTGGTTTGGATTTTAATATAAAATATACATTAAATATCAATTGTAACAGACCCATATTAGCAATAATGACAGTAGATGGCGCTGCTGCCCAATAGACTTACAAACAACAAAATGAGATGAGGATAGAGATGTGAAAAAGGAAGATCGAACCATCCGGTTCTTAAATACGTTTGTTTTGTACCACCCTGGTACTATGTAACCTTGTTTATTATTTTATAATTATTAAGTGTTTCCTTTTTGTAACTAATCTTAATTATGTGTAATGTAATAAATGTTTGTTTTGTTTTAACTTCCATTTTCTTACGTCGCTACACAATCATTTTAATCTTTTGTTCGATTTCATTTAATACTCTTTAATTAATCATTAAGAAACAAGAATATCTAACAATTACTTATATTTTATCGAACGTTAGTGTTAACAATTGCTTTCCAAACTTAATCTTCATATTAAAAGAATATAAATTAAAATACTTAATATGTGTGTGAAAATGAAATAAATTCTACTATTATATACCTTTAAATAGACTATTATATACCTTAAAATTGAGTACAGTAAAGATTTTTGCATGCCTTAAGTGAGGTAATGTGTAAATAAAAATCTTAAAATTCACAGATTTTCAAACTTTTTTCTTATCTCATGCACCAATTACATATCCGTTTAAAAAGCATATAGTAAAGAAGCTGGTAAAAAACATATACTACTAATTTTACCATGCCGATTTCCAATTATGTAGAAATAAATAGTAATAAATGCTGTTGTTATTGTGGCTTATCCTCCAAACGTCTGACAAAATCAAACAAGGTCCATCAGACCGTTGATCCTTAAGAAATCTTAATAAATGCTAAGCCTTGATATCACTTTTAAAACTCACAAAATAGCTTAAAGAATCAGTTTTGACGAAAATAAGCGATACATTTTCATATGCGTACCGTATAAAAACGCATATATTGAGTAGAATATCATATGATACATCAGTACAAAATTTATTGCTTAGTGACAGCATTTTTCTATGTTTGCTCATTGTTTTTTTTTTTTTTTTTTTTTTTTAACTACATCTGTCGGTCATCCATGTTATTACAAAAACCACTTGTTACTACTGGAAGAAAAGTGTAGAAATTCCTCCTCTCCCACAAAAAGTTCAAAGCGTGGGAACCTAGCTCTCCTGATAAAGGATTGGAACAACCCTCATCAAACGCCCCTCCACACGTTGTGCCCTTTATGGGAAGGGACATGCTATCTGTTGCTAAGGTGACACATGACAAGTGGCTAAGTTTGTCCCCCCCCCCATTCTTGGTGATAAACAATGCCCTTTGTGTTATCGAAAAAAATCCCTTTGAAAAGAAAACCCCGCCTTTTTTTTTTCTTGCATTAAAACTTATTTTACCCCATAATAATCTGTGTTTAAAAATATATTATGACAGCCTTTTCAATGCTTGATAAATTTTTAAATACGTTAAACTTAACAGAATTTTCAAATATTGATCTGCATTAAAGAAAATAATTTCCAACATATTTATTTTTGAAATAGAGTAGTCATGAGACACTTCTTTGTTTTGAGTTCGATCTCAGTAAGAGATTGAACTCAATTGAAAACGAACAAATTCTTAGATAGATAGAATAAAGTGATTGCTGTTGTACCAATATGCTTCTTTGTTTCCAGTCCTAAATTGGGCTCTACCAGTTAGTGGAAGTAGCTGGATGGAAGTCTTTGTAATTTAGAAGTAGCATCAAGCAGAAGGCGCTTTTATACTTAACTGCCACACTCAGAGGTAAGGGTAATGTCTTCCAAGTGAAATGATAACTCTGCTTGGCAGGCCACGTATTTGGGGTCTTCTTCTTGGTCCCTACTTCAATATCACGAAAAATCCATCCTGCTGCTTCTATCTAACTGGTAGAGCCCAACTCAGGGCTAGGTACAGGGAAACATGCTGGTTTAATAGCAACACCCAGAGGTATCATTTCACTTAGAGGGCATTGTGACCATGTCCTTTCTATTTAATGTACTCCAATCACCTTTTAAAGTGGCAAAAAAATGTCTATATGGGAATCACTAAAGACCTTTCAGCTTAACTTATCGAACCATAATTTCAGTTTTTGTTGTTTGAAGAAATGCCTTGGAGATTGTGATAACAATTAAGGTTGCTACATGCTACAGAGGGTATTCAAATTTTCCAGTCTGAAATTTGGTTTGAATAATCAAATAATCAAGCGGATAGACCACAAAGTTTTCATATATATATATATATATATATATATATATATATATATATATATATATATATATATATATATATATATATATATAGATAGATAGATAGATAGATATGTGAGTAGTAAAGTTAAAATGTATTTGATATAAGGTGAATAAAAGACAAACTCTACTTATATTAATTACTCATTCAGTATGAAATTATTATAAGATGAGGCTGCTTGTATGATTCTGTATGAGTTGTTAAATCTAAAATTCGAAACTGGTATACGAGCAAGACCTGTCTTATCATTTGATGGAAGAAAGTTGAAGCGACAAAAGCTAAAAATGGACTACCACAACGTGAAATTTAATATGACAGAATATACTTGATACATCCTGTGTCAAAAAGCTATGTATTTCAGCTGCTGGAGTAATAATAAAGATTTTGGAATTCCATTGATAACGAAACTATCCGAGCTCTAATAAGTTCATTATGGTTGAACAATTGCAAATCAATCGCCAATTATAGCCGTTAAAAAGAAACGTGTTTTGTTTTATATATCGCCCATCGTCCTGATGCAGTGAAGAAATGGAACTTTATTTGAAGTGATGCGAACTTCGATATTCACAAATGCAGATTGATAAACTAGCCTGACCCTGATGACTACAGAGAAAATTATTTCATTTTCATTATATGGTTCTAAAAGGGAAATATAGAGTCGTGTTCATCTTAGCGTGGAATATTTTTTTCTGATCAAGTCTCAATTCATTGATTTAATATACTAGTACCTTAAATGTTGACGCGTACCTTGGAAACTTGGATAACTAAGACCATTTTATATGGTGGTAATTCTTGGGTACACACACAACACACACAAAGGGTTGTTTCTTGCAATAGGACCAAAGACCATTTCATATTGTTGAATATATTTTAGATAGGTTATAAAGTAACCAAATGTTAGAACCTCTTTGTTTTCGGAGTGGAAAGTTTTGAGATCTATCCCAGTTAAGGTGAGATAACAGGAGATGGATGTTACGCTTCTGTTTCCTGCAATTCATATCTGTCTCATTTGCACTTGGTGACTGTTTGGAAATTTTCTTGTATTTCTACCCCTAGACACGCGAAAAGCAAAGTGTTTAAAAATTATTCTTGAATAAAAAAGACGTGGATTTTCAAATGCTTAGTTACAAACTTTTAGCTGTATATATATATATATATATATATATATATATATATATATATATATATATTGTACCGAGCTTCGGGTTCGTGTGGATTAAGAGTTGAATAAAGCAACCACTCAATGAACACAAGACTTTTATTCTTAAAAATTCCACTAGATATACCAGCTGTAACAATCACAATTATACAGCTACAATTCGTCAGATACAATAAGTAACAGCTTCCAATCACAGGTCTCAAATACCTCAGACAGAGAACAACTTCTCTAGACTATCAGGCACGACTAATTGCCTTCACTCACTCATTGTCTTCACAAAAACTCTGACTAACTATGTCGGGTTGCGGTATTTATATCTGACTTGGCAGGGAAATCTACTAATTTCGCCAAGGTTCTGGAAGCTTCTAGGCTATCTCGCTAAATATTGGTCCTACAGCTTAGGTGATTTATGTTTCCAGAAATATCTATTTCTCGCCAAGTCGCCAAAAATCTCGCCAACTGTCGCCAAGTTTTCTCGCCAAAACAACGCCAAGTCGCCAAATCATTAGAAAACTCGCTTTTAATGTATAGCACGTCTAAATACCGCCATTTTTGCCCAAAATGTGAGTATTTCCGATCTGTCTGAAATATTTTAAGACATGTACAATAATTATTTATAAATTTGTAACAATATATATATATATATATATATATATTATATATATATATATATATATATATTATATATATATATATATATATTATACCTAAATTTTTACTAAAAGAAAAAAAGAGATAGCACTTAGTGATATCTATCTCTTTTTCTTCGAATTACAGTACTTGAATTACAAAACTACTGTAATTCACTCGGCAAATGAAGCTCTGAAAGGAATTTCAAAACATATTCGGCCGCTAATGTTTATAAACCTCATCAAAATTTCCGTCAAAATCTATCCCATGATCCTTTAACTCTTGCTCAACCAGTTCCAATGATAAGCCCACCTTCTTTGTGGTGAGAATACTCAGGTTCGATCCCTGATGTTTTGGAACAATAGAATATGAATTTTATGTTTCTTTTCTCTATACATTTGAGATTTCTTCAAGTTTTCTTTGTGGCTTGTGTATACAGCACATAATATATGAAAAAAATCTTCCCACATAGTGTTACTATGCGATGGGTGTTGAAATGTTTCAAAACAGTCTTTGGTTGTTCTCCTGTTCACTACACAGAGTGAAACCTATTTTCTCTGTGGATTTTTCTTGGCGCACCTTTCTTTGAAGCAGAAGATCGTGTATTTAATATAGTTACTGTTGAACAGTGGGAAATAAATTGCAATATATTTTGCACTGTTCTCCTTTAAGTTTTCCTGGTTTTCTCCCTCGTTTCCCGTAAATGTGGCGCAGTATCTGTGTACTTGAATATACTTACTGCAGTACAACCTGAATATAATTACCGGTGAATGTTCAAATATCTTAAAACTGTCTCAAAAGGTCAGTCATGAAAATGAGGTGAATTTTACCAACTGGACTAATCAGATTCCCAACTCGAGAATTTGTGGGATGAACTGGAGTGATGGGTTATAAAAACTACAGTGTCATCACAACTGGAAGAACACAAAAATCTGCTGAAAAATATACTTTAGAATGTTGCTGTTGTAATAAAAACTAATGAAAATTGAATACTTGTTGTAAATGAAGCTAATGAAATAAAAACCTTGGGATACGTTTAACCTTTAAATTCTTTTGAGCGAATAATGTCATCATACACGCATAGATGTAAATTATTTATCTCAAATGCAAGTACATAATTAACTAGACGAGAAAAAAAAATTAACATTGGATAGTAGATGGAATTTATGAGAAATTAAAGATCTCTAAATTTGGAGCTTTTATAGCTTTTTATTAGCAGAGTATTTATTATCATATCAATTTTTCGTTTTTAAAATACATACGCTTAGTTATGTCAGTTGCCGTTAGATGGCTGAGTGGTTAGTGTTCCTGGCTCCTGAGTTGTGGGTCCCGGTTTCGAGTCCCTGTACGGACATGGATCATACTTTCTTTCTCTGTTTTCTCTGTGTCCTTTCTTCTGTGATGATGTATGAATGTGGCCCACCCTATAAACGGGTTTGTGGTGGTATGGCGCGGGCAACGCTACTCGCCTCCGTGACTTAGTTCACAGGTGCCCGCTGGGTTACGACAAATGAGTAGCAATTTCTGGCTTTGTTGTGGCATAGGGTTCGTCATCAAAATGCCTGCCATTAAAAAATATATATATTCGTTTTCATAATATACAAATTTTAAATATGTCTGCTTGATATGAATAATTTTCTGCTCAGAAAAAAGAGACAAATTGACCAAAAATCACTCATAAAATCTTTCCCGTATCTCGTATTATTATGATGTATATTTATATATATATGGTGTGTATTATATATAGCGTATTATTTTAAGCAAGAAAACTTATACGACGGTTATTCTGAAATTTTTGAGATACGCTCAGGCGAGAATTTACAAAATAAAAATAACGGTTTAATTTAAAAAAACAAAGTATTTTAACATAGAAGACGATTTTTTACTGACTTACTTCAACTTGTTTAGAGTACAATAAATTTTAAACAGAAGAGAAAATGGAGTTGACGCGAGAACACTTTCGCGCTATGATTTTCTATGATTTTAAAGCAGGATTAAATCAAAAAGAATGCGTTCAGCAGTTGCAACTAGCATTTGGTGATGAATCTCCAGCTCGTGCTACTGTATTCAGATGGTTTAGAGAATTTAGAAGAGGTCGCAATTTTCTAAAGGATGTAAAACACACAGGAAGGCCGTCGTCGGCAGTAATCCCGGAAAATGTGTCTGCCATACGAAAAATGTTAATAGATGATAATCGCTGTACCTATCCAATGATACAGAAAGAACTTAACATTGGATCCGCAGCCATACACAAAATCATTCGTGAAGAATTACATATGGAAAAAATAGTTTGCCGTTGGGTTCCCCATAATCTAACTGAGCACCAAAAAGAGGAGCGTGTCAGAATCAGTAAAGAAACCCTTAAATTGCTAAATGATGGTGACCACCGCATCATTTCTAAAATTGTAACAGACGATGAAGCGCACATACCGTTTTTTGACGTTCCAACACGTCAAGAAACCAAAGTATGGGTCTTTGAAGATGATCCCACGCCGACAATGGTGAAAAAACAATGCGCACTGAAAAAAGTGATGTATGCCGTTTTCTTCAGAAGTACGGGATTGGTCAAAGTCACCAAGTTGGAAGGACAGTAGCAGCAAACTGGTACACCACTAAATGTCTTTTAGAAATTCTACAAGAACTGAATGTTAGGGGACAAATGCTTCACAAAAACAATGCATCTTCACATACAGCCGGATTATCAGCTGAGTTTCTTAAATAAAAACAAAGTAAGGTGATCGAATATCCTCCGTATCCACCTGATCTAGCTATGTTGAACTTTTGGTTATTCTTTAATTTAAAAAAGAACTTACATGGACGTCGTTTTCATTCAGAAGAAGAGACTGATGTAGCTATAAATACAATTTTCATCTATTCCAAGAAATGAATGGCTTGAGGCATTTAATTTGTGGAAAATTCGTCTACAAAAGTGCATTGATGCTGGAGGAGACTACTTTGAGCATACCTAAAATTTTGTAAGTATAACTTTAAAAATCTAGTTATATCTCAAAAATTTCAGAGTGACACTCGTATATAGGCTATAATGATATTTGGAAATTTTTAAAAATTTATTCTTGTGATAAGGAAAACAAGCTGCTTTTATGTCTTAAATAATGATTAACTGTTTTATTTAGTTACATCAATACTTTGCAAAAAATTTTATTGTGTTAAGCAATGAAATACTACAATTAAACGAATATGAGACATACGCTTAAAGTATTAATATCAGAAATGATTTTATATTTTTATTTTAATAAATAGAATGTAACAAAGAAATTTATTTGATGCATGCATTAGATTTTCTATTATCATCTAAGATATGCATTTTAATTAATTTTTATTTGAATGAGAAATTTTATTGCTTTCAGAATAACGTAGTATTTTACAATGAAACTTCGATATAACGAACAATTTTAGCAGCTTTATAAAATTTGTTTGTAAAGAATTCAATGATAGTGCCTTTATTTTCAAATGTAAATTTCCCACAAAATCAAAAAATAGGAGATTTATTTATTTTTTTAAATTTTAATTCAGTTTTGTGTTAGTTCAAAACTTCAAATGAGCATTCAAAAGCATTGGAACAACTTTTCAATATTACATCTCAAAAGCAAGGAAAATTAAATCATTAATTCCGTAATAAAAATTTAAAATATTCAGAAAATTTTAGAAGTTTACATAATTAATTTAAATGAAATTAGAAAGCAAAATCTGTCATTTTCTTAAAACAATCACACTGCCATATAAAATATTGGCGAGTCTTTTAATTTCGAAAGAAATCCTTGTGTTGAAGAACCAAATCTGCCTTCATGAGATGAGGCCAATGTCCCTAAAGTGTTTTGATGATTAAAGTCACGTAACACTAGAAGTCGTAAACTGTAAAACAGATTTGTGATCTCAGTCTACCTGTTTGAGAAACATTTCTCTACGATAGTTCACTTTATAAAACCACTCCGTAAAAGATTTCTTTGTCTTGATGAAATTTGTGATAATTTTTTTTCATTGAAATGTGGTTTTATGATAAAATTAGCTACAGATTATATTATATTTGTCTTACATGGAAATTATTCAGGTTCTAAAAGGTATTTTTGCTTTTACTGATAGCAATTTTCATGGTTGGTTTGGGCCTAATTTCGAGGAAATTGAAAATGACAGTGTTATTTCCCTTTTTTCCCCTTTATTTGATTGCTTCAAAAGTACTTGAAGCTCACAGCCATAATTAATTCTCTGACTAACGCAATATTTTCATCTGTTTTATTAATCGTAAAAGGATTCTTTGTCTCCTTAACATGGTATTATTTTCCTTATATCAATTCATAATTGTATATTTTATTTCCTTTTTTAAGTCCAATGTCTTTTTAGTGTGCGTGGGATCTGAATGTTTACTTTCCCAACTACAATAAAGACTGGCAACTTTTATTTTTCTTATTGACGCTTCTTCTTAATATACTTCTAAGTAAAACTACCGAAATAAATGAGTTCGAAAATTTTTATTTTTTAAGAAAATAATAATATCAATTTGGCAAATAGTTTAAACATAAAGACATTCTTCACTGTTGTTGTATGACATCTGGTGGTAAAAATTAAAATTATGAATAGAGAAGTCACAGATATGCTTCGTTCCTTATACTTACATGAATCAAATAAATGGATAACTATTATGGATAATTCCTTAAATCAATTTTCAAGTGGTCAAAGACTTGATGGTGAGAACGCGAAGATCACAGAAAAAATTTAAAACAAAGATAAAGAATAGCTGGGAAGTAAAAATAAAAAAGAGAGAGAAAATGTGTTTAGATCTTAATTCGAATTTTCTTAGCTGTAATTGCACCAGATCTATTCCAAATTCTCACGCTCAATATTTTGATATCATTAATAATCATGCATGAATATAACTTTTACCTTTATTATTAAGAAGGTTTATTTATTTTGAGTGAATTTCATCCATTAGTTGTAGTGATCGAAATAAAAATAAAATAAGCGGTGATGGGTAACAGCTCATGACTGAGATTAATCAACGGGCAGGAAAAGGTTGAACAAATGGCTACGCAAGTTAAGCCTTTAATTCTTAAATTATAATCGATAAACTCGATCGATTATACTTTATAAACACTTTTTAGAATAATCACCTTGAACTTATGTTGTACCATTTACGATACATAAAGAAATATTCGGTTTGAAAATTACAATAAAGTGTTAAACTGTATGACTTCTACTTCAATTAAAATAAATAGTTTCATTAAACTTAAAATAATAACTTTAAAAAGAGAAAATAGAATTTTAAAATTGATTATTTACATAAAACAATAGATATTATTCCGCTTGAGGGGAATGAATATTTGAGTAATAATATATTGTACCGGGCTTCGGGGTTCGTGTGGATTGAGAGTTGAATAAAGCAACCACTCGATGAACACAAGACTTTTATTCGTAAAAATTCCACTAGAAATACCAGCTGCAACAATCACAATTATACAGCAGCTACAATTCGTCCCATACAATAAGTAACAGCTTCCGATCACAGATCTCAAATACCTCAGACAGAGAACAGCTTCTCTAGACTAGCAGTCACGACAAATCATCTTCCCTCACTGGCTGTCTTCACAAAACTAAACTAACTATCTCGGGCTGCGGTATTTATACCTGACTTGGCGGGGAAATCTACTAATTACGCCAAGGTTCTGGAAGCTTCTAGGCTATCTCGCTAAATATTGGTCCTAGAGCTTAGGTGATGATTTTTCCAAAAGTATCTATTTCTCACCAAGTCGCCAAGTTTTCTCGACAAAACATCGCCAAGTCGCCAAATCATTAGAAAACCCGCTTTTAATGTATAACACGTCTAAATACCGCAATTTTCGCCCAAAATGTGAGTATTTCCGATCTGTCTGAGATATTTTAAGATATATACAATAAAATTTGTAACAATATTTTGCTGAGTATCGGCAGTTGTTGTTGTTACTAATTAGAAAGAAATTGATGGAGCTTTTTTTTTATTAAATACTATAGAATTAATAATTCGTTGATTTCAAGTTGGAATAAAAGTCTGCGAGAATTAGGTAAAATTTTTACCATCACAATTGTTCGTGAAAATAGTATAATGAACAAATTTCAATTATATATTTCTATAGAGAATTTCAGATTTTAAACTTATGAATGCTACCTTTACTAACATTTTAGAATTCATAATGGAATAAGATTTGTCTTCAGTATAGAACAAAGTGCTTCATTAGAATCAATACGAAAAAATATAGTATAATTCCGGAATTATATATTTACTTAAGTTAACTTACACATTGGTAAATTATATTATTTTTGTTCTCTAAAATTACGCAATAGTTTGCTCATAAATCCTGAATATTTAAGTTACCTTATACACATTAAAATTTTGGCGATTATATTATTTATGTTGCTCTGGCATTATGCAACAATCTGTTCATGAAATCATGAATATTTAAGTTACTTTACACAAATTAAAATTTTGACGATTATATTATTTATGTTGCTTTAGAATTACGCAACAATCTGTTTATAAAATCATGAAGTTTATTTATCATGAATGTTTAAGTTACTTTACACAAAATTTGGAGATTATATTATTTATGTTGCTCTAGAATTAAGCAATAGTCTGTTCATAAAATCGTGAATAACAAAGCACAGTATGTGAGATACGTTGACATCATAAGTCATACTTCAGAACCCTGTTATATCATGAGATAATGCTGGAAATTAAGTGAGAAGATAACAGAGCTCTTAATTGTATGCTAATCATTATGTTTTTCGCTTACCTGTTCGCGGTATTGAATGTCACTTTCGGTGGAAGTATTTGCAATGCATCAGTATTCATATAGCAAACTTCGTATGCATGTGTATGTATAAAAAGTTGGTTGATATTTTTATCATGACAAATATATAATAGAACAATTATATCAATAACAATTATAATGGAATAAATTTCATGAAATCAATGAATTTGGAGGTTCTGGTCGAACAATCTCGTAAGCAAAAAAATAAATAAATAAATAAATAAATAAAAAAAAATAAAATAAAAATAAAAAAATAAATAAATAAGTAAATAAATAAATAAAAAAAACCAGGGAAAAACAATTTAAATAAAATAAACCATTCTTATTGAGGGCCATAAAGTTGAGCACCCCCAAAAAATCAAGCACAAGATCGTTACATAAATCCTCCTTGGATAGCTTCAGGGACTAAAAGAATAAAGCGTACTCGGGTAGGTTGTTCAGCGGAATAGTTAGTACAAATCTTGATAAGTTTGATGCCTTTAGAAAATGTTAATGATCTGAGGTTACTACTTTAAAAAGCGGTCACCTCAAATCGATCAGTTAATTGAAGTCGACTATTCTGTTTCTCTCCTAGCTGAATTTTACTTTAGAGCTACAACTGTCACCTGATAACAATGGTTTCTTTTCGATAGCATGGCTTCTATCGAAAATTTGATCTTAAAGATGTATTCACTCTAACTATTTCCTATTACAAAATAGGAAATTCATTTTCCATTGAAATTTTTAAATTTAAAATGAAGATTTTAATGAATGCAGATTAGATAAAACACAGTTTTAAAAATTTCTGTCTTTCTCATTGATGATTTCTGTATAGAATGAAATATATCCTATGAAATTACAAATTGAGATATCGACTTTCTTGTTTGAACAAACTTAAGAGAATAAAAAATCTTTGATTCCCTACTGGAGAAAGGTCAAGTGGGGACCTGAGGAGCGTGGGAAGGAAAATCAGGGGAGCAGAGTAAACTTCGAGGGAGTGGAGGTGATATCTCATTGCGGAGACAGCTTACATTTTTATTCTCTTCTATGTGATTATTTGCAAAAAGCGGTGATATGTTGTATCTTTATATGTGGGTGTGTTTGTTTAAATGTACTAAATAATTAGCTTAGAAATGCTTCTTGCTTTGATACACCACAAAAGACAGAGAGGCGTCGGTGCAATGTTTCTGAATCTTTCTGGATTGAAAATATAATTTCTCACTAATATCATGTTAGTAAGAAATTACGTTTTCAATACAAGGTTATGTTATCGTGTGATGTTTTTATTTCTTCACCCTTTCCTAACTGCTTTATTTGAACGATTAATGAAATGCGTTTCCAAATTCCCTATCTTCTGGTTAATTAAGGTAACTCATTTTATAAAGATTTAATTTAGTGACTGGCAACTAGTTTGGCGAATTTTTGTCAGTGTCCATGATTTTCATGGAATTAATGATTACTCATGGCCTAAGACTTTTCAACATTTGAAATTTGTAAAAAATGGAGCAGCGGCAAGTGTAGATTTGATCACTTTAGGATCATTAATGAGCGAAATTATCACCAGGGACATCTTATGGCCTACCATAAGTCATTACTAAAAAAGAAATCTCCCTAGTACAATGTAAATAATAACACCCAAACACTACCAAAACGTGTTTATGGCCGTTACATTCAGAATACAAAGTACAAGCACACAGAATTTTATGGACTCTAGAGGATTAAATAATTAAATTTTCCCCTGAATGAGCCCATTGTATAAATCAACCCAAAATCGTGAATAATAAACGCGATATTAAAACAATTAACTCTAAGTACCCCCTCCCATGGTTGCAACGAAATGCGAGCCCAATGCAGTGCAATTTACGCCGAGGATAATCTCTTCCTCAAAATTAAAGGGATACAGATGAACCACGATACACTGAAATATGGTAGCTACTTCGATTTTTATTATTTTTTTTCTTTCGTAAACCCTCGTACGGCTCTCGTAAAGCGATGTAATTCCCAGGTTCATTTACTAAAACGTTTCGGAGCATCTATTATTATGCTTGTAATGATTCATTAAACCTTTTATTTTTACCTTGTATATTTATTATTCAATATCACAAGCTAATATGAATGATACGCTCCAGAGATTTTCGTTTCTTCATCTGAGTTATGAGTGTAATATGTAATTACTGTAAAATTTTTATAGTGGAAGGGTCAGCGTACCAACTTAGATGGGTTTTTTGTTTTTGTTTGTTACAATAAAAATAATTGTTGCGCTAACTTTTTTATTACAGGATCTTTATGTTTATTTTTTTAAGCGTATTCGATATGATTTCTTTTCATGTATTTATTGTAAGAAAATAAATAATGTTTAGGAATTACAGCCATGTAATAAGTTAAATACAAATCTATGGGAAAGAGATGAAATTGTGAAAAGTCCTCAAGAAGAGGAATTAATTATTTACATTCGAGTAATGAATTTAGGATATTGAGCAATTAGGCACAGGAACAATAATAGAAAGTTAATTTGAAAAAGGCACGCAATGTGCTTTATATACTGTGTAATAAGCTCGATTTAAATTAATAATTATTGTTTATAATTCATTCTTTAAGCACATTATATTTAGGAATAGCTACTGATTAGCTGTGGTTTCAATGTTTTCATGATATATGAGAATTTTAATATTTTCTAAATTATATTTGCTATTAAGTTGCAATTTGCTTATTGTTTGACTATCTTAAAAGGAACGATTTGTTCAATTAAATCATATCAACATAGGAATTGTTCAATGAAATCCTAAATGCAGAAGTTTATGTGTGATGGTGTGCATTTAAAGGAAGTTCTTGAAGAAAATATTTGCACCCGATCAGAAATAATGATATCCGATTAATATCAGTCTAAGCTGGAATTCCAGCCTGAGGTCATATCATATATATAAAGGAAAATTTTTTTATATATTATATCATACTGTAATATATATTATATATAAGGAAAAATATATTATATATATTATATCATACTCTAAAAAATTACGCTTGTGTCTATAAAAAAATTATAGCTTTGTTTCATTACTATTTGGTAAGAAGCATATAGAATTTAGCTTTGTCTTCTTCAGTAATTTATAGTGTTTGTAAAAAAAAAACTAAACCAAGTTTTTTTTTTTAATTTACATATCCCTTATCAACACAATTATCTTTATTTGGATTAAAGGACAAAATCTAAATTTTTACCATAAAATGGATTGTTTTTCATGTATATCATTAACATTTCATAACAGCAATATAAGAATATGATAAATTCCCTTGTAATAAGGAATCATGAAGGATTAGTAAAAGCCATTCTATGTGGATAAATAGTAGCTGATTCTAGATCTGCTTAGTCCAAAGTGCACCATGTTGACAGACTCTATGTGGATTTCTTACCTTCAATATAATGTCTTCTGTTGACTCATAAAAAATTCTTGGAAGAAAGAACCTGTCCATGCGACTATTCAACAATTCAAACACGATTCACTGCTGCATGGCCTTGTATCCATAGATGTACCTTCCTTAAGATGGACCCTTTAGATGCACATCCCTTACCCTTGAACATTTTAATAGCATATTGTATATTTCTAGAGTATACAAACAATACTATAGCATAGTTGATACAGACATATACTTTGTATTCAAAATTTGAGCTACACGGAGTTCATTAAGAGAATATGGGATGTTGATAGAACTCTTAGATTAGTTGAGAGATTCCTAAAGTCCAATATAAATCCAAAGTATATAATATAATATCCAAATATATATATATATATATATATATATATATATATATATATATATATATATATATATATATATATATATATATATATATATATATATAATATCCAATAAATATAATATCCAAAGTATATGTGACAAAAGTTTGGATAAGGTGGTTGCCATTCAAGAATCGATTGCGCCACATAATGCATATTGAAAGGAAATATGAACTTAATATTTTAATATTTTGGGAGGAAATATATACTCAATATTTTAATTTTGAGAGGAAATATATATTGAATATTTTAATTTTTTTTTTTTTTGTGAGGAAATATATATGTTTAATATTTTAATTTTGAGAGGAAATATATACTTACCATTTTAATTTTGAGAGGAAATACATCTTGCGAGATACTATTGCAAAGAAAATATTTTACATATTCGTGAATAGAATTAACTGATAAACTCGGTATAAATACTGAAATTAAACAACACTTTAAATATTGGAAAAAAAGACAATGAATTGGAATATCTTATAATTAATGAAAATATACAATGATCATTGAATAGCTACCAAAACTGCTTTTACTTTTTAAACTTTTTATTTAAATTTACTTAATCTTAGGCCCCAATAAGGGAAGATGTGATTTTTATTTTCTAATATTATAATAAATCTAATAAGATATTCCATTCATAGATAGACTTTTATGTAACATTGAGATAAAAAAAAGAAATTAATCATCTTATATAAACCTTCTTATCTGAAAGAAAAAAATCCATATATATAATCAGTAACATTACAGATGTGGTCAAGTGTATCGCACAAAATTGAATCCAAGTATTTTTAAATTATATCTATTTGCGTATGATTTGGTTTAAGTTTCAAAATCGAAAATCAGGTGACAAAAGCAATGCTTTTATTATTTGGATGCATGAAAGGATTTCAGCTATGTATTTTATAAATGTAATACATAATACCCTTCTAATAAAATCAAGACTAAGATTTAAGAGATTGTCATGCCCCAATTGGTTAGATTAACCTTCTGGAAATCGTGATGCCACAACAAAAATTGTAAAAAATCAAAAAATAATAAATCCCATAAACATATAATTTTAATTTATATTTCCATTTCGTATCTGAGAGAATGAAAAGCAGATTTTAGTGGATTATTTTTTCTGTCAAACGATTACTGTGCCAGAATCGACTTTAACAATGATACTAATTATATTTAATGTCATATTTATTTATTTATTTCTTAAGGAAACTATGCCATGAGAAAATTTCACAGTCAATAGGTAATAACATATATTTTTCCTGAAGCTAATTTTGCGCACAATACCAAAGACTATTAATCTAACAAATGGTATCTGAACCATAGAATATTTTCTTTATAAGAAAATTAGGTGGACAATACTTAAAAATTCTCAGAAAGATAATATGATTCGCTTTAAGTACTTTAATGATTATAAATCGTTAACAATAAATGAAGAATAACAATATCTAAAAGTGATCAGAGAGAGAGATTTACTAGAGAAATTATCAAAGAAAAATGCTATATTGCTTCATTCAGATAAAGATATTCTTTATGTATTCAAAAAGATAAATTCAAATTCTTGAGTATCAAATTCCCACATTGATTGTAAGGACTCCTTTTTTGATGAACTCTGCACACAAAAGCAGGCCTTTTACTGGATTTATATCGTAAAACACTGTGGTAAACCACTTAAAAAAGACGTTTATTATTTTTTTAATAGAAAATAGAGCCTATATGTGGAGTCACAAATGCTATTATGGAAATTTAAGATGAAAGGATTATAGTTCTGGGATCTAGCGCAACACTAGATCATAATGCAAAAATACACAGCAGTTATACCCTGTGATTTTTTTTGTTGTTGTTGTTATTTATGACATTTGGACATACAAAGCTCGCTACGCCTTGGCTATGCGAATTTAAGTCACTAGGGAGCATCTTTCGTTTTAATCAGAGCACCACGAAGGTGAAAGTACGTCTTTCCTCTTTAAATCCTCCAAAAGATGGCACCACCGGAGGATCCACTCCTTCAATTTTGACATTGATATGAAGAGAAAGGAAATTTTATCCAGACCATTGTTCCATTGATAACTGCTCAACGACCGACCACAGGACTTTTAATTCCACAGATTTTAACGAGCACGTATCGTATGTACTCAGTGGGTCTTTGGTGGCATTGGGAATAGAACCCTGCCCTTCCGGACGGATGCTCTAACCACTAAGCTACCTCGGCCAAATATTTCTTTGAATTAAATACAATTTTACGTTGGATGAATAGTACAGTGATTAACTATTCATTTTCCCAATCAGTGGGTCGCGTTTCAAACTGAAGCAGATATCATGACCAATTTTGCAATGTTTTTATATGGTATCTTAAAACATCTTTGGATATTTCTGAAGATTTTATCTGTGAGATAGAAGCACAGTGGAGATTTTTTTAATATCAATAAAATATTCAAGGTATGTTATTACTGCATAGCAGTGTTGGTGAGATCCGGTCTGTAACTTGAAATTAACGGGTTTGGAATACTCGCCTCCCACCAAGCGCCGCAGACTGGTAGCCGAATGGTTAGCACTCTTGCCATCGGTTCAACAGTTCGTGGGTTCGAATCCCACCTTGGGCATGGATGTTTGTGGTAGTTCGGAATTCACTTTAAGCCTTAGGTCCCGGTCTAATTAGCCCTTGAGTGCAAAAAATGACCGTTGAGCGAAAAACAAACAAACCCACCAAGCGCCACGTAATTTTGAACTGCAGATGTCACGGAGATCACACCTGAGCTGGCATCCTTCATATTACATTCCCATCACATCATCGGAAGCATTTTAAACGTCACAGAATAACAAGAACAAGCCACCAACTCACAGAGCTCCAATGAGGGGGGAGAATGTGATAACTCTCTCAAACACTGCGCACGGCTTCACTTTGCTGATGTTTCGGGAAGCGCAGTGAATTGACTGAGCTACTTGGATTCATACTTATAACTGATGATACTAATTATTTTCGTAATAATTTTATAATTTTTAGCATCTCACACACACAAACAGATTTACAAAAATGTTTTACCTGAACTAGTGTGTGTGTAAGTATATATATATATCTAGTTTTATATAAAAATATACACCTCTTTGTAGTTTCTTTCTTAAGAAAACAAAACCAAATTAAGTTTAAGACAATGCAAAAAGATATTGAAAAAACAAATGAGGTAAAGAATGTCCCATTTTTTCTAGAAATTCAGTTATTTTTGCGGAAGAAAAAAATTTGAGGCCACCGAAAATTTTCAATGCTATTGATCACTGAATTCATCAGCACTGAGCAAGCGTGAGTTATAAATCATTCGAGAGATTGTTCTTCCAGAATCGATACAAGTTGTTACTGTTCATCGAAACCGTTCGAGCTCTTCAGCTGACAGCCGAATCTTTTGTTTGGTTCAAGCTCTATGTTTTTTTCGTTAAAACAGACTGTTGACCCTGCATTGTGGCATCCCTCTGAAGTGCACCTTAGTAGCAGCAAGAACCGTCAGAATAAAAAAAGCAGCCAACGCGTGCAATCCCATTATGTTCGGAAGAACAAACTGTAGCCAATTAGCTCGTTTGATTCACAGGTGACATGTTCTCGCTTCGTTCTGAAGCACTACCTTCCTGATGGGTTTTATGGTTCTTTCGACATCCTCTGGGAGAAGAAAAGACGATTTAAGATTCCTCTCAACCTTCTTTTATTTGGTAACACCTCCTTTGGAAAGAGAAAAGCCACGTGCCGAAAGGAAAAAAAAAGTTCTTTCACGTTATTGAAGAACCTGAAGTTTTATTATCTTCTTAGTGGAAGTGGTAGGTGTCTTTGTGTTGTAGTTCTATTAACGGAAGTGCGAGAGGGCGTAAAGTTGAAGAAAATCAATGTTATCCTTCGTGTGGGATTAACCATCGATACCTTCGAATCGATATTACAGGCATTCCTTTAGTTATTAAATTACAGGATTTTGTTGAAAATATATGATGCGTGTTTGAAGGATTTAAATTTCTTATGAATGCTGGAAGACAATAAACTCATATTTTAAATGTAGTATTTCAAGAATCAAGAATAAAAAAGATATTTTTCTATTAATTATAAAAATTTTCAGTTTAAAAAAGTTATTTTTAGTCATTGATAGAAATACAGTTTAAGGTCAATAATATATTTATATTTAAAAATTTGAACTTAAAATAATTGAATGCATCATAAAATTATGAGTAATAACAAGCAAAAGCAACAAATAATTAAAATTAAGTAAAACTTAATCTTTGTTCATATTTAAACAATAATTTTTTAAATATTTCATTTTAATAACAGTTACAGTCATTGCATAATAAGTTTTCAAGCATTAATGTTATCATATTTTAGTTTATATTGATAAACTCATTTTGCTATTCTTAAACAAATACATTATCATTTAATTTCACTATATTCATTATGCTATTGTTATTCTAAAATATGTTCATGAAATAGCCTTAAATATGTTCATGCATTAGCTATACTTAGCTCCTAGCGATTTCATGCAGTGACAGAGCAATCTTGATTTGTAGAGGAAGTAACCACAGTTAATAAACTTAGACATAACCAAAAACATCAAAACGGTGTTTTCGTTTTGTCATCTTTTGCTGCGTGGACTTAAAATTATTTGTAGGTATTTACCTCAAGAACTATCAACAAAATATGAATATATTTAGGTAATACCATTTTCTTAAAAAAAAATATATAGAATAAAAATTTTATCAAATTTTTCCTCTATTCCTAACTGAACACAGAGTAGATCTCCATTTATCCAAACTCCAATTATCCGACTTGCTTTTACAGAATTTCTGAAGAAGAAAATGAAAATGAGAAAAATGAAAAAGATCAAGAAAAGGATATGTAAGACAGGGGAGATGAGGAGAGAGAGAGAGAGAGAAAGAGAGAGAGGAGAGGAAGACGTGTCAAAACATTCTTTTGAAATTTCCTGAATGTTCAGAAGATAGTGCTGAAGATATAGGAGAATGGATTATGAATCAGACCCTAGATTTCAAATTGCAAATGATGATCAGCTTATTTAAAGTGCTGATTAAGAAGATGACCTTAATGTCCTAATTGAAGCAGACACGAGATCATCAGTTAATGAAGTATCTGAGGCTACGTATCTGTTTTGAAGTGGATAGAGTGTCAACCCCAGTGTTACCCCATGCAAATTCTCACTCAGCGCGACTTGGGTAACCGAAAATGGATGAAAACAGTGAAACAGCTGACTCTGACCGAGATGTTCAGCAAGTAAAATATATAACTTTCATTTACAGCTCTGTGCTTACATATTATGTTAATGTAGTACAGCACCTTAACTTGTAAAAGGTTGCATTTTAATTTAATTCATTTACAGTTTCTTTTTCTTTAAAAATATATACTTTTTTACCCATTTTTAACGTGCAATAATTAATTAAAACAGACCTTTTTATCGAAAAAAAACCCAATTATCCGAATTTTTGTCTATCGAATGAGGTTCGGTACCAATTAATTCGGATAGTTGGAGTTTCGTATTTTTTTATTTTTGCGTTCTTTAAGCGGTAATGTAATTTTTACCTATTTCAATTTGATGTAGCATTCCAGGCTATTTCAAATATTTCCAAGCAATTCAAAGCTTTTTCAAGCATTCAAAGCTATTTCCAGAATAAGGAAATAAATGTTTTTGGATAAATTTTTATTTCAAATTCATAGTTAATTTTCTTTTGCTTTGGCAATAAAAGAGTGGACGCTTGTACTTCATAAATTTCTGCAGTCAGGAATATACAGAAGGAAGAAAAATTTTCTAGACAGATATAAGACATTTGGTTCGTATAGAGTTAGGTACAGGGGAGTTATATATATATATATATATATATATATATATATATATATATATATATATATATATATATATATATATATGTATGTATATATATAGATGGTGTCAATTTGGTTCTTATATCTTCAGAGCAAATACATTACGCGCGCGCGTCAAAGCAATAATATACTATTTCCTCGAATAATTGATTTCTTTTTAGAAAAAAAATTGAATTTGTTTATGTAGCAATCAATATGAAACATAGAAATAAAAAATCTAAATTTAATTATCGCTTTAATCTTTTCTCTCCTTATCTCTCGATCACTTTGAAATTATTTAAAATTCTAAGAAAACAAATATTGCGAAATTTATAACAACACATAATTTTCAACTTATAAAATTTCAGTTTTCAGTCTGATAACCAAAATGAATGGTTTGTTATCTTCTTTTTGCCTTTTTATATTTTAATAATAGTATTTTGATACATAAAAAAAGTTAATTTCTTTTTTTGGAATATAAATGTTAGAAAAAATAGAGAAGAAGCATGATTTTTTTTGATAGTGTAAAAACAAAGAAAATGTTCCCTTTTCTTTTATCCATATAAAGACCGATTACACTATAAATTCAAAATAAATTTTAAAGTGACCCGTTTTTCAGTCAGAGTTATATCAGCTATGATTCTGATAAGCACAATTGTTTTCTCACACACAAATGCTTTCCAAGTACAAATTTTAGGTAAGTTGAATATTTTATGGCGGGATTATAAAATATTGAAAATTATTACAAAAACTAATGTATGAAATTAACAGAAGTACGCTACTTTTTCCTCTCCAATGAATTGAAATCTTTTTGTTCTTTTCTCAACCAATTTATGGAGGAGAAAGATATATTAAAAAGTTTAATGCTTAAAAATTTTTATTAAATCTATTCTAAAATTTTGTTTTACATTAATGATTTATTTAGAAATTTTGGATTTTGATTTTTTATTAGGCAGAACTTCTCTTCATTATAAAAACTGAAATACAAATTATCAATGCGTCAAAATCAGCTTTTGATGATAATTAAGAATGATGCGTGAAATATAAAATTATAATACCTCGAAAATTATACTGGTAAGAAAACTTAAAATGTTAGCACTGTGGTAAATAAGATCATTAAATATTATATTTTATTATAGATGTTCTTGAGTTGGAAACCAAATAATCAGCGCACTTGCGTTCGATTCAACAGTTCGCAGGTTCGAACACTCATACGCGAAAGTTGACCGTAGAGCGACAAACAAGCCAAGTCGGTTTTACTTTCTTTCTCACATTTATCATAAACTAATATGCGTTGATACTAAAATATCCTAATAATGTTATCATTATTGAGAAGCGTAAATTTTTCTTGATTTTTTTTTAAATTTAAAGTATTATGCATCATTTACTACAAGTGCTATATATCTCAAAAATAAGAAAATTATATGTAAAAACTTTATATTTTTTAAAAAACCTATTTATTTCAAATAATTTTTCATAAATAAATTTCTAACATTTTCACTTATTGTTAACAGCATTCCTTCTCTATTAACTGTAGGAAAATGAATATCACGTTTTTTTTAATTGAAATTTTAAAATTTCTTATTAAATGATTTGTGATGTTATTTATATTAATGTGATGTTTTGTCCAGTTGTTTAAAGAAAAAAAATTGGTATATCTTACAAAAATAAATAAATAAATAATAAATAAAAATAAAAATAAAGGTAAAATTTTTTTTAAATTGCAATTACCATAATAATTCATTAATCAAATTTCTGTGAATTTTGCTTTAAAATTGTATTTGTTAATGAAGAAAATTTTCATTTGTTTTCACTTGTAATATTTTTTTTTTATCTACATTAAAATAAATAAAATTTCTCCTTTTCACATTTCAAGTGATTGATTTTCAACATTTCAGACGATAGGTAACAATTTAAATATTTGTAAGAATGTGGAACAAAACAGTTACTTTTACTATTAATTAATGTAACATTAGAATCTCTCCTACTCAAATAAGAAAAAGAGCAAAAATCAATAGCAATTAGGTAATAGAAGCTTTTGGAAAGTTCAAATTGTTTCACTGTGTACTACACTCATGTCCGTAAATTAAAGTTAATTCATAATCACGCAGAAATTGATCTCTAAAATAAAAAACTTCACATGTAGAATTATCACACTCATCTTGAAGAATAATATGCTAATTACAAGAAACCACCAGATGGTACCTATAGTACGTCACAATGACGAGAGTGTAAAAGAGGGGTATATAAGGAATGGTTGCAAAGAAGTAAAATTTTTCATAAGCGCTTTAAAAGATTTTCAGTGCAATAACCGCATAATTATGGCACAAAGGAAGCATTTGGATGATGTTTTACGTGGTAAAATAATCGGCCGTCTGAAAAGTGGACGTACCTAGCTGGAATTATCCGAGGAACTTGGAATCGCACAGAGTGTCATCTCCAGGCCTTGGCAACGGTTCCAAGATGATGGTGATGTGACTAGGCGTTACAGCACAAGTCGCCTCCCGAGGTACAAAGCCGAATGAGGACCTGTATTTGGCTGTTACTGCCAAAAGAAACAGACGAAGACAGCATCACTCTTGTCTCGTCAGTTCTCTTCAGCTACAGGTGAGACAGTTTCAAGACAGACTGTGTACAGACGCTTAGGGAACATTGGTCTATATGTTTGTAGGCCTGTCAGATGTGTTCTACTTACCGCAACACAATGTCGCATACGGTTAGGCTGGAGTAGAAAGCATACATTGTGGACACCGCAACAGTGGTCTTGTGTGATGTTTTCCGACGAGTCCAGGTTTAGCTTTCAGGCTGATTCTCGCCGCACTTTCATATGGAGAAGGCCAAATACCCGTTACCAACAAGAGAACACCATTGAATGACACCGTTACGGTGGAGCAGGATTGCTCGTTTGGGGAGGAATTATTCTGGGTTCCACAACTAACCTGAATGTTCAGAATGTAACCATGACAGGCCACATCTATCGGGATGTGGTTCTGGAACAACATATACGTTTGTTTCGCGTCATCATGGGTACAGAATTTCTGTTTATGGAGGACAACGCCCATCCTCATCGTGAAAACAGTGTTGACGAATGCCTTTAATTGGAGAATATCACCCATACGGACTGGCCAGCATACTCACCGGACATGAATCCAACAGAGCATATGTGGGACATGCTTGGCCGACGAATTGCAGCCCCTCAACCCCCTCTCACATATCTACCGGAACTTTGGAGAGCATTGCTTGATGAGTGATGCAATATTCCCCAAGATCAGAACGATATTTGATACTCAACATGCCTAGGTGTTGTACGGCCTGTATTGCATCGTCTGGGGGCATACTATGTATTAACCATCATACCAAGCATGTTATATTGGTTTTTGTAAATAGGTTTATTTTTTTAAATTTGCTCTGGGGAGTAAAAATCGAAATTTTTATTAATGATGTCAAGCATATAGCATCTTGTTTACTCTTTACCTTTTGTTTAATAAATAGACTTTACAAATAAGTCACATTTGTTTTGCTTCAGTCTCTTTCTTTGCCTGAACTTGCATTACCCTTAATTTATGGACACGAGTGAATGTAATATAAAAGCAAGATACTAAAATTTATTTAAAAAATCTATTTCAGTAGATTCCTCGTTCAAAGAATATTTAATAACATTTTTTTTAGTAATAATTTCGGGAAGTTTTCAGAATACACATTAATGTTGTACTCTGAATTGTTTGTAAGAAAAGTCACTCTGCAACAAATTCCTTTCTTCGAATAAAATTCTTTTTCATTTCTCTATAATTTGTTTCGATTTTAGAATTAGAATAAATAGTGCAGAGAGTGAAAGAAACTAAAAACATTTCATCTCTCTCTTCTCACTAATTCAGAGAAAAAATTTAGGGACTGTACAAAAATTGCGTTAAATGCTGTGTTGCACACTTGAAAATAATATATCATAGATCATTAATTTAAATGATCCAATAAATTATCCTTTTACTTAATTAAAAAATGTGTTCAAATTATTAAGTAATCTTCTTTTTCATAAAAAAAAATATTACCAAGGTATTTCTTTATCCAAAAGAAATAAAATTTGCTTCAAATGTAAAATAAATCAATATTTATAACAGCAGTAATAAAAGAAAATCATCAATGCAGAAACTTATTGAAAATATCATCGTTGAAATAGAATCGGAAATTTCAAATAAGCTTTAATATCAGATTTTATAAACAATGTGATAAGGTGTAAAATAATGCACCTCAGTGATATAACTACACTTTGGAACCTCACACCCTAAATGTCTCTTGAAATATGAGGTAGGAAAGAAAAGTGATGTTGCATAACTGTGATTATACCGGTTTGATTATGTGGAAATGCTCAAGGCCACTTGATAACTCTCACCAGAAATGTGCCTTTCTCTTTATGCATAATTTCTAATTTAATCGGGGTTCTGTTTTTTTTTTATTACAGAGTATTTATTACAGAGCTTATGAAGGAATTCGAAAGTGCTCAGGTTAATCTGGATCTTTCTGGAAGAGACGTTGAAACCCATCCATACTTTTTGCAAGGACTTCTTTTGAAATATGGGTGTACACTCAAAAAGCTTGACGAATTAATTGCTTTTTAATTATAATCTGCTGCATTAATATATATTTATATATATATATATATGATGTATGTTTACTATTAAGTTATGCTCGTGACATCTTTTTTTAATGTTGTAAACATAGTTGCCTATCGATATAAATATAAGGAATAAGCCTATTCCATTCTTGAAAATTCCTATTCTTAGCAATAATGATGTCATTGGCGATAATTCGTTCTACAAGCTGCGATTGGTCAATATCGTCAATAAGCATAAATTCCGAATAGTCAATACCAACCAATAACATTGCCTGTCTTTGGAAACACCAATTTTCACAACGGAATCATCAAATCAGAGGGCACGGAACAAAAATGTTCAATGTAACTCAGATTTTGTGTGGTACTAGTTGTACCATTTCAAACTGCAGATCATTGTACATAAAGACTAAAGAACTGTGCGAACCTTCAAGGAATAATTACGTTTTAAAAGGTATAATAGCTTATAGTTGGGATATAAAATTCCAAATTCTAAATCAAGTGATTCTTCTAAATCTGTCTTTAAAGAGATTGTCATTTCCGTTTGCATTCTCTGTTTGTTTAGATATTTGACCAAAACTTACAATGCTTGAGTCAGCAAATGTGATTCCCAATAAGCTTTTTATTAATTTTCACCAATTTTTACTTAGATTCTGTTAAACATATTAAAAAAAAATTGCATTGAGATTTTTCATCACAAAACTTTTTTTTTCTTTATCACAATTTTAATTAAATGTTCCAAATTCCTTAATGGAAAGTTAAAAAGAGTACTTAAATTATAATTGATTCTGTTTATTTATGAATTAAGTTGAGCTCATAAATGAAGGAAAATTTAACTTATTTTCCTAAATTATGCATTAAAAAAATTAAATAAGTACAATATTTTAAATGCTTTCTTTTCATTTAAAAGTATTAAATAAAAATTTCATAAAAAAATCTAAAAGCAACAAAAAAGAAATGAAATTTAAACTAGCAATAATTACACAAATTTGCATAAAAATAAAGGTATAATTAAAAGAGTTTTTATTGCCAGATAAAATTCAGTAACTTTGATTAAATTAAATATTTTGTTCAATGGAAATGCTTAATTTGTGAAAGTATGCACGATAATTTAAAGCGAAAAAACTAATGAAATTTGAACTGAATTGAATCAAATGACCTCATTTAATTACTACAACTTCCACTTTTCCATGATGCTCTCATTTCTATGTTTACATACTGTTAAAAAATTTTCATTATCTTCCGAAAATCTGCAAACGATCCGCCAAATAATCATGGCTTATTGTAATTGAAATAGAGAGGTATAAATAGTCATTTCCAAGCAGAAAGTGTTTTTGTCTTCTATTTATTTATTTTTATTAAGATGTTTGGCTGAAAGACTCAGAGTGTATGACTACAAAAACAATTTTAAGGGGATTTTTTATATTTAAATTTCAATAGCTCTAAATGATAAAAGATGTATTATCTTTAATGATTTTTATTATAATAAAATATGTTTAACTGTGTATAAATCAAAATAACTTGAATCAAATAGATATGAAATATTGCTACAATAAATTTAATTTTGAAAGTCTTTTATGCATATTTTTATCCAAAATATGTGCAAACCTAAAAATTTTAATATTCCCCAAAACTTATTCATTGATATTATTCCACTAATTTTTCCCTCCTAACAAAACATAATAGATACCATTAAAACTTTTTTACTAAAATTCTCTTTTGAAGTTTTTAGCAATTTTCCAGAGTAGGATTTAATTTCATCAGCAAATTTTACAAACACTTTACTCTGAGAAAACAGTAAAAATACAGAATATCATTACATTCATTACATGCTGAATAACATTAAGATTCTACAGCATTATATACAGAAATAATATGGTATAAGTATGATATATCCCCCTAAGCGATTTCTCTCCAAATCTTGGGTCCTTTGTTTAAATTATAGTGTTGCCAATTTGAGTTTTTGTTGCTTTTCGGAATTTTATTTTTGTTACTAGGTTTGCTTATTTTCGTATTTTACGTCATTTTTTTCGTCATATATATGGTTTTTGTTAAGTGGCAACAGCTTTAGAATTTTTTGTTCAGCATCGGGTGGAATTTGGGAAATTTCCCCATTCCAAAAACATGCTTTCAGCTTGGCAATGAAAAAAGTCGCAAAGTCTCCAACTGGGGAGTTATATCCTATTATTTCCAATAATATTTTTATTCTTAGATTCAAAATATATAAATTTAAAGTATATATATATATATAACAGTACGATAATATTAAAGGTCATATCAAAAATTATTTAAGGACCGAGGCGCGAAAATAATGCCAAATGACGTCATAATTTACCTTCTTTACATATTTTATCGATCAATATAGGCATCTTGTACATTATCTCTCATAATTATGACAATCATTTCTCAGGGACAACTCTGAGCTAAGATGGCGGATGAATCATTTGCACTCTAACCACCATTTCAACTTCTCATGAGCTTGGCTTTCATTTGGGGCTCAGAATTTTGTTAAATTTTAGAGTCCACTTTAAGCTATAGATCTCCATCAAATTATACAGAGTATGTAAAAGTGGCTGTGAATAATAAGCAATCCAAACCATCTAATCAGGAAAATATGTATACCATTAGTAGAATTTTCCTTTAAATTTTATAAGTGAACTAACATCATAAGATGGTGATAGAGAAATGCCTTCTTTATAAAATCTATAAAAATGTAAGATATAATCCTAATCCCAAAATTTTCTGTCAGGTGAAATGCATATAATGTCCCTCTTGCTTCAAACTTAATAATAGACACTTTGTATAGCTGGAATAACGGGACAGTATGCATTATGGTGAAGGTTTCGGAGTTTTATATATAAGGAAATATAAATATAGCTGCATAAATTAAGTTTTTAGCACAAGCAGTGATATCATTCTCTTGCGTCTCTGATTTTGATCCAAATTAAAGTCGGTAATAATTTTCTTGACAAATTTTAATCCAAGTTCTTCCAAGAAATTCAAAAATTTCAATCTAAATTAAAAAAAATTTATGAAAAAAATATTCGAGTGCTTAATTTAATTTGTACCCATTTAGCAGCTTTGCACAATCTCATCATTAATGTAAAAAAGAAATGAAATAAATATTTAAATAACAAATTTATTTTTATTATTTACAATTCATTTGTACTGGCCAGTATATTTTTACTTTTTTTTTACCCCTTTTAAAATAATACAAAATACATTCAGAAGGACTTCATTACTTCTGAAAATAATATTTTCTTTGGAAACTACGAAAATCAATAAATGCAAATAATTTTGTGCATTTACAGATTTTCGTAAATGAGAATCGTAAACATTTTAATTTCATTAAAATACTTATGATTCTCAAGTCTTCGTAATCATTTTAATTTCATTATAGTGTTTACGATTCTCAAATTGTATTTTATTAAAAAAAACACCAAATTAAATTTATTTAGAATTCAATATTCTGGTTCATTTTGCAAATTTAAGTTTGGAAATAAAAATTTTCTTTAAAAAATTAACACACATTACTACCTACATTAAAATTTTTTTCATAATCCTTACTTTTGATAATAAAGATGGTACTTTGGATATCTTTGAGTTTTATATAAAGATTCTCTTTCTCTCTCTCTTGTTTTTTTATGATTCTTTTTTTTATAAAAATATAAGTGTTTGCCATACGTTTTATAATTTTGATAATTCAATATAACATCGATTCAATAAGATAAAAAGAAATAATGAACATTAAATTAGGTTTTATTTCAAATGAGATGACTTATTTTTTAGCAGATGCAGTACATTCAGCGAATCTACAATGGAAAAAATGGTACAGAAAACGAGTTATGATTTTATTGCTGACTCTTTTTCTTGTTGCCACAAAATATTCTGCAGCATTATTGTTGCAATTTTTGTTAAAAAATGGTATTTCCTATTGTATTTCTTTCTCCCAACCAACTGTCTTAGTACAATACTTTCAACACATCAACTAAAAATTTTATAGTTTAACAAAAGAAATTTTTTTATAAAATTATATTAACTTTTATGGTTTTTATATTATATACTGGCACAAATAAATCGAAGAAATTCAATCGATTATTGCAATCATGAATATTTTTGGCATTAAAGGACTAGAATTCGATACTCAAATATTGGGCGATAAATTCGTTTATCGCCAAGAAAGATATATACACAGTTCAGACACATAAATGTGAGCACCTATCAAAATCTAGAACAACCACCTTTCGTTGAACGAATTGCTACAAGAGTTAATGGTAGAGAACCAATTATGTTCCAGAAGGTGTTCTCTGGAATTTTGAATCCTGCTGTCTCCAGTGCCGTGGCTATCTGCTTTAGATTACGAGGGTGAGGATTCATGCCGAGAAATAATATTGTAGTTTTTAACTAAGTATTCTTGATATTATATGAAAGTATTTGACTTTTTGATATACTTAAAGTATAAGTGATTATGCAATTTTTGTAACTAAAATGTCTATGGTATGTACAACTTATTAGTAGTTATGGCTTCGGTGGTCTGGTTAATTTGGGTATCATTTTTATTACCAGAAGTAATAAGTTCGATTCCTGGCTTAACCGAAAATGTTCGCTTAAAGGCGTTAAATATATCATAGTTGCAATATCCTCCAAGTGAGATGATACCACTGAGGATGTCAGGTGAAGCATTAGAGGGTCTTTTGCTTCTAAATTACGAAGATTCCCAGCTGGCTATTTTCACGAACTGATAGAATCCAACTCAAGGCTAGGTAAAGGGAAGTATGCTGGTGCAACAACAACTTTTAATTAGTCTAAATCTTACTGCAAATTTTTAACCAATCACAAGCATGTACTCCTTTTTTCTTTACACGTCAAAAAGTTGAAATTTTGGTGCCTAATTTAATAGCAAGTCTATACTAAAAATTACTCACAAAAATATTGAATGTCCTTATAAATTTTAGAAATTAATTAATATAATATAAAAGAATTGAAATTATATTAAGTTAAAATAATATTTTTTTGAGTCTCATTAAAGTTATTGTTTGACTAAAATAAAAATCATGCCATCTCGATTACATCAAACTGTCATAAACATTTTTTTTGTCTTGTGCCAGCTTAGGCTGGCAGTATGGAGTACACTGCTCCACTTTTCCATACTGAACCATATTTGGTGTGGAGTCCGACTGCTTCAGTACACACACATGCCATAGGGACTCGTTTATTGGGTAGGGCAACCATTCACATCTCATTCATACACAGAAAGAACAAAGACAGGATAGAGAGAGAAAGTACATCCATGCCCTAAACGGGATTCAAACCTAGGACCTCCTAATCCGCAGTCAATTATTACAGTTACACATACAATTACATATTATTATTGTAGAGCATAGCAAGAAATTGTTTTTTATACAGTTTATAATAGTAATGCTTTGAAATGTGTATTTCTCTATTTGATGAAGATTGAGTAATATATAATATTAAAGGCACTCTAGAATATATATAATACTCTAGTATATATATATATATGTGTGTGTGTGTGTGTGGGTATATATATATATTTATATATTTTTATATAAATATATACACACACAAATTTGTATTTATTATTTTTATATTTGTATATATTTATATATTTTTATATTTGTAAACTTTATTTGTGTCCTTCAGAAATGTTAGAACTGCTTAAAAATATTTGATTATATGCTGACCGGTTTTGAAGGTTCTTTATATTTTGAAATGATAATAATTTGAAAAATAAAACTGTGCAATGAAAGATATTTCTAAAACTCTAATTATAAAAATAGAATATTATCAAAATTAAGGAAACTTTTTTGTTTTAATTATAATTGTCAGCAATGAAAGCAACATTAAAATATTCACTTAGAAATTTATAAGCAAACATTAATAACAAATTTACTCTCGGTATTTATATATTTGCAATTCACACTTTATTCATAGAATTATTTTACAACTGAGAAAATATTCATAACAGAATTAAAATCCTAGAATTTCTATTAAATAAATTTCATATTGATTATATAGAATATAGATTTATTTTTATATTTTAATAATATATAATTTTTTTCAAAATCACTACTCTAAACACATGTTTTCCCGTATGAATTCTGTTTGATTTAATTATAAATGTTGGGAAAGTTTCATTCGAGGAAACATCCACAAATGGCACAAAACTTCTCAAATTCTTTGGGTCTGATTTATTCTTGTGGAAAAATAAATAAATAAATAAAATAAATGCGCATGGTATATAGTTGGAATCTTACATTGGTTTTTCTTGTAACAACCACAACATAGTAAGGGCAACCAGGCAATCAAAGACATTTCCTCTTTTCTTCTACCCCCTCCCCTCTCTCTTTTCCTCTGAGATCTTGGGTGAAAGGGGCTGCGGACGGTATATCAGGGGTCATACGGAAATTGCATATAGTAAATAAGATATTTTTAATAGTGTTCTAAAATTTTCATAACATCTTTGATTGTAAAGTATATTCAGCAATATGATGTACTATAAAGACTTCTATAACAATAAGAAAAAAAATTCAGATAAAAGTAAAAATATGGATTTTATATCAAACTGCACAAAATTTATTTTGTATTTTGTGGAAGAAAAATAGACAAAATATTATAACGATAGACATATTTAAAAAGCGTAACTTACAGATTCACTTTTAATTATAGAAAAGCTATACAAATATAAAATAACATTAAAATTCAATTTAAAAAAAAAAATTTTTATTGTGTTCCAAAATATATTCTATTCCGCATTTGGAATAGCAAAATTAGAAAAAATAATAAATAAATTAATAATAAATAAAAATTATTGCATGATTATAAGATTCGAGTGTATAAAGGAAATGCTAATTAATTTAAAAGTAAGTGTGTCTTTAGTAATAATATAACAGTTTTGAAATTTGTCATCGCACATTATCTTAGAATTATTTTTATTTCAATAAAATTAGAAATGTTCTTAATAAACAGGAAAATTATTATTTTTAAATTTTCCATCAATGTTTCAAAAATGTTCTTGTGCAAGGTAAGATAATTTTATTTCCTTATTTTAAATATAACTTGCATTTTTTCCTTCAAATCAAAATTTGTTACTTAGGGTAATCCACTATGGATTTTGTTTGAAATATGCACTCATTAATCTGGATATCTAATTTTTGTACCTGCATCTGCAACTGTTAGTGCTTGTCTATATTTAAAAAAATTTAAATTTAATTTTAAATAAGAAAGATTAATATCTAAGAGATTAATTCTAATATGGGGTCCCGTATAAAACCTTCTTTGGAAACCCCCTCTACTTTATAATAACAAACTTTCTATTCGAGATTTCAAATGATTTGTTTGATTGAAGTCGTAAAATAAGGTTTCCATTCCATTTGATTGGCTTCTAATGGGGAGACCCTGGGCAACTGCTCCGTGTGTTCTTCCTTAATTAGGCTCTGGGTATATCTGCCGCAGGATATCATTAATTGATCAACATCTTAAATTTTGCTGTTCTTTAGTAATTATATAAGTTTCTTATTCTTAATTATTCTAAAATATATGTGAAAATACAGCTTAAAACTAACTTATTTCAATACATATCCAGATATCTATTTCTGCGGATTGCTAAATACAGACAATACTCAGTAATTTTGAGCTATAGTCCAATGACGGGGTCGACACCTGATCTGTCGACCTGTCTTTGGCTATGTCAGACATCATTTTTAAAAGCTATCTTATTGCAATACATATACAGCTACCTATTTCTGCTGCTGCTAAATGTGCACAATAACTTAGTAATTTTGAGCTATAGTTCAATGACGTGGTCGACACCTGACCTGTCTACCTGTCTTCGGCTAAGTCAGTCATTATCTTTAAAAGCATCTCATAAACAGAAACTTTCAATTCAGACTGCAAAAGGGGTTAATAATTTTGAATGTTGAAATTATGAGTTTCAGCTGTAATCAGAGCTATTAATAGAGAGTAGGTTGATTAAATTGAGACCTCTTAATGGCATTTTCTTAAGTTCTTAAAAACTAACGATATCAGGATTCAAGGAAATCCCTGAAGGCAATATTCTCCAAACTCCCGATATCAAGATATCGCTAAAATATTAAACATAATGAAAAATACAAATGTTGCATACCATCAAATGTCTCCGCGTTTGCCACAATAAAAGAATACTATACCGGTTTTCCAACTTCATACGCGATAAATAAAATAAATATTTTGATTAAATATCACATGTTATAAATAAACAAAACTGAATTTAAAGGCAGCAGCATTTGTAAAATTCCAACCATAATAATTTAATAAAATTAATTTTTATTCTTTTTAATCGAATGTTTCAAATTTGTTTGAATAGAAATGAGGTTTTTGCTTAACATTAAAATTTAATGTTAACCATTTCAATGTTAAATGAAATTAGCAAAATTATTATACTTTTATCTAATATTAACTATAAAAAATTGAATTTTTTTATGGTTTTCTGTATATTTTCAATTAAAAATTATTAAATCGGGTGAGTTATAATGACAAAGTAGATTTATAATTAATGTGCAAATAATTTAAAAGTAATTTCAATTCATTCCTTCAAATTTGTGACAATATATTCTTACATGAACACTAACAATATTAAAAAGCGAGCGGAAAATTAGAATAAGTCATTTTTGTAAATCCTTCAACAACGAAAACTAAGTACAGATTATCAAAATGATCTAAATTTTGGTGAAAAAGAAATGATAATTATTTACACAGGTGTAGATGAAGGACTTGGAAAGATTTTCTTAGTTATTGCATAAGAATCAAACCTAGATTTTTACACTAGAAATTAAATCTTTCAATTAGGATATCACCCCTCAAAACGCAAAAGAGGCGCGCTCAGCCCTGGCGGCGCCGCCATCGTCCAATCACGGTAGAGTAGGGGTTGAATGGGTGAATGAGTGTTTCGCTCGTCTGTCCATTCCAGCCAGCGAATCTCCTGAGTCGATTGTTTGGATCTGGGAATATACAGTGGTGGTGATTATGTGTAGTTATCATTTCAAATTCCATTGTGCGCGTTGAAATCAAAAACTATGCTAAGATCATTGGCAGCTAAGTAAGTAGATTCGGGCTCCGCGTATTTGTAACCCAACATGGCCGTCATGTTGTTTGTATCGTGGTTACCGGTGCTGCTCGTCCTCGCTACTGCAGCTGTACAACATGGAGGACACGCTCAAATCGTGAGCTCGCGAGTTTCGGACAGGGAGAGTTTGATACCTCATCATGGTCGGTGCGAGCCTATTACCATCCCTCTGTGTAAAGACATTCCTTACAACGAAACCATCATGCCAAATCTTCTAAACCATCAGAAACAAGAGGATGCCGGACTCGAAGTGCACCAGTTTTTTCCTCTGGTGAAAGTGCAGTGCAGTCCCGATTTGCAGTTTTTCCTGTGCACCATGTATGCTCCTGTTTGTACCATCATAGAGAAAGCCATACCACCTTGTAGATCTTTGTGTATGAAAGCCAGGGACGGATGCGAGCGTTTGATGAACAATTTCGGATTTCAGTGGCCAAAGAGTCTTGATTGTGATAAATTTCCGGAGGCCGGCGAAGAGGCATTGTGTGTCGGCGAAAATAACACAGATCGTGCTCCTCATCCACCTCCAGGGTCTGGGAACTACTCGCCCACCCCTGTTCGCAACAAAACACTAAAAGGTAAAAAATTCATCTGTCCTGAAGAATTCAAGGTACCAGCTGGCTTGGGTTATGTTTTCCAAGTTGGTGAAGCAGAGGAAAAAGATTGTGGTGCTCCATGTGATGGTATGTTTTTCACTCCACAAGAAAGAAAATTCGCCAGAACCTGGATTGGTGTATGGGGAATTTTATGCATGCTTTCTACTTCCTTCACTGTCTTAACATTCTTGGTAGATATGCATCGGTTTCGTTACCCTGAACGTCCCATTATCTTTCTGTCAATCTGCTATTTTATGGTAGCTGCAGCTTATGTCATTGGCTTTATTGTGGATGAAGAAGTGTCTTGTAATGAACCATTCCATTCACCTAATAATCATACAAATATCAAAATGGTTCGTACAATTCGACAAGGCAATGAGAACAAGTATTGCACCATATTATTTATGGTATTGTATTTCTTCAGCATGGCTAGCTCAATATGGTGGGTAATACTGACTCTCACCTGGTTCCTAAGTGCTGGCCTGAAGTGGGGCCATGAAGCCATAGAGAATAATTCCCAATATTTCCACCTTGCAGCTTGGACTGTGCCAGCTATTAAAACCATTGCTATTCTTGCTCTGCGAAAAGTCGAAGGTGATATTCTCAGTGGAGTTTGTTTTGTTGGTTTGTGGAACAAGAAATCCCTACATGCTTTTGTTTTAGTACCGCTTAGTATATATCTAATCTTGGGTACATTGTTTCTTCTTGCTGGTTTTGTATCACTTTGCCATATCAGGACAATTATGAAGCATGATGGAACACGCACCGATAAACTGGAAAAACTTATGTTTCGCATTGGTGTGTTTTCAGTGCTTTATACAGTTCCCGCAGTCATTGTAATTGCCTGCTATTTATACGAGACATACTTTTACGACGCATGGATGCTTGCATGGCAGAGAGACAAGTGTGTACGCCATATGTATAGCATTCCTTGCCCAGACGTTGATAAAGATTATAATTACTGGCCAAAGCCTGACTTTCCTGCATTTATGATTAAATATCTTATGACTTTAATGGTTGGTATTACTTCAGGGGTCTGGATTTGGTCAGGTAAAACATTTACGACTTGGAAAAATGTATATCTCGGATTATGCCGCAGGCTTCATCGAAATGAGGCATATGTGTGATAATGAATTATAATTATTTGTGCCATAAGTAATGAAAAACATTTTAAAATATTTCCAAGTTTTATAATAGAATGTTAGGAGATGAAAACTGCATGCTTAAAAAAGTTCTATTAAACAGTAAAAATGTGTTAAGAACTGTACAAATGCAGTCCAGAACCCTTGAAAAGAGTTAGCTATTAGTCAGTTATTTCAAACTTGCTAATGACAAGCAAAAATTATTCTACCATACTGGTGTTATATTATTAACATTCTGTATAGGTATGTAGTGAAAATATATTAAATTCTATAGTTCTTTGATTTAAAGTATTAATTACTATATTGTAAATACTGTATAGAGAGTATTTAATGTTTTGAGCTAACATTATGTACCTTAATGATAAGCAAGATGGCAAAATTTCATCTCAGAATTTTTTCTATAGATTATTTATGGATTTGATACATCACTTAATATTAATCTATTTGTATATATCAAATATATGCATATATGTGCTCTTTAAAAATTAAATAGGAAAAATATTTTACATCAAATTAGTAATCCGTGTATTTTTAATAGTTTTTATACATTTTCAGTATATACTTTAATGTTAATTTGATGTGAGTTGTAATAAACTTCTAAAAATAACAATTAAAAAAAATTCAAATGTTTTTCTATATTTGTTTATTCCTGTTTTCTGATTTTAAGATACACAAAAATTCTCTGTTGTGAAGTATGATTTGATAATGTATTTACATTTAAATTATCTTATTTAATTATTTAAAATTCATTAATTTTGAGTAACAGAATATTTTAAGGTAAAATTTTAATTTTGCAAGTTAAATTCTGTTTAATATTGCTGCTATATTTTTGTTATACAATTGATTTGAATATTATATTTATCTCTATAATTGTTAATGTTTGTAAAATAATTTTTTGGCATCTTTATAATGCATGCATGTCTACTTTACATAGACTACTTTAAATATGGCTACTTTACATAGATATTATTACATTGATTAATAAGTATTCTGTTTTTAAATTAATGGAAAATATGGTATTTTTACATTCTTGGTAAATATTCTCTTAACTGCCAACAAATTATTTGCCACCAAAGCATATATATTTCATTTGGTATATACATACTTTTATATGATTTTTTTACCTCTTTATTAATGAATAATATAAATGGTTGTGTAAAATAACTTGAACAGAAACTAATGAATCAGAAAAATACAGATAACAAAATAACACTTAAGTTGCATTTCAGATAATATTTGTATATGTAACGAATGCAAAGCTTGATTAGCAGTTATTTAAGAGCTATTACTTTATTAATATTTTAATAGTAGACATTTAAATAAAATTGTCTGTTTCATCAATGGGACTTGTTTGCATTATATTCAAAATATTCAATTAAAATAAACTAGATAAATAAGATGATAGCTAATATTGATATTGTATGATGTGCTTTTAATTTAGATAGCTGTACAACGTCGATTCTTTTAAAGTTTGATTTGAATATAATAATAGCCTATCATATTTCATGTTTTTATCAGTGACTGAAGTGTCTGTAAGCTATAATTATATGAACTGAGTTGAAAATATTTCTTAAATTTAATTAAATATATAGTATATAGGTTTTCTTAAATATGCACAGTGAATTTATGATATAAAAAATGCTTTTTTTGTTTGAAATAAGCTATATTATCCTATAAATTTTCTTTAATAATAAATTACTATTGACTGAAAGAATTTGCTTTGAACATTTCCAGTTATATTCACTTAAAATTAAATCTTAAATTGGCTTATAATTTTATATTGAAGCTCAGATACAAAATTTTAATATTGAAGATTTTAGGATTATTCCAATTTATAAAACCTTTAAAGCATGTAGTAATCAGGAGGGATCCAAATCTTTTAGTAATTTTGGTTTATATGTAATATAATGTGTTTTATAATATATTTCACGCTGTGTCTAAGATGGCATCGATAAATTTTTCTTCCAGTAATGGAAATTGGGATATTAATCTTTGTGTACAAACTTTCTAAATTTGCATTTCATCCCTTTATAGTAATAATAATTTCATATAAGTCTATTGCTTAGAAGTATTTTTCAATAAGGAAATAACATATCTATATATATTTTTATAGTGACAATTCATAAAAAAATTTCTTAATTGTGTATTTTGGATGCACATAAAGTTTATTAATTCTCAATTAAAAGCTCTAATACATTTACTTCATTCTTAATATCAATGTTTTCAGTTATTAAAAATTTTTTCATTATCGCTTTCATTTCTATGTTTTGTTTTTTCCTCACAAACACCAATCCTTTGATGACATCAATTTTTATAAGGTTCAAATCAAGTTTTTATAATTTAATAATTGAATGTTTTCCATTTCATAGATGTTTATCCTATTATTATTCAAAGCAATATTTGCAATAACGGCCACTATTGTTAATATTATGATGTGATAAGAGGAAATAAAAACAAAATTAAGTACAATCCTTTCAAATTTTGACCACATTTATTAATTCTGAACAAAGTCAAAAGACTTAAGTTAGTTGCTAAATGGTCAGCATTCTGGAAAATAGCAGATAAGTTAATTCCCATTTTAAATGTGGATGTTTACAGTTGGATATTTTTGTGGAATTAGCTCTTATGAGCAAAAATGACCATAAGATTATGAACAAAATGAAGTACATGTCTGAATTTGTGGTATACTAAATTGTAATATGATAGGTTTTCCTTGAATAATATAATTTTTTTTACTTAATTTATTAATTTTACTATACGTTCATATGCATGATATTTAAATTTTTAGTCACTGAACTGCTTTAAAAATTGTTTTAAAAGATTTATAAATATAAAATGTCTATTTTGAATTTTTTATTGGTTAATTTTTGTTGGAAGAGTAAATCTTAATTTATTCAAGAGCAGATTTATAAAATTGAATATCAAATGGATTCCTTTTAATTTGAATTTGGTTCAAAAATCTTTGATGTTAAAATGTATTCTTAGGGGTGACTAAAATTTTTTGAATAATTATTCAAAAATTGCAAAATTTTGAAATCTATAATATTTAGTTAGCTAAATATTTTATTGTGATACAAATGTAATTTTATGGCCGTAATTACGGATTCTGTTTCATAATTTTGATCTATTGAACTTTCTTTTTTTTATTTACTAAGTTGCAGCTATCATTTTTTTAAAACCATATTGTTAATATACATATATTTTAATAATTTGATTATAAAAAATCATTATTTTATAAAAGGTTAATCTTCTTTGTAGAAGAAAAATACAATTACTGTTAAAATACATAAATATATTACTGCATTATGTTTGATATTTTATTTTTCTTTGTTTACTTTATCCAAACATAATTATGAATATCTAACTGTTCAAAAATATAAAATTTAGTCAATGAACTAATTAAATTTTTCTGGTAAATATTATATTGAAGTAAAATATTTGTGCCAAAACTAAGAGTTAACTGTCCTGTAAAATGTTTAAAAATTTACATTCAAATTACTTGTAATTTCAAATTACAAGTAATTTCACACCCAAATTACTTGTAATTATTTGATTCAACTTCACTTCAATGTAGATTAAAATTAATTTGTTAAATAAATTTTTGTGATTTCACTTTTTGCGTAAAAGGAAATATATTTGTTAAAAATTCTTTTTACTCAATTTGAGGCTTTAACACTAGAATCTATTGATATTCATAATTAAAAGCTACTGAATTTCTCATATTTCCATTCATTTGCTTAATTTCATAGTTAAATTACTTAATTTTGCAAGTAAAAGATTTAATAGTCATTTCCTAAAATCCCTTTTTAGCTAACCTTCTACCAAAATGAAAATCAGAAATTATTGATATTTGGGCTGCTAAATATTTTTTCATCATTGTTATCTTCATGTTTTATTGAATTAAAAGCCATTCATTTATAATTTATATTATACTTAAAAGGTAATAAAGAAAAGAAATTAATAATTGAAAATGATCGAAATGTATTAAAATTGTTTTTAAATTGAAATATAAATGTGCATAAGCATTCTTTCAATAAAAATTTTATCATTAATATAATTATAACATTTTATGATTATCCTTTACACGTTTTGATTTGAAGTCATATATATAGTGTTATTTTGTCAGTCTAGCTTTAATCATTCAATTCCAAATTTCTAGAATGGACAAAAAATTTTCCATTTTAAACTTTTATCCTTTGTTTATTCAAATTAAATGCTAACTTCGACAGTTTAAGTGTATTGAAACAACACATGAGTATTGTGTTTCAATATTACCTTTGTGAATGAAAAGTAGAAGACTCAATTTTTTGTATCCCTGCTGAAACCATAATTCTTTATTTGAAAAGTCATTTTAATTTGCAATTAGACAATTAATTTATTTTCCACCTTGAACAGTATGTTTGCAGTATTTCAAAATCTACTTTGAACTAGAAGTTCTGTATAATTTTGTTAAATAAGTGTGTGTGTATATATATATATATATATATATATATATATATATATATATATGAAGCATTCACTTTGATTGATTATATGTTTACTGAACACATCCTTAAAATCCCTGTACTGAAACAATATAAAAGTTTAAAAAAAATTGTCTACTTAGGTGCTTTACTGATAATTTAAAAGCTGTCTTCAATATATGTATCACACTGTCCATTTTTAATTTTATATAAAGACAGTTATAATATCTGAAGCTTAAAAAAACATTCCATGTAAATTGGAAATTTTTCATCTAAAATTTTAAATTTTAACTAATATTAGATAAATTAACATTGAAATAAATTTTGTCTTTATGAAAGCAAAGACTTTAATTTCCTTTAAATGAAAATTTGCTGATGTGTAAATATTTACATTTTATTTATATTTTCTTAAAATTTAAAAATGTAAAAAAAAAAAAAAAAAATCTATCAAATTGAAGTTTCTGTGTTTTTTCTCAAAAGTTTTTTAATTCAAATGAAATGTCTTGTATGTAATTTGATTGCAATGTGCATATTTATTTAATTTTGGCACACATACAACTTTTCCATTTTGTCAAAAAAATTTTTTTTCTTAATAATTGCTATTAATTTTTAATTATTATGTGAATCTCATACTTTTCAAATGTAAATATGTATATATTTATGTAAAAAAATAATTTGATGTTAACTGCTGTGTCTTTAATGTTTTTAATAAATTGTTTATGAAAAATTGCATTGTTCTCTTGTACTTTTTTTCAACAAATAATGGCAATTCAATTTAAGTTATTTTTCAAAAACAATTTAAAATAATTTTTTCTCACAAGAATTTATATAACCTTTATTAAGAAAGCTAGAAATTTTCAGAGAACCATTATTGTTAAATTATGGCTTAACATTTAAGCTGAAAATAAGAAATGAAATTACTTCCATAATCTTGTGCAAAAAGGTATTACAATTATACTTTATTTATATTTACAATTATAGGTATGTTTTCCATACCATAATAAAAACCAAATTTTTCTAGTGAAATATTTAAATATTGTCAGAAAGAGTAATACATATTTAGATTCTTAACAGTTAATATTTGTAGTACTTTAATCTTTATAGAAATGGACTTTGGAATCAGTCCTGTGAATAATAGTTTAGAATATTATACTCATACTAATTTATTTCATGAAATTCATATTGTTGTTTTCAGGGAGGATATATTTTATAACACTTCTGAGAGTAATTTTTCCACCCATGTGAAGTTTACAAAGATGTGTTCATTTCCTTTGTCCAAAATAGATATCTTTTGTAACATAAGAAAAGTGAAAATGACTGCATAAAATCTATTTTGTTTATATGTGTCAGTAAAAGTCTAAATATTTGACTTCTGATACATTAATCACATAAGTTCAATCACTTCCAACATTTTTCAAAATTGTTTAACTGAACAAAATTGTTCTATCAACATTTAATATAATATCTATCCTGATTGGAAATAATATCAAACATACTTAGATAATAAAAATATATTTATATTAATATACCTTAAGAAAAAATAAAGTTATGTGATTACAAGAAAATTATGCTTTCTTAAAAGCAAGGTATTTATTTTTCTCTGAAACTAAAATTAATTTCTTTAATGTCAAAATTGCAAAAAGTTAACAGTTTCATAATTTAAATATATCGCATTTTTTTCTGTTTCCGTCAAATATTTTTGAATAAAATTTCTTTAAAAATAGCATATTTAGTAAAACAATATTTGAATTTTTTTAAGAAATTTATTTTACTGAAAGTACGATTTTTAAAGCAAGCTTATTTTATTCTTGACATGAAATATCTTAAGAATATATTTTAAAGCATGTGAATATATTTAAAAAAATTAAAAACAAGTATTTTTTGTAAATCTTTAAAGATATATTTTCGATTTGTAAATAACCAGCTATTTAATTAGAAAAAGTTCTACACGACAAAATAATTTGAAAAAAATTTTTTTTTCTTTTTTAGATTTTGTGTGTTCTGTATTATAAAAACAAAATAGTGTACAGAGTAAAAAAATAACAAAATTTAAGTTTATTAACTTTATGTTGGACTTAGATTCAATTTATGTTTTGACGAATTTTTATTTGTTAACTTTTAAATATCATTAATTCATATTAATTCTCTTCAGTGCGATTTGAATATTATTTATTTATTACTCATTATTTTTCTTAAAGAAAGCGATTTTACAATTCGCGAAAAAGAAAAATGGAATGACATTTTAACGCTTCTTCTCGTCCTTCCGCATTTAGAACAACTCGCTGCAAGGCAGTCTGCTTGAAGGTCGTTCAGATTTTATTTAACGAACAAGTATAAAAAAGTAAAACGCTCTGCTCTGAGATCTCTTCTTTACATCCGAGACTACCCAGTATTGACTGGAGTGGAGGGGAACAGAAAATAGCCTCATCTGAAACCTGTTTAAGATTGCCTCATTTGTTGTCTGACCAAACCGGAGAACCACAGATAAGCGGATAATGTATTCAGTGCCAGGGTGAAACTTGGGTAAATATAGCAACAGACAATGCCTTAGAGCAACACTTCTTCGTGAATAAATAGTGACGGAATGAATCGCAGGGGAATCAGTATTTATTGTCTTGCATTTTTTTTTTATTATTTTACTTTCATTCTTTGTTACATAAAGAACTGAAATTACTATGTCACTGCATTAAGCAATAAATTTATCGGATCCATGAGAAAATACAGCAGTATTACTGTATATTTAGAATAACAGGGTAAAAATTTACCGTACGGTCACTTGGCGAAAATTTCAAAAAGTCACCAAGGGTGACCATATGGTGATTTTCCGATTGGGAAAAACGGCGGGAAGAAAAATGACTGAAATAGTGATAAATATTTCGTACATTGTTGGTATCTAACAATATGATCAACTAATTTTACAAAAGGAACAAAAAACTCAGATTTATATAGATTTCAAACATCAATGGTAAAATAATAAATTTGATATGTTAAATTATCCATAAAATTTTTTGATTAAATTTTATATTAATTGAATTGGTAAATATTCATAAGAAATTAATGACAAATAGGATTTCCAAAATACTAGTTTGCTGGGTTTCCAATAAAAATGTTCGCCAAATTTGGCGCCAAAAAACGTGCCAAATTTGATCCGAATGCAGTAATCTATATAGAAATAATCAGAATACAGTAAATCTGATCCGAATGCTGTAAATTTAACTTTTATTACTAAAACTGGTACATAATTTCATTATTTCTAAGAAAACTCTTGGGATTCAAACTTAAAATTTGAACTATATACATGTCTAAAATGATTAAATTCAATAAATGCGTATTTTTATGAAATAATGTCGATAAGCAAATTTGTGGATCCTGTGAACTACATTATTAGTAATGTGGATAAGGAACCACAAATAATATGCAGATAAGAAAATTAAATATTCGCATGTGTGTGTGTTTTGGGAATTAATTGACAAGTCTTATCTGTAAAACTCAAGTGTAAGCTGCAATTAAATTTAAACGTCATACTTTTTCTATGTTAAAATAGTTCTTTTTGATTTGCCTTAGAATTAATTATTAGTCAATCAAGCATGGCAAAAATTTAGCTTTGGTAGAAATTTTGAGAAAATGCCTCATTAATATGTAAATTACATTTAAAGTAAACTTAGCAGAGAGGCTATGAGCCCCTGCATTTTTTGAATATGAGAACCTGTTATGCACATTAATACACAATGGGTACAGGTGCCGTATAATACATGATTCCAAATTTTGAATTTTTTTGGAGAGAGATGAAGAAATGTTGCCAAGATGACATGCGTGATGACATATATACTAGGATTACCAAAATAGAATTTTCTGCATAATTCTTATAGGTCTCCATATGTATGACGTAACAAAAACAAGGTTGCGAGATACATAAGAAAATCCGCCAAAAAATCGCCAATCTCAGAATTTGGCGCATGGATTACACGGTACCTGTGCCATGAAATTTATCAGAAAGGTATTTTTCTAATGAAGTTAGCAGTTTCATTTTTTAGTCAAAAATATTTTATAAATTTCTTATTATTATGTTATTGCCCTATATTCTTTAACATCGAAACATAAAAAGCATTATCGATAGTAGAAGAATTTTAAGATGAAAATTTTAATAACTTATAAATGACCATGTTATAACTAACTCACCAAGAATATGTTCCATAAAATATACAACTAACTATTATTATTAAAATAACCATTAAATAAAATGTGGTTTATTTTATGTTAAATTCAAAAATGTAACATTAATTAGCAACAATTATTAAATAATTGATTATTTCTAATCTTTAAATTGGAAAATTTTGTATATCATTGGGTTATTGATCAGAACATCATTTTGAAGAAAAACCAGTTAACAAAAATAATTGATGGAACTAAATTGTTCTCGTAAAAAATCAAGATCTATAAATTAATATATACCCTAGTATAACATGTTTTTTATGTTAAATAGTAATTTTTTTTTAAATAGAAAGGGAAAATATTTGGTGATTAATGTTTGATTATTGTTGTGCATGGTCTTTGGCGCTTAAATTCCATCTTATCTAGAACAATTCCTAATCATTGCTTATAATTTCGAATTGTTATTTTTTGCTAAGCAATAATGAACTTGTGTATTGTAGAATGAGATGCTTTCAAATATCTTTTATTTGTGTGGCGCCTCATCTAACTTGGCTGTAAATGTACAAAAGTTTTTTTTTTTTTTTTTTTTTTTTTTTTTTTTTTTAAAGTAGATCAAAATACAAGTAATAAAATTTATGATTGGAGTTTTTGTAATATTCGCACCTGATGCGAAGTAAAAACAATATTAACTGTCAATTCATATGTCGCCAAAGTAATTTATTTACTTTCCTTGAGACATAATATCGCCATAAAAACTAATGTTTAAAAAGGCGACATGTTAGTTCGCTAAGAAAATGCGAATTTTTATGGAGGAATATGTCATGAATGTTTTTGCTGGGATGACATTTAAATCTTTTTTAAATAATTTTTCGGAATTTCTTAACATTTATGGCTCTTGTCATTTATGTATATATTTTATGCGTTTTCTGTCTTGTAAATCATTTTTATGGAATGAAATTTGTTTGATAATTTAGTTTTAATTGTTTTAATGCTTTTATTTTTTTGAAAAAAAAATACTTCAGCTTAGATACATTTTAATAACGTTTGTCATAAATTACTGCCGAATTTTTTTTTTTTTAAGTTATGATTTTTGTTGGGTAATTGTAATATAAAAAAAAAACTTAACTCTCAAAACTTTTGTTTGCAATTGGAGGGGGGAGGGAGGCAAAAACTTACGTTTCTATGTTTCCAAATATACTAAACGTAAATTTCATGATTTTTGATAAATTTTTTAAAGTTTATAAATATTTTGTTATGTGTTTTGCTATTTTATATAATAAGAGATAAAATATATTATAAATTTATTTGAGCATCTACTTAAAGATATTTGCAAACAGCAATGTTATTCAACAATAGCCAAAATCGACTCTTGGATATTTCACTTACAAGATAATGATCCTACTATTAAGGCGATTAAAACTATTGAATGAATGGAATTACTTTCATTAACGAGAGAGAGATTGTGTGTGTAATTCGTTTGCGTAAAACGAAATTTTTTTTTCGTGACTTTCAGATTAAAACTGAAATAATATCAAAGGCGCAGAACTTTTGGAAACAACTATATATGAATACTTAAAGAATTTTGTAAAGAAATACAAAATATAACTTTAAAAGAGCTACCGACAATTTACCCGTAAAAGAATTACGATTTTTTTAGTGTAGGGTCCTGAATTCGATGCAGCCACAGTATTGCTGTTCATTATCCAGCGATAGATATTGCTCTTCTGTATGCAACGATAGATATTGCTCTTCTGTATCAAGCGATAGATATTGCTCTTCTGTATCAAGCGATAGATATTGCTCTTCTGTATCAAGCGATAGATATTGCTCTTCTGTATCAAGCGATAGATATTGCTCTTCTGTATCCAACCACAGCATTGCTCTTCTGTATCCAGCCACAGCATTGCTCTTCTGCATCCAGCCACAGCATTGCTCTTCTGTATCCAGCCACAGCATTGCTCTTCTGTATCCAGCAATAGATATTGCTCTTCTGCATGCAGTGATAAATATTGCTCTTTTGTATTCAACCACAGCATTGCTCTTCTGTATCCAACGATAGATATTGCTGTTCTATATCCAGCCACACTATTGCTTTTCTGTATCCAGCGATAGATATTGCTCTTCGGTATGTAGCCACAATATTGTTCTACTGTATCCAACGAAAAATAATTACTCTTCTGATTTCTGCATGCTCGTTTGTCGGAGAAAATACTTGATTTTGCGATCTGACAATTCTCCTGTTCAGATTTGTTCTGAATTTAAATCTGTCTAGATTTCTTTTATTAATTTTATTGGAGATTTTTCCGTATGATATTTTAAATATTCGATAAGAATGATGAAAATTGTAATTATTCTGTGGATAAAAGTTAATTCCAAAATTAAATAATTCTAATGTTAACTCCGACAATAAATGAATATTATTCTCTGATTATGTAACTTTTAAAAAAGGTAATCTAAAAAAATGTTCATAGAGTATTTTAATTAAAATTTCTTGAATTACCTTAATTTATTAATATTTATTAACGACTATTTTTGAATTTCTTACTTACATCTCTGATTATAGTATTTGAATGCTTCATTTGTTAAATCAATTCACTTTTTGAAAAGAAACTGACAAAAATGTTACAAATATGTAAAAATTTTTTTAATATTAATGGCTTTTATATTATTTACTTGTCATAAAGGGATTTGTGTGGCATTGCCTTGAAAGGTTGTACTTCTGCCTGTTGATCCGCGGAAGGTATTTTATTTCTCTTCTGCAACCCACTAGATGATCAGTGGAAGCGTTCCCCTATCCGCCACTTTGAGGGGATATTATTTACTCAGCATCCTCCTCATCAAAAGAAAAACATGATACCATTCAATACAGAGCAGCCAAACTCATCAAAGGTACAATTTCCTCAACTAATAACGTGCGTGCCGAGACTGAATGCGGTCTCACACCACTTGAAAACAGACGAAAACTGGCCACCATTAAATTCGCTTGCAAAATCAGTGACAACAACCAGGAACACATCTCAAATATCCCTTTTCGTGCCTGGACCATCAGGGAGAGGTTAAAAAGATCCTTCACGCTTCAATACGACAAAGACATCAGAATCAACGTCAGTCTGAACCATACATATCTTGACATTATTGAAGAACAACCTTTTACTGTCAAACCACTACCTACCGTTAAGATGGCATGCTGGAATCGTGTTAAAGAAAAGCGAACCAGAAGAAACTATTCGAAGAAAAGGTATGAAATTTATTACCAAGCTTTCTAAACCAGACTTTTTCACCGCTTACACTGACGGCTCTTGCAACTCAAAATGCGACAGGTGAGGTTCTGGCATTTTCCTTATCTTTCCAGACCAATCTGCCCTCAAACGTCGGGCTGCAGCTGGAAAAATTGCCTCCAACTTCACCAGTGAACTGATTGTCATTAAGACAGTTCTTGCCCATTACCTCACACAGTCAGTCCCCTCGAATGGCATCAATATATTCTCTGGCTGTAAATCTGCTCTGGAGACCATTAAAGGAAGTAAAACGAGACTTGTTCAAGATATCAGCGCGCTTCTGTCCAACATACTTGCAAAGGAGAAAACCTGTACTATCCAATGGGTCCCTGCATATGTTAACATCGAGGGAAATGAACAGGCAGACTCCATAGAGAGGAGGCTAGAAATATCAATCTCCCTCCCACGACTACTACTTGCTTCGATGCAAACGCCGTTGCAAAGCATCAGCTTTGCGGGGGACTACGGAAAAAATGGTGACTACTGGGGCTTAATCCTGACCGTGGTGTCACCTCTACCATCAGCAGAATGCGAACTGGGCACATGAGGCGTATGATCTGAGGTATCTCTTCCATTGCATCTCTATTGCCTCAACCCTCTTCAACATCGACCTCAACTGTTGCCATGACACCCTTTTTACCGAAAAAGCTGAAGATGTTGCCAGGGCAGTGCTCCATACCTTTTGTCTCACATGACTTGTCTTTTTTCACCTATTCTTTTTTTTCTCTCTTTCTTTTCATATTGTGCTTATTACATGACAACAACAACATATTACTTACTTATAGTTTTTGTGGTGTTAATTCTTATTAAAAGTAAAGTTTTTTTTCTAAATATATACAATTATTTATAATATACAGCTTTGGAATTAAAATTTAATAAAACTCAGAAAGTGGAGTTACCGATATAGTTCAAAGTTCTCTTTTGGAATATAAGGCTTTTAAGTATTTTGTAATTGTCTTAACTTTTTCTCCAGTATAAATTAAAAAATTGTTACTTTTCCTATAAGTTTATTCAAGTTTTTTAAATTTTCAAAAAATAATCTGGTGCGTTAATAAGACCTCAAATCAATTATCTTTCAAAATTGTTATCTAATTGAAAAATGAAAGAGTCCATTAAATGAATATCATATATATATATATATATATATATATATATATATATATATATATTAGCACTTTTAACAGTCAGTAGTAAGCTATTTCTTTTGAAGAAAAATCGTAAAATATTTAAAAGTTTGTATTTAAGTAATAAAATATAAAAGAATGATTGCCATTCTAAAATGTTGAATAACTCTTCAAATTCTTTTTTTTTTTTTTGTCTTCATTACATGAAATGCTATTTATTTTCATTAGTACAAATTTGGTAATATCTTTACATATCAGAATTTCTCATGACAGTAATACAAGTGAATTCAAAATTCTCAAATAATCTCTGCTTATGACCAAATTTTGTTTTCTAAATTTTTGAAGAATTACGTAAGCCATTTAGTCTCTTTAGCTATATACATGCATATATTCACTTGAAAAATCTAGTCTCTGAAAACGACCATGTATTAATTTCTTCATTAATCCTTCTATAATTCAGAACTTGTATTTTGAAAATTGGCAACATAGCCATAAAAAATTCCAAAATAAAAACAATATTAAGTTTTTAGCAAATATCGGGAAAAGTAAATTGTTTCAAAGCATCAACTTATAAAAAAAAGTATAGCATTTTTTTGTCTGATTTCTTTTAATATATGTTTCAATTTTAATGTCAATCCATATGAATACATAAATGTGCTATTCCTATGAAATATATAATAATTATGAAATCATATTCATTATATTTGTTCCTATTATTATTTATTGTTTTTATTTTTTTCTGAGGAGAGAAATTGGCTAGTTTTTATTCATAAATGCAATTTTGGCAATACAACATTTTAACATCTTTGCAAGAAATGAAAGGTATAGAATTTAATAGCAAATATTTTGTTTTTATATATAAAAAAATACTAAGATTTTATTTAAATTTTCCTTTCTCACTTTTGCGAACATGTAAAACCTCATTCTGTAATCGTAGCTTATTTTTCTCATCCAACTTGTCGGCTTCTAGTGTTCCACTTTATTCTTTTGCCAAATAATGCATCTAAAAATAATAGTTCTCCGAACGCCTCAGACGAAGTTGGAATAGACGGCTTACTTTATCATGTGACATGGAATCATAGCATATGATTTCAAAATCTGCTACTCAAATGGCCAGTAGAAGGCGCTGTAAATCATCAGTAAAAATGTACTTAAGACTTTGTTTTATGATAAAATGTTAGCCATAAATTTTGCATATAAGCATCTGATTTAGATGTATATGCCATGAACCGAATCGATCAAACTGTATGATATTAGAACTCTTTAAAATTATCACCAAGATATTTTTTACTTCTGAATAAGTGTTGTGAATTTAAATCGATGAAATTATACTTCAAATGCAATAAATCGTTTTCTTTCATTAAAAAACAGCAAAATTGAATTTCTTACTATTTTTCAGCTATGTAATTATCATCTGATACGAAAATATCCTACATTTGAAAGTTAGAATATTGTTTACTACTAACAACATTTTGTTCCCCAAATAAGTAAATCTTAACAGAAATATCTTATGGGATAAAAAGTGATTTCCATTACACCCAAAAACTAATGAAAACATAATGTCAATTAAAATTTGTTGTTGAAGGTATTTATTGATGGCTCTGGGAAAGAAATTTATAAGGAAGAAGAAAATTGATTTTAGCTTTAAATAAAAATTAATCAATTAAGCAAATATTGATAAAGATAATTGTAATACATTTTAATAGACAGTCCGCAAAAAATAATTGATAGAATCGTAAATTTAAAAAATAAATACAAATTGATTGTTATCGTTATTCATTTATTTCATTTAATAACTTTTTTCCCCCATATTTTTACCGAAACGAAATGGAAGCTTTTTTTCAAAACGCATTTCAAAATACAATAAGAAATGGTTTGTGCAAAACAATTTTAATAATAAAAAAATCTCGTAAAACATATAATATTGTTTGATTTAATGGTTGTTTTTATCAAGTACTAATAATAAGAGACACTTTTTTTTTAATATTTCTACCTTAATACTTTGTGTTATACACAGAATAATTTTTGTTCCTGAAAACCGATTACAGGAAAATCTTGTGACAGAAAAAGTGGAAAAAGGCTTTTCCCATTATTTTTATTACTTATTTGCGTGTTACACACATATTCCAAGCGCACCTGTTAACTGGCGCATCATTCTTATTTTTTATCTTCGAAAACATTCCATGTGCATGTCAGTAATTACATTAATGGTTGATAATTATTATCTTTTCTTTCAATGAGTTGGCAACGGTATATTCCGATTCATAAACTCTTCCTCTAGTGTATAATTTTATGATACATGTAATTATGTAGTTCAGATTTTGGTTTCTGTATTGTTTTGACACGTTTCTTATAAAAAAAATATTTCTAAGTTTTTGTTTCCACTCTTCCGTTTTAAAATAATTTAATGCAAGTGGTTACATGTTCATATTCTTTGGTCCGAAATAGATGTAGGAATTTAAAAAAAAAAAAAAAAAAATTCGCAATACTGTAGTTTTAAAATTAATTTTATAATTTGAACAAGAACTTTTTTATCTATCTAATATGAATTTATTTTCATCTTCAGGGAAGTTAATCAAATGTAAATGAATTCAGAAAGAATAATAATTAAGTTCTTTTTTTGTTATTTGTAAATCGAATTTTTTATAGATCAATTATCCTAAAAAATAAATATACAAATGGGATCGTTTTACTGCACAATAAATGAATTATACACAACTTATTCATTCTCACACAAGGAAATAAATATTCATTCCCTTACGGTATTAACTCAATTCATCGTTAGACTGTTGTTTTCTTAATATTCTTATGCATTTATTTAGTGCTTCTATATGTAAGTATGTGTGTCAATTTCTTAATTTAAGAATTGAAATGTTTACATATTTACTAACTTGGCCCAAATAAGCATTAAGGAAAAGAATTACGAAAAACATTATGCTTTCAAGTAGAGCAATAATTGTCCGTTTAGGGGGACTAAATTCAAATCTAATTTGAAATACTTTTCAATGTTTAATAAAATAATTTTAATCTTGTTTTATTACATGATGATAAAAGAGATGCTGAGAGAGATCTTGTTATTTTCCCATTAAAAAAAATCTGTGGAATTCGTATGTATATCTGAAATATTAGGTATGTGTATTTATATAATAAGTAATAATTTAGAATAGTAAATAAAAAATATCGCTTGAGACGCTGCTTCAAAATTATTTTTATCAAATATAAAGACCTAAGTAAAATTGAATTTTTGACATTGGGGGGGGGGGGGAACAAAAATATCTCCCCGTGAAATTTTTTACATAGGCAATATATTTTACACATAACTCTATTCATAAAATATTAATTATTCAAAATATATTTATATAATTTTAGTGAAATGTTTATATATATATATTTATATGTGTGTGTGTATAAAGTGTGGCTTATATACAAATTACGAAAAATTTATTAAATGTTTGGAAACTTAAAAAAATGTAAAACTTCTTCTCTCAATATATGTACAATGAGTGTGCAATATAATGTTAACTTAAGAGTATTCTGAAATTCGTTATTATAGTATTTATATAAAAATTCTCTTCTAAAATTCTTTGAACTCTCAAATGTTGATGAGGATTTATTGATCCATAAATTGCATGAATTATATTTTATATACACCAATCAAATGCACAAATTTATATAAAAAATTTATAGCTAAATTTAACTAACAAGCTCAAATTTCATATTAAAATGCAACTACTGCATTGTTAAAAATATTTCTTGTCATATTTTCTGCGTTGAATAAAAATTAGGCCTTATTTTGAACAAGAAATTCAGATGTTTTTCCAAAAACGAAGAAATTATTCTATATTGAAGCCCTGGGGCATAATGGTAATGCATCGAACTTCCAAAATTCAGGTCTGAGATTTGATCCTCTGGCTATGCAAGGTTGAATGTGTCTTTCTTTGATGGATCGATGAAAGTAAGTACCAAACATGCTTGGGAACTAAACACTTGGGTTCTTGCGTTAGGATGACCAACTAACCAGGACATATGCTTCACACTTTATGGCCTTCGGTCCTTAAGAAAACAACTGTATGTACTGCAAACCTTGGGATTATGGGGGTTGTCGTGCCACTGAGTTAGTTTTCAATCTATATTTTATGAATATATTTTTTAATCCTATTTTATTATCATAAATTCATTGAATCGAATCACTAGAAAAGGAATAGTTCAGTATAAAAGTTAGAAATAAAATGTTTAATGGTGATTACTCAATATTTGTTTCTACGTCTTGCAAAACTAAATTGTTTCGCCTTGCAAATGTTTGATACAGAGAGTTACAATCTAATGTTACATACTTACAAAGAAAGATGCTAGTCTTCTTCAATATCCTTCCACACACCTCTCGTATTGGAAGATTAAATTATTTCTAAAGCATCTATTTGTTTCCAATGCCTCACGAGACCTACAGACTCGTATTGCTCTAGAACACTTTAGAACACTTACTAAATGCAGTCCTAGGTGTTCCGTCAATAAGGCCTCACCTGGACATATCTTAACTTGCCTAAATTTTAAAAAAGACGATGTCCTTCAGAACCCATCACATTTTTTAGACATTTTAGATATTTTTGGTTTTATGGAAGTTGTCTAGAATAGCTAGACAACCTGAGATAAGTAAGAAAGTTGGACACTGGAGCAACAACAACACTGGAGTTATTTAGGTTCTTCTCTTGTTCCTGATTTACCAAGACGAAATGCAGTTGCCGCCTTTCGTCTGGCAACAGGACATGACTGCCTAGTCTCTCATTTGAAGCGCTTGGGCATTCTTACTGTTCCTACTTGTCAACTCTGCTGCTCTGGAGAAGTAATAGACAGGGACCATCTGACCCTGTATGGGGCTCTTTTTTGCTCAACTGAAGAAGAGAGATATTGGGAGGCAAGATCACGTTTTAGGCAAATGACTTCGGTCTATTTATTGTAGTTTACTTTTTTGTAAAATTTTGTTCTTTTTATATTTTACCTGGCCATTGGAAATAAAAAAACAATCTAATTTTTGAGAGAAATATAAAATTTTATAGAATTTATGCTGATTTTTAATAGTTTATGCAGTAACAGAACCGTTTTCTGTGGTTCAAGTATTTAGTGCAGAACACAACTAAATACTTGCACCACAGAAAGTGGCAACAAGTATTTAATTGTGTTCTAATGGCAACAATAGCAAAAAACAGGGAGTCGAACCTTAACTGCTATGAAGCAAGCTGCTAAACTGCTGTTTTCGAATTATTTGTAAAGTATTATGTTCTTATTAGTATTAAGTACTCTCTTCCATATTCTGTAACTGCTCTTATGCCATATTCTGTAACTGTTCTTATGCCATATTCTGTAACTGTTCTTATGCCATATTCTGTAACTGTTCTTATGCCATATTCTGTAACTGTTCTTATGCCATATTCTGTAACTGTTCTTATGCCATATTCTGTAACTGTTCTTATGCCATATTCTGTAACTGTTCTTATGCCATATTCTGTAACTGTTCTTATGCCATATTCTGTAACTGTTCTTATGCCATATTCTGTAACTGTTCTTATGATCTGTTCTTGCGAATATCTTAATAAATAATTTTCAAAGCAAGCCGGCGTTGTTTTATTCCAAGAAAGGTTACAATATTAATTTAGTTTGCCATTTGGTTGCCCACAAATTTGCAACTATGTTTCATCGTCTACCAGGAGGATGGTCTACCAGATACGACAATCATGTTAATCAACACATTATCATGGCAATCAGCAAACTTTCAATCGAGGTTTCTTATCAAATGATTACCATCTCATAAGCAGAATCTACCTGAAAAAGTCATTCGCAGCCTTCTAATTGGTTAATTATTCCATTTGAAATTCTGTTATTTTTGAGATTTTTCGATAAATATACAAAGCGATGGCTTGAATGTTTCTTTCGATTTGTCAGTCCGCCATATTTTATTGAGTTATTTCTCTGCTCATTTTTCGATTTAAATCAAAGTTTGCCTTTCATAAAAGCTTCAGAATAACGTTGTAAGCGTTCATTGTTGTGAATTTAAGAGGAAGACTATTTACATATAATTCATCAATGGCATTTAAAGGAAAAAAAATAAAAATCTAAAATTTTCTATCCTCCATTAAAAACTCTGTATGTTGAAAAAAAATAATATCTTTTCTTGCTTTGAATTTGGCGCTCAAATGATTGCTTTTATGCAACATAATAAATTGCAGAGCGACAAGAAAAAGTTTGGCAACGCCCTTCAAATAAATTAGATAATACGTAATCAAATATCTCGTTAAGCAAGTAATTTATAGTACGAAGATGAGATAAAAACAATTCTCGCAAATATTTATCATAGTGTCATTGCTAAATTAAAACAGTAAAATTTTTTTCTGTCTAAAATTCTTCATATAAAGAGGAGGTCTTTATTTTTGTGTGAGCATATCATGTTTAGAAATAATCTTGATTAAATAAACTTATAAAAATATTATTTTACAAATAAACAAAAACATTTTCATAGTTTTAAATTATTTATTTCTATTTTTTATTCGTAATTTTTTAATCAGTTAGTATGATGAAGCGGAGATAAAAGTACAATAACTACAGCAATAATATTTTCATCTAAATAAAATAAATTTCCTTTAAAAATAAAAATATATTTACATTTAACTATTAATAATTTTTAAGAAATTTACACAATTTTTTAAGATATGACACCTCTTTAGTTGATGGCGAATTACACATCAATTACACAACGTATGTGTAGGAGACAAAATGTGTTTACTTTAAAATTATCTAAGTATTAACAATTTTATCTACGGGTCCCTATGGCATGTGTGAGCGTGCGATGGTGGCCCACCCCCTGTGGTGGACCCGGGGCAACGCCACGGCGGTTAAAAGGTCTCTTTTTCTGGCTGGTTCCTTGTGTATCAGGGAACAATAGATTAATAAACTCTGTTGCAGTTGTAACTGTCTACAATCTGCCATTGGAAAAAAAATTATCTAATAGCAAAAAATATAAAATTATAATTTAAATTTACTATACAAAAATATCGTTTTCTATCAAAATGTGAACTGGCATCAGTAGAAAGAGTTAGATATAAACAAACAAAAAGGAATGTCTTTTGTTCTAATACCAAATTGTAATTATAAAGTATATTTAAGTTATTGTAAAACACAAATAATTGTAAAATATAAAATGTAATGTAGTTAGTAAACGTAAAGTAATAATAGTAAATATTCAGCTTAGTAAAATTATTTCTCATTCATCTTCTATTTGGTGACTACAAATGATCTTAATGTTTTTTATAAATTCCTATTATTTAAATTTACTATTTTTATAAAATGGATTCTAAGTAAATATAATAACCATAAAAATTCGATTCAGATATTAAACAATTTAATATTTTTTGCATATAGTTTAACTAATTATTCAGCAATCAAAATCAGAAATTCCATTTTTAAAATGGTATTCCTAATATAGGAAGAAATATACATTATACTTCTACTTGTTATGACATAATAAGAAATTAGGAAAATATAACAAATTAGTTCTAAATGAACTGTAAACATACAGTGTCTCACTAAAGTGATGGGACACTTGTGTTTTGCAAAAGGAAATTGTAATAAAATTAATTAAAAATACGTGTAAAAATTTTTGTGGGTGTGTTTCATACTTAAATTTAGTAACAATTATTACATAACATACATTTTGTAACAATATTAAAATATTAATTTAATAAAAATATAATTGTTAAGAACGGAGCAAAAAATAACTCACAAAGTGATGGGACACCATTAGATATGCAACAAAAATCGTCTGAAATAATCAGTAAAAATGATTTTATGTTTATTATTTTTACTCAAAAATATTGGCAATAATTTATAAATTCGTTTGTAGTATTTCTCTCCAGATTGGGTTTAGGAATTTTTGTGTTTTTTAACTGTGTGCAACCATGAACGCTAAATGAAAAGAAACTGCGCTTGAAATTCGAAAATTAGTTATTAATTTGCATATTGAAAGTGGAAAATCTATTAAAGAAATTATTGAAATAGTTAATTTGAGTCATTCAACAGTTTTCAACATCATTAAACGATATAAAAAGAATCATATGATTCAGAATAAAATGAGACATGGCCGACCATCAAAGCTATCCAATAGAATATAACGAATTGTCGTTCGAATTATTAAAAAAAATCCAAGTATGAGTGCTCCTAAAGTTGCTGCTGATTTACAAGCATTATATACGGAGTAACTGTTAATCCTGAGACCATTAGAAGAGTAATTCGATCTGCTGAATATCACGGTAGAGTAGCCAGGAAAAAATTCTTCGTAAGTGGAAAGAATAGAAAATCAGACAGGCTTTCGCAAAATCCAACATAAATAAAAATTCTGATTATTGGAATAAAGTTATATTTGCTGATGAGAGTAAATTTAATATATTTGGTTCTAACTGTCGAATCTTGGTGTGGAGAAAACCGAGGGAAGAATTTCGTAAACAGAACTTGGTGTCAACAGTAAAGAATGGTGGAGAAATAATGGTATGGGGGTGTATGTCGTTCGCTAGAATTGGTAATCTTATTTTTATTGACAGTAAAATGGATCAGTACAAGTATATTGACATTCTATAGCAAAATTTGAAATCTCCCTCCTGAAAATTTAACCTTCATAACAATTTTAAATTCTACTAGGACAGTGACCTCAAGCACACTGCTTTAAAGATTAGGTTGCTGTATAACTGTCCTATAATAATAATAAAAAATAACACCACCACAATCTCCAGACTTAAGTCCCTTAGAGAATATTTGTCAAGAATTGGAATCAAAAATTCGCAAACATCATTTCTTCAAAACAATAATTAAAATCGGTGCTTCAAGAAGAATGGGGTAAAATCACTCCAGAAATCACAAAAAAATGAGTCAAATCCATACCAAGAAGATTAAATCATGTATTAAAAGTGAAAGGAAATCCAACAAAATATTAAAACCTTTTAAAAAGCAAAATTTTTGGATAAATATTTCTTGGAAAAGTAAGTGTCCCATCACTTATGAGATTTTTTATTGCTCCGTTCTAAACAAATGTATTTTTATTTAATTAATATTTTAATATTTTGACAAAATGTGTGTTATGTAATAATGGTTACCAACTTTAAATATGAAACACACCCACTCAAAAAATTTGTTAATGTATTTTTAATTTATTTTATTAGAGTTTCCTTTTGTAAAGAGCACAAGTGTCCCATCTCTTTTGTGAGACACAGTATTTTTCAGACGAATTTTTTAACATTCTAAAATCATTTTAGAATCAATTTTAGAATTTACAGAATGAATTCTAATAAGGATACTTCAGTTTCATTAAAAATGAGCATACATTTTATTTTTTAAATTTCCTAAATTGAATATTCTTAAGTTAGAATTTTTTTGGTAAAGAGACAAAGTTGAGAATTATTTAAATTTCAGTAGAAATTTGAACTATGAATATTTGAAGTCTATATACATATATCTATTTTTTTAAAATTATGATATAGAACACGTTCTTTCTCCAAATTCAAAAAGTTGAAACTAATAACTGTTTGCTTTTCAATCTCATTTATCTCATAATCAACCAAGGCAAGATTTTTCGCTCCATTTTTTGATTATTCTGCCTCATTTAGGCATTCTACAGAAGAATTGACCTTCAACGCAGATGACCCAGACTCCATCTAAGAGATGTACCATGAAAACCGGTGGGAAAGTTTGGCAACGATTAAGTTATTATACTGGAAGTATATGACCTGTAACTTGGACTCAGAACTAAGAATACTCAACGCATTCAAATGTTATGGTTGCAGTTAAGAGATTGTAAACATAGCTATGTTATTGAACAGGCGATTTATGTATGGTCTGTTGCGTTAATTTAATCATCCAGGATTTCAATCTTAAAACCAGTAATTTTGTATTCGTTTTCCTCTAGCGCAAATAATAAATGATAATGATATAGAACAGTTACTCATTGCTTAAGTTTTTAGAAATTAAGAAATAAGGAAATTGTATGATATAAACTATTGTCAAATCAACATCGAGAGAGATGGATGTAATTATCACTAAAAGTGTTGCGTTGGACAGAAAACATATTGCATTCAAGCCAAAGCTTTTGTGTCTAAAAGGGATAAAGCAATCTGAGAAAAGAGAAAGATTCTACAATGGTCTTTTTATCTTCCATAATTTTACAAATAACGCAATCCAATTTTAAATTTATAAGCAAATAAGAGTTATAATTAGGAAAGCGGGGAATATAAATTTAAAATATAATCATGCACAATTTAGCTGTAAAAATATTTTAGGCTGATGTAAGTGCATTCTCTATCCAGGTATCACCGTAGGCTTGAAGTAGGACACCGCACTTCAGAAGAAAACGATTGGGTTCTATACCAGCAACTGCTGTACACTGGGAGATGAATGTTACACTCCTGACTTTGGCATATACAGTGTGACTGGACATTTTCCTGGTTTTCTCCCTTGTGATACATGAATACGTCGCAATAACTAAGGAACATAGATGAGGCAGTGGACACGCTATTAAAACTGTATAACACTTCAAAGTCGTCAAGTTGTCCCCATAGATCATCAGGCCATATATTCACAAGTTCAAGGATTTTTTTTTTTTTTTTTTGAAATTAAACCTTTTTTAGTTCAATTTTTGTGCAGATATATATATATATATATATATATATATATATATATATATATATATATATATATATATATATATATATATATAGTCTGTCTATTATTATGTCTATTATTTATTACCTACCTGTATAAGCACACATTATTGATTCCAGTCAAACTATCAAAGCACACGTTATTGATTCAAGTCAAATTAAATATAGTTGTCAGCGTGCCTGACAGTGGATAGGAAGGTCTTTGGTTTGAATCCAGGTTAAGGAATGCATGTACTATCTCTCTCTATCTATCATGTCTTTGTCCTCTCCTTGTATGGATGGGTTGTGGATGGTTGCCTAACCTATAAACGGGTACCTATGGCATGTGTGTACTAAGGAAATCGGATTCTACACCAAAATATGGTTCAGTTGAAAAAGTGGAGCAGTGCACCCCATAATGCCAGCCTAGCTGGCACACGACAGCAACAACAAGTGAAATTAAATAATAACTTAATTAATTGATTAATAATGTAAATCCCTTTAGAATATTTTTTACACGTTTAATGAAATAGAATGCAACTAAAAAAAACTCAAATCAAAAAAGAATTGTAAAAAATTTTAAAAATTGTTTTCGATAAGACAAAAAAGTGTTTTAAATTTATGCATTTTAAGTTCTAAAATATAAACAATACACAAATAATCTGTTCATGCATACACACATATATTTATGTATATATAGCTTAAAATATTGTATATAAAAAACAATTAATGAACCAACAATTTCCTCTGAATTTTCATCCTACTGTAAAATAATGGGTACAAGAATCTCAAATTAATCCACAAAAAAATGAAAACTTATTTCAAAATATTCTGTTCGACATCAGAGTTCATACATTTGATAAGATTTAAGAACAATGAAAGTAAGTAAAAAAAAACGAATTGCTTCATGTTCAGATTCATGTGGTTTAAAACCTCATAAAAAGAAGGAAAAAAAAAAACATTCCACTCGACTTCTGTGTTTCTGGAGTTGAGAAAGGGTAGTGGGGGCCTCCAGAACAGACCCAAAAGAAGCTTCTGTCACTGTCACGAACACACATACCTCTACAAATGGAGTGATGGGTCGCTCTGCAGCGATTTGTTTTGTAGTCTCAGGGAAAGGAAAGTCTAACAGATAAGGCAGCAAGTGGCAGTCTGAATGGAACAGGTGATAGCAGCGATGCATGTCTCACAAAAGCCACAAGGACATGTCGCTTTCGAAATGTCCTACGATTGTCATTTCAGGTCAATGGGCTCATCTTTAGGTTGGATCGTGCGACAAGCATTTCATATTTTCCGAGATGGGAATATGTGGACTTATATTGTGAAATACATTGAGATTCGGACTAGATTAGAGCTATATTTTTTTATTTAATTGAATTTTTTACTTTTACTTAAATACAATTTAGTTTTTTTACACGTTAAATTAAAAACATCTTATTGTAAATATAAGAGTCCCTGTTGATAAATATCAATTATCTATAAATATCTTTTTAATCTTTCTATTTATGTTTCTCTTAAACTTTTAATGCCCGCCGACCGATTGCTGAGTGGTTAGCTCTACTAACTCCTGAGCTGTGGGTCCCGCGTTCGAACCTGGTTCGGGCATGGATATTACTTTCTCTCTCTGTTTCTCTGTCCTTTCTTCTGTGATGATGGATGAATGTGGTTCACCCCATAAACGGGTTTGTGGTGGTATAGCGCAGCCAACGCTTCTCGCATCCGTGACTTGGTTCACAGGTGCCCGCTAGGTAACAACAAATGAGTAATAGTTTCTGGCCTTGTTGTGGTATAGGGTTCGTCACCCAAGTGTCCACTGTTGGAAAAAAATTTCTAATGTTCTATTGTATATAATTAAGATTTTACTTTTCAATATAATGTGGTTCTAATTTAAATTTAGGTAAAATCATTTACACAGTGGGGTTGACAATCTAATGGGGCTGTAACTGTTGTAAAGTTTTTTTTAAGTATCAATTGCATATTATTGGGAGACATTCGGAATTATTTTTGTAGAAATAGGCTATAGATTTAGTTGAAAGGAAGAAAGTCCGGATAACCATTAGAAGAAATATAAGTACTGATATTTCGTTTCTGATATATTTAAGAATTACCAATGTGTATTTTCTGAGAATGTCCTTCCACAAAAAACTTTGCCAATGTTCAGTTCTTGAACAAATTACAAGACAGTATGTTTTTAGCTGAATGATATATATAATGGTTTATATTTCACATTCAAATCTGAATCTAAGTTTGAATCCTGGAGAAAAACTTGGATGTTTTGTCGTTGCTTCTCTCAGAAAGGGGTTGTTTTTATTTTATGATTTTATTTTAGTTATTCCAATTATGCAATTTGTAACTCAAATGGTCTTATTTTTCTGATGGATTTATCAATGGTCTTATTTTTTTCTGGTTAATTTATTGCGAATTGTAAAAAATGTCATTAATTGTAAGAATAAAAATTTATATTCTGTTTTATCTTGTAAATGTAGTAGCAAGATTTTGGAAACAGTAACATAAGACATTTTCTGGTTTAACATCTCTTAACAGATTTCAACATATTTTTAAGGATTTAGTTTTCTAACATTTATTTTGTTACCTTCATGCTTCTTTTTCTATGAGTAATTCTTTTCTCCAAACTCTCCTATTTTCAAAAATCAACAATTTTATATTAGTATATTTTATGATGAGCTCTTTTATTAATCGTATAATTCCTTTTAAGCAAGAAATTCTTTCTTTTATCAATTATTTCTTATTACTTATTATTATATTTAAATAATCTAACCATTCTTCTTTTCCACTGTAACTTAATTAAATAAATTGTCAAGTATTATTTTAATTTGTATTTGAATTGTAAACTGTTTCTAATTTGTATTTGAATTGTTGAATTTAATATGAATAAATGCTCGTGTGTAGAGTATTATATACATATAAAAAATTTATCTTGGTAAACTATAGGCATTGTTAATGGTAAGGCAATGTCTCTATTGAGTACACTAATTAAATTGTTATTTGTCTTTTGAATTTAAATTAAATATTCCCTGTAAATATATTTCGTTTACCAATGAGAATAATGTAATTAATTTAAAACTTTTGCATGAAACAAACTAAATATAATTCATTGTAAGATCTTAAATGCTACTTTAGTGAGAGATGCAGGGGAAATTGATTACGACTAATAATACAAATATAAGACAAATATTATTAAAGAAGAAAGTCCTCTCATTTTGATTAAATATTTTTTAAATAAGTTTTATTTTTTATTATTTTAAGAAAATTATATTTAAATATTTTTCTCCTCTTCTTAACTTTCTTTTATGAAAATCTCATTGTATTTAATAAAATTAGTGCATTTTGATGGATGTTTAGAAAATATAATTATTAATCAACAGACGATATTATAACAAAATAATTCTCAATTCAGTTGAAAAATACGACATCTTGTCTTAGAATCTGGAATAATATCTAAATCACACGCTTATAGGTATTATTTAGCTCATCGCATTTAATAAAATAAGTGCATTTTGATGTATGTTTAGAAAATATAATTATTAATTAACAGAGAGGCGCGATATTATAACAATAGAATTCTCAACTCAATTGAAAAATATGACATCTGGTGTTAGAATCTGGAATAATATCAAAATCAAACACACACTTATATGGATTATTTAGCTCATTGTATTTGGCATCAATAAATGCTCGGGCGTAGTGTATAAAATGAATTTATATTGGAAAATTGTAGGCATTATTGACATCACTCAATATCTATTTGATATTGATTGATGTCTAGAGAGCACAGAAAGATATGATTTTATAAAGTCATCAGCAAAAAGTGTAAATTTCACTTGAAAATCTTCAGATTATAATAGAAAAAAAATTACAAACTTTACATTTATAATTTAAAAATTTAATCGTATAATTTGTGTTTTTAAATTTCAATTGGCGACAATTTTTTGAAATTTTTTTATATGCTTTCTTATTGCTGCCAATAAAAATCTGAATTTGAAAATATATCTAAAATTCTTGTCAAACATGCACCATCATAACTCTTTATCGATAAAAAAAAGCAATATATTTCTTTACTTTCTCTTCCCTTCATCATAATAATAAACCACTATATCAACTTATCCACCATATCAACTTATCCCATGATATTAGCAGAAAACAAGCGTTGTGAACAGGAAGAGGAGTCTAGCGTGCCACCGAGTGGAGGTGAAGTGTCAATGCCATTTTCAAAAAATCGATACAACTTTCCGTCATCACGTTCGCTCCACTTAACTTGCCTAGAGAGAAAGTCAATACTCACGATCCTCGCCAGGCCTACAAATTTACTTATCAATTCCCGTGTCGCACGCATAACAGCGACCTCGGTTGGAAATAAGTCTGCCTCCTCGCCACTTAGTGTCAAGTTCTACGATCCAGGCCTCTGTGAAATTCTAGATGGCTCTGTCTATTGTATTCTTTTTTTATTTTAAAGAACAAAGAAATTATCGTGTCATAACGATATTGTCTGCTTCAAAGGTTAACGTACATGAATATATAAATAAATTCAAAAGTAAATTCGATTATGGTTTTATTTTCATGGTAGTCTTTTTTTTCTATTGTTGATTTAAATATCTTTCACTGAATTTTAACATCGAGTAAAATATAAACTTCCCATTATCTGCCTTATAAAATTATTTAGATGTTAATTAATATTTAAATAATTAATATAGTTTTTAGTGGATCAGTTGAAATAATTTATTATTGAGTTAAGTAAATAATTCAGAGTATAAGACCATGAAAATGTAACAGATATTTCTTATCTAGTAATTATCATTTTTACCGAATGATTTTTTTTTGATGTTTTGACGTTCTTTTACGCGAAAGAAATTATTTCTTAAAATTTCTAATGAAAAATGAAATATATTTTTTCTTAAAATAAATAAATATTATGTTGCTTTATTATTATAGTTACTTATTTGAATGTACATTATTTCTGATTCCATAATTTTAACACAAGAGTGCTAAAAAATATTTTTAACCTTTCCTAATTTTGTGCATTATAATCAATTCAAAAGATCGACACTGGGTTACTAATATTTCCTTCAATATTCATTAAATCAATGGGAAGAAATTAGATGTCTATAAACCAATGAAGAGAAATTAGATCTAAATGTAGAGAGATAAGCTCTAAACAAGTATACGTCCTCGAAATTAAATATATATTTTTCTTTATGTACTAAAACATCATTTAAATAAAAATATATCAATTTTATTCATGCTATTTTAAAATATGAACTAATAAGCTATGAAAATGAAGAAAAAATAAATTCGTTGCATTTAATCTTATTTTAAATTGTTCCGATGCAGAAACCAAGAATTTCCGATTTTAAAACAGGAACGTAGAGTTTCTTGCAAATTTTAATGAAAAGTTATATATTTAATAAGATTTTACTATTTTCTATTAAGTTTTCTAAAACTTTCTTTGTAAAGAAAAACAACTGATCAAAATTTGTGCAATTTATTAAAAGAAATTACATAATAATGTAGTTCGTCTGCTTTCGGCTTAAAAAAATAAGTTTTTAACAGTATTTTACAAAAGGTAATCTGCAAATTATTCAAATAACTATAATTAATGTGTAAACTCAATTTTAAATTATAATTTTAAGTATGAAGAGGCTTTTTTACGAATAAGATTTAAAATCCTGATACAATTAAAGGAAAATTAAAATTTCATTTTTTATACATGTAATTGATTTACTTAGGATGATAATTTATTACAGCAGATCACACACATACATAATTATCATAATAACCATTACAAAAACACAATTTTATGTGAAATTTCTTAATGTTAAGAAATTATACATATCACGTGTTAACAAATTAACACGTGATATGAAATATATATTTTATAAATCACAAAAATATTAATAATATTTCAATGCATTATATTGTTGATTAAAATTTTAATTTATAAGCTTTTAAGATATAATATTTTAAAGCTTTATATTGTATACTACATGTAATCAGTATAGAAATTTTTATGTTCGTTTTAAAGAAAGTATTTTCTAAAAATTCACTTACGCAAAATTTATTAATTGCACTGGAAACTCATAACTGTATTATGCTTACATATTTCTAATAGTTTTGTACGTATGTCTAACTTTACCAAAATACTTAACTTATTGAATATTTTATTTATGAACTTATTATTGAAGTAAATTAAAACAATTTTTTCAAAATTATAAGCTTGTAAGCAATTTTACCAAAATCGTTAATTTGTACCTCAGTGTTTAATCTTTTAGGAATTTAAACAAAAGTAGTAACAATAATAAAATAGATTAATTAGAAAATAGGGAATTATTAAAATCTTTACTTTTATTTAAAAACTTAAATGATGATTTTAATACATTTCTTTCCGTAAAGCATTAAGTCATTGCTGTGATATTAAAAGAAATAAGAAATGTATAATTCAGATGTATATGATATATAACCATTCAAAAATTTTTATTTCATATTTTGTGACTTGTAATGTATCTTTTTTAGACATTCCTCATATAATGACATAAGTTTAGTCAACTACATACATCATTAGCCCGAAAATTGTTTATTGTTTGTATTTCTCTGCATTAGTTTTTCGTATAAGAGTATGAAAATTTCATGTGTATATGATATTATTATCATAAATATCCTTATTTATAATTATTTTGAAATGACAATTTGAATATCTCATTAGGTTACAGGATTTTCTAATTAAAATTATTGTTTAAAAATTTAAAATTGATTTGATTGTTTACTAATGAATTCATTTCATGCACTATTTTGTAATTTTTATTTTTTAAAAGATGTTTTTAGCACAATCAATACAATTATGAAAAAAAATGAGTTTCATTAGAAAATGATAAGTAAATAAATAGAGAATATAACTGATCTAATGATGTTGCAAATTTTGGTTTTTAATTTGATCATTACGTATACTTACTTTTTTGTCTTGAGTAAACTGCTACAACAAATAATGTAATTCGATAATAGACCTAGATTTACGATACTAACAATGGTGTGAGAAAGGGTGTGCTATTTTTAGATTAAAAGATATTTTAACTATAATATAAAATTCGCAAAACCAAAAATTATTAAATACAATTTTCGTTAGTTTAGTTTCATTCTACCCTACTATACCTACAGTAATATTTGAAATATATATAAAAGGCTATTTTATATATAAAATTGAAAAAAATAAATTACATAAAAAATAGGGCATATCCGAGAAAAAATTTAGTTCTTATCTTTTACCTGATATTTTCTCTTGTTTGTGTTAATAACGTTCAAAAATAGTTTTCCGATAGATATTAATCCATAAATGCAAGTGTTTAATTAGTGTAATTAATTAGATTGATGAAATCAAGTGTGATATGTATGTTTTTCTTCCCCTTTTTTTTTAGCTCTCATCTTCCATGAAAATTATTTTTGTTTCATGTATAACTTATTTCTAATTTATATTTATTAATTACTTACTAGATGCCATGATCGAATTATTAGCAAAGCTATCGTATTAATTATAAAGTGGAGCGAAGTAGAGAGATTCCTAATCAAAATTGGGATTGTTTTGGCGATTTATTTAGCCTGTACGTCATGGAGAATATAGTTAGTTATTCGTAAAACGCATTTCATCTTCCAAGAAACACAATCAGGAGAAATGGGGCATGGAAAAAAGGCGACGATATCTTTAGCACACATTTATTTATTCTTTTTTTGAAACCGGAAATTAATTTTTCCGCTTCAACCACCCTGGGGTTATTCCTCCCTTTAGATAGATGAAAAGATGATTTCTTTTCGATTATTTATCACAGTTCATCCGCTAACTTTCCTTTTTGCTGAGTTGTATTTCGTCCACGGGGAGATTTTAAAATACGTCTGTGGACTATCCGAACGTGGTCAAGGCCTCAGGAAACAACTATTCCTTCGCCACGTGGTTAAGTTGAAAAGAACTACGATTTTGAGTAAACTTTACACGCGTTTGAAATGTGAATTCATGAGAAACCAACAACAGACAGAGGCGAGAGAGAGACAGAGCACGTAAGCCATCTGCTCGCCTGCTTATCCAGCTGCTGCCAACGGATTTATAAATTCTTTAAATATCAGAAATAGAAATTATTTTCCTCTGTTGTACGACGTAAGCAGAGTAAAAATTTTCGTCTCAGAATCTTGAGCTAAAAATATACTTATGAAGTAATTTTTTTTCACTTCGAATCAGACACTTTTCACATATTGATGATGTTATTTAACAAAAAATAAATAAATAAATAAAAATAAAAAATAAAAATTAATGATTAATTAATTTAGTAAAAAATTCTAAATTTCTAATTTAATATGAATATTTCTAAATACAAAAACTTCTTAAAAATAATTAACTAATTAAATAATAAAAAAATTAGCTTAATAATTAATTTAAAACGAAAATTGTAAATTACTTCTGACTTAATACGAAAGAAAATCTCAAAAATAACTAACTAATAATATAAAATTATAACATTTTTGAAATTTTGAATAAAATATAGCATTATAAAAACTTATTTTTATGAATTATTCAAGAATAATTGGAAATATAAATTGATAAATACATAATATAATTTTATTATTTAAAGATTCCTGCATATATATTCAGTCATTTCAATTTCGTTTCTTAAATTATGCATAAATGTTATTCATTTGAAATAAAATTAACGTTTTTCTTAAACATATAAACATTCTTCCTCATGTGTTAACCTTTAAATTTACTAAAATTAAATATTGAAAGTGAAATTTTTAGTATCAAGAAAATCAAAATATACATTAGAGAAAATATCATACCTATTTATTTAGTATATTAGCAGACATAATTTTTCTTTGTTTTCATAAATAGTTTTCTTAAAAGTAATTAAAAACTATCAGTGATACAAACAGATTAAGAAATCAGTTATCAGTGATAAGACAAATTAAGATTTGTTCTATTTTAAAAATAATATAGTAACACATCCGTACAACATAACCGCATAAGCATTTTTTGTTCTGTATTATTTTATCTTCATACCTAGAAATACATTTTTAGAGAATAAAAAGAGAAATGTAAAATATTATTAAACTGATACGGGTAAAAAATCCAATATTTTAATTCAGATTAGTTTTTTCTCCTTTTTTTGTGAGAGTCATAACAAACAATTAAAAATTCAATTTTTAACTAAATTTTAATCACTTTTAGGTTTCAATTGTAGTACTATATAAACTTTACAATTGCATTCTGAAATATAAATTTCAATACTTAAACCAAATATTTCAAATTTTATAAAATGAATTTTAATAAAAAATGAAAAAATATTCCTTTTTTTAATAGAAGAGATTATACGAAACGTTCAAATCCTATCTTAAATAAATACACATTAAAATTTTTAAAAATACATTTACAAGTTAAAATTCTGTTTTTGACGATCAAGGGTCACGAATTTTAAAAATTGATTCATTCTTTTTAAAATTTTAAACCTACTTTTGTATATTTGAATAAATTAGAATAAAAAAAGTCAGCTAATTCAATAATTAAATTATCCAGTTTTAGATAAATAATAAAAATATTATTGTCATTATTTAATAATACCATACGTATTCGCTTATGAATCTGTTAAAAAAATTAATATTATAAATTTAAATTAATTATTAAATTATGAAAAACTCTAACTTAATAAATACATCAATAAAAATATATAAATATAAATACAGAAGTATTTTCAATACCATTTCAATTTATAAAACACCACAAAATCCAATTCAAAGTTCTATGTGGTTCTTTTTTGAGTATCGGAAGTTAATTTCCTCTAACTGAGATGGAATGCAACTTTTTCCCTTTGATTTTCCCTATATCAATTTTTACTGATTGTTCTGCTGCTCCTTGGGGGCAACATTTATTAGTTTTCTTCCCCCTTTTTTTCCGAAACTCCGCTGATAGTGTAAGACATTGGTATAAATACAGGCTGAATTTTTTTTCCTTTTAAAAATTCCTATTTTTCCTTATCAAAGAATTTGTATTCCTTCTATTTCTAAATGAATTTTATTCTTTGTTGGAGCTTCAGGGAAAAATAATCTCGCAGAACCGGAAGAACTTTATTAAATCCAGATGCAGAGTGAAAGTTAATTCCAATTTCACTACATAAAAATTCTTGAATGAAAAAAAAAAATTTTTTTTTCCCGTTCACAGTATAATGATAAGCATTTGTAGAACTATTTGAAACTTCCGAATTACTGTTTTTTTTATTTCCACAAATGCGCTTTACAGCTTATTATTTATATGATATTTTATGTTCTTTTTTATGATTTTAATGTAATTAATTTTTATGGTTGGTGGTTTTTGAAGCACTTTTCGCGTTTTATTGCTTTTCTATAAAAACACTTTCATCAGTAACAGTCAAAAATTAATACTTTTCTTTAAAAAAATTTTTGTAAAAAAAAAAAAAAAATGACATGTTAAAATAATTTATAAGCTTAAAATAACAAAAGTTAAAAGATTTGTTATTTTAATCTTAACATATAAATGTTTGTCATACGTTAAAAATAAATTCTTTTTTCTAATTTCTGAAAAATAAATATTTGCTTAAATAAACACTTATGTTTGTATATTAGATTACGCTTACGTTAGCATAATAGATTTAGTAAAATAAATATATAAAATGTAATCCAATATAAATTTTATACTTGAACTAATAAATTATTGAAAATTGGTTTTTCGGATTTTGATAAATACTATAATTACATGTTTCACCGAAATTATTTTTTATATTCGATTACTTAAGCCGAACGCAGATAATCCATAAACAATTAATTTATTATAAATTATAAAGCTTACATAAAATAATTCAACAATAAATAATATGAAAAAGTTTAGTATAATTCCGTTAAACTTTAAAGCTTACCAAAATCAAATGATTCGGTTACAATTATTTACATTTTTTAAATCATGTTTTTCGTTCATTGAAAACATTCTTGCTTAATATGATTTTTAATAATAATATTTAAATAAAAAATTATTAAACATTTTTATTTATAATTGATAATTTAATTAAATTATATATAAATAAAGTTATTAATTGTAAATAAAAGCATCAAATATGATTAAAAAAAGTCATATCATGATGTTAGTTATTGTGACACACAAATATTTCTTTCAACAACACTGTTCTTTTAGAAATAATAATTTGTATGTATGATAATAAGATTCGTAATTGAGTTATCATGGTACCTTAGAAACTTGGTGATCGGTCAAAAAACATACTTCATGGTTTTCTTAAATTTTTACACGCTAAGATATCATTTTCGAAATATTTTATATATATGCAACATGCTTTGAGTTACCCATAGTTTTTTGCTCAACAAAACATATAAAAAAATTGTGGCACAGTGATTAAAATAATTATACGATACAAATATTGCTATATGTTTTACAACAATTAATAATAATGTCAAAATAATTTAGATGGTGATGTAAGTGCATTTAGTTGTTTAAATTTTTTGATCATAGTTAATTATTATTAGATATATTGAACAAAATTCCTTTCGATAAAGGAAAAACAGATTTTTTATTAAATCATGTTTGTTTCATTAAAATCATCAATTTTAATGAAATGTCAAAAATATTTTACTTTCTATTCAATAATGAAGGGAAAATTATTGAAAGTGCTCCAACGTGATTTTTTTCTTATATTTAAAGTTGAAAAAGAGAATAAAATAATATTTTCAAAATCTTTTAAAAATAGCATTCTATATTTAATATTTTTTGATTAATACAAAAATGTTCACAAACAGAAAGTGATAAATTTTAAAATTTGTAGTTCTTTTGACATATTCTAAAATTTTGGTAAACGCTTTATCCAAATTAGTATTTTTTTAAAATTAAATATTGCAAATCAATTTATAATATACTTAGTAAAAACCTAATTTCACATAGTTTATCTTTAGCCGCCAAAGAAATCAAAATTTTCTGGTTTATTTAGTAATACGAGTGACAAAAAAGATATTCATTTTGAAAAAATTATGTCAAAATTTCATATCAAATGAAGATACATCTGCAACATACAGCTATAGGTCGCATTAAAAATAGCAAGAAACAAAGCACTACATATTAAAATTAAGAATTAATTTTCTCTATTTTTCTGGAATTTTAACTTTTATAAAATTACATTCTGCAAAAAAAAGAAATAAGTGATCGGAATCATATTAAATTAAAGTATTTCATGTTACAGAAATATTTTGTAACCATCTATAAAAATTAAGAAGTATATTAGCTATCCATATGAAAATATGAATGTATATATATATATATATATATATATATATATATATATATATATATATATATATATATATATATATATATATATATATATATATATAAACAAAATTATTAAGAATTTAAAAAGTTGAGGAGGTTATGTGTACAATCAAATTTTGAATTTCGTATAGCGAGTTTATACACACAGAAATATATTCATTCTCTTTTATTTGGTTTCATTTTCTTTAAAAAAAATATATCAAGTGAACAAACATCAAATATTTTATGCTAATTTTAGTCACATTTCTTGTATAATTTCACTTTTACAACTTTCTTAATATATACCTTTGTATGAATTTCTATCAAATTATTTAGTTTCATAGACATGCATGAACTCTCTATCTCAAATCGCAGCCAGCGATCTTATAAGCGATTCTCAAGCGATTATTCAGACTGAAGCTTCATTTTCTTTGGAAACTTCAGTTACTTTTCCGTTATGAGCATCAACTCCGCCATTATCTGCAGCAGCATTCTAAAGAAGAAAAAAAATCCGTTTTATTCATCTCCAAGGCATTTACAAGAGAGATGAAAAATCTCTACCTTAGCGATGATGAGACTTAGAAGAAGTCGCGTGCTATATCCTTCCAGGATACATTTTAGGACCCAGTAAGAACCGATGAAAATTCCATTTCATGGTAGGGACGCACTCCTGGTCGGCTTTCTTTGAGTCTTGAAAAAAAAAAAAAATGAGCAGTGGGAGTTGAAAAGGGGGTGCCAGATGACAGACCATTTATTTCCGAGTATTTGTTGCCAGTCCAGGGACTCCTTGCGCACCTATAAACAGAAGCGGCAGGTCAAATACATTTATTGTCCCTCTCACCTGGAAATAGAATAGTCAGACGATTTTATTATTCTTTTCCTCCCCCCATGTAGAACGAATTGAAAAGAAGTTCTGAGAATGGTGGGACGCGGCTATTATGTTTGATTTAGTGATGTTTTTGAAGGGTGACCCATGGGGACAATATTTACTGAGTGCAATTCATGTCACAAGACTGTGAAGTGAAACACGAAAGTGGTCATATGGGAAGAGATTTTGGTATTCCATTATAGCCTCTCATACTTAAAAAGAATTGAAGATCGTGGTTTGACACTTAAACTTTAATGATCAACGGTTTATTAATATTTTTGTTAAGATTGATTAAAGAAAAATGAATTAATTTTGAGAGAGTATTTAATTTTAACAATTTTATTGATAAAAAAGAGTTAACTGTGTCGCACTTTTATAATTATAATTAGCAAATATTTTATAAAATACTCTAAAAATATTCTTCAGGCATCTAAAAATTGGTAAGTTTGGTTGAAAATATGTCTTATGTTATAAACTTCAATTTTCATTACAGTAATGGGATGAAATATAATCGAATAAAAATGCAATTAAAATAATTCATTAACTTCCCTTAATATGCAATTGATATAGTGTAGAGAAAATTTATAATGTTTTCCTAATGTTGCTTAAAATATATTCTTTGCTACTTTTCAGACGAATATATGGAAATATTCAAATGCAAGTTGTGTATAAGATGTGTTAGGCTACAATGAAATCAAACAAAAAGAAAAATTTTGAGATCTATTTTTTTGCTCAGCTATATATTAATAATAATTTCATCCAATATATCAACTTCAAAGTATTTAACATGCTATCGTTTGCCTCCGATTTCTAATTATTTAAGTATCTTCACTGATATTTTCAATAACGATAGCATCTTGAACTGCATATTCTAGTAGATGACTGAATCGTTTTACATTTTATTGCTTTCTTTTTATAAGCCACCATTTATCACTTTTAAAATTTGAGGGTTGTATTTGCATGTTGCGAGGAGAAACACTTGTTGAATCCCCGTCATTCAGATAGACATGAAAAATGGAAAAGTACAAAACTCATCTCCTGTTGATCAACATTGGATGTGGTTGGTACAAGGGACCTTCCATTTCTAGAAGCATAATCTTGACAATGGTTTTTGAATGACAATGGCTGAAAATGTTTAACAAGACAATGGTTTTTATTACTTTGACACTCCACTTATATATACACTACTGGCCATTAAAATTGCTACACCAAGAAGGCGACATGCTACAGACGTGAAATTTATACGAAAGGAAGAAGGTGCTGTGATATGCAAAGGATTAGCTTTTCAGCGCATTCAGACAAAGCAGGCGCCAGTAGCGACACCTACATTGTGTTTAAATGAGGAAATTGTTCAGCCGGTTCATCATACACAAATTGCATTTGAACGTTGTTGCCTGGTGAAAAGTTGTTGTGATGCCTCGTGTAAGAAGGAGAAATGCGTACCAGCACGTTTCTGACTTTGATATAGGTCGAATTGTAGCGTACCGATATTGCGGTTTATCTTATCGCAGCATTGCTGCTCGCGTCGGTCGAGATCCAATTACTGTTCGCAGAATAGGTAATCGATGGGTTCAGGACGGTAATACGGAACGCCATGCGGGATCTCAACGGCCACCTATCACTAGCAGCCGAGAAGACAGGCATATTATCCGCATGGCCGTAATGGATCGTGGAACCACGTCACGAGCCGAGTCAAGAAACGGGGTTGTTTGGAAGGCAACAAGTGTCTGCACGAACAGTTCGACGACGTTTGCAGCAGCATGGACTCTCAGCTCGGAGACCATGGCTGCGGCTTCCCTCGACGCTGCGTCATAGACAAGAGCGTCTTCAATGGTGTGACCAACGACGAACCTGGGCGCACGAATGGCGAGACGTCATCTTTTCAGATGAATCCAGGTTCTGTGTACAGCATCATAATGGTCACATCCGTGTTTTGCGACATCGTGGTGAACGCGCTCAGTGGCAGCGTGCATCATTATCGTCATACTGGCCCATCACCTGGCGTGATGGTATGGGGTGCCATTGGATACACGTCTCGGTCAGCTCTTGTTCGCATTGACGATGCTTTGAACAGTGCACGTTACATTTCTGGTGTGTTACGACCCGTGGCTCTACCCTTTATTCCAGCCCTGCGAAACCCTACGTTTCAACAGGATAATGCCCGACCGCATATTGCCGGTATTGTACGGACCTTCCTTGATACGGAACATGTTCGGCTGTTGCCCTGGCCAGCACGTTCTCCAGATCTTTCACCAATAGAAAACGTCTAGTCAATGGTTGCCGAGCGACTGGCTCGTCACCAAACGCCAGTCACTACGGTTGATGAACTGTGGCATCGTGTTGAAGCTTGCATGGGCATCTGTACCTGTACATGCAACCCAATCTCTGTTTGACTCAATGCCCAGGCGTATAAATGCTGTTATTACTGCCAGAGGTGGTTGTTCTGGGTACTGATTTCTCAGGATCTATATTCAACCAAATGTTTTGAAAATTTAATCACTTGTTATTTCTAGTATAATATATTTGTCCAATAAATATCATTTTGTTATCTGCATTTCTTCTTGGTGTAGCAATTTTAATGGCAAGTAGTGTATATATACTACGAGGTTAAGGTGCGTCTACTATCGTTGTATTACACGCATTTTCGTAAATTAAGGATAATTCCAATTAATGATAAAGATGATAAATTAATGATAAAGAGGTGTCCCACTTACCGCAATTCACTGTCGCCTGCGGTTAGCCTGGAGTAGAAAGCCTGCATTGTGGACACCGCAACAGTGGTCTAGTGTGGTGTATTCCGACGAGTCTAGGTTTAGCTTTCAGTCTGATTCTCGCCGGTCTTTCATATGGAGAGGCCTAGGTACCCAATTCTACCAAGAGAAGATCATTACGGTGGTGCAGGATTGCTCGTTTGTGGAGGAATTATTCTGGATTCCAGAACTAACCTGCATCTTCAGAATGTAACAATGACAGGCCACATCTATCGGGATGTCATTCTGGGACAACATATACGTTTGTTCGGGGCGCTATGGGTGCAGAATTTCTGTTTATGGATGACAACGCCCATCCTCATAGTGCAAACATTGTAGACAAATATGTAAATATGTTCAATCGGAGATTATCACCCGTATAGACTGGTCAGCATACTCACTGCACTTGAATCCAATAGAGCCTGTGTGGGACATGTTTGGCCGATGAATTGCAAGTCGTCAACCCCCTCCCACATGTCTACCGGAACTTCGGAGAGCATTGCTTGATGAGAGGTGTAATATTTCCCAAGATCAGATCGATAATATGATACTCAGCATGCCTAGGCTTTGCACGGCCTGTATTGCATCGTCTGGGGGCATACCATCATACCAACCAGGTTATATTGGTTTTTGTAAATAGGTTCTTTTTTGAAATTTTCTCTAGGGAGTAAAAATCTCAATTTTTATTACTGATGTCAAACACATAGCATCTTGTTTGCTCTTTACCTTTTGTTTAATAAATAGACTTTACAAATAAGTCACATTTGTTTTGCTTTCAGTCTCTTTCTTTGCCTGAACTTGGATTATCCTTAATTTATTGACACGAGTGTAAATAAAAATTATAAAAAACTCCTATTTAAGCAAAATATTTGTAAATTGATGAACTCCTAATGATTGATGAGCTACGAAGAAATAAAAAAAAAACTGTTTTTTTCATGGTGTGCTATTTTACTGACGAAATTTATTTATTGCTTTTTTAGTTTACTTTCGCATTCACAGTATAGATAAATAACATTTTTGAGCAAGTGCATTTACTAATCTATAATCTATTAGTATTGATAACAAAAAACTTTAAAAGTACTTGGTATTTATTTACAATAAAGCTTTCATTAATATATTTATTGCTATATATCAGAAATTATAAAAAGATTGTAGGCCTTGTAATATTTATATTAAAAATTTTTTAAATTCCAGATAAAAATAAATTTTTAAAATTAACTATTTGAATGTAATTTATTAAAAAAAATCTTCCCAGCCAAAAAGAAACAGAATCCCTTTAAAAAAATAAATAAAATAAAATAAACAAATAAGCATTTGCTATACATCTCTTTCGAATTTGTCTCAAAATATATTTTTACGTGGAAAAATATTAAAATAAAATAAAACCAGAAAACGTTCTTTTTATTACTTACGAAGCAAGCATGTAATAGAAATTTTTACTAAGAAAATTTAAAATTGAATTTTTTTTCTTATTTTATAAATAATATTTCTATATTTTACCTGAGCTTATGTAAAATACTTATGATATAGGGTTATAGGAGAGAAATGATAATATAAACAATAATGATATTGAGATTAATAAGAAAATTTTTTTTTATAAAATCAGCAATCATGTTTTGCAATTTTTTATTGAAAAAGTTCTAAGTAAATTTAAATTTAATATTTTTAACACAATTTTTGTTAGATCTTTGATATATATATTAATTATGCTCAAATAAAATTTTCTTCCTTTATAGGTTATATAGATGTAGGCCATATTAAACATTGGTGATTGTAAACTTATGTCTGAAAATTTTACTGAAACTCTTTTCAAAATATACTTTATAGAACTTTCAAATTAATATTTTTCTAAGGGAAACAAACGTCGTTTTCGTTTCTTCAAAAAAAAAAAATAAATAAATAAATCAATAAATAAATAAATAAATAAAATCAAAAAATAAATAAATAAATAAATAAAATTAAAAAATAAATAAATAAATAAATAAAATAAAATAAAATAAAAATAAAATAAATAAATAAATAAAATAAAATAAAAATAAAATTAATTGAAGTGATGATAAATTTAATTTTAAAAGTATATGTGTTCGATAATAAATACAATGAAAATTGGAATATATTTTGAAGTTATATTAAAGAAAGTAAATTCGCATTTTTTGAGAAAGGTTATAGGGATAAATTAATTATGATCATTGGAAATTACATAATTATCTATAAGGAAATTAATAATTTAAATTTTGATTAAAACTTAACTATTACTAAGTTCTGAATAATGAACGTAACTATATAATCGCTTGTATGTGTAACAAATACTCTGATATAATAGCATTCGTAAATTTATTTATGTGTGCACAATTTATATGTAAAATTAAAGATGATAATACTTAAATTTACATTTAAATAAAGTAGAAAAAAAATTTGAATATGTGTCTATTGCACCAGCTGCATTTAACATGAAATATTGAGAAATTTTTGCACAAAAACACAAAAAGTTTGGTTTTTTAATTGTTTACTCCTTCATGATTACCGAAGGCTGAGCGGATATTTCGTAAATATAATCTGAATGTTATATACTACATAACATATGTATTCTGCATTTTATTCAAAGAAAAATTTTTCTTATATATGTCTGAAGAAATAGCGCTATAATATTCGCATAAATAAGTAAAATTTTTAAAAATTCCTTTCTCAAAATTTTGTAACACTGTTGAAGAATTAAATTAGATTTTTTATAAAAAGTTTTGTATGCAGAATATTATAACACATTACTAAATTAGAAATATAGTTATAAAATATTTATTACATTTTCGATAACTTATATATATATATATATATATATATATATATATATATATATATATATATATATATATATATATATATATATATATATATATATATATATATATATATATATATATGTATATATATATATATGTATATATACATATTTATAAATTAGTTAGTCAGTATTTAGTTTTTGGCTTTCGAATTTTTGAATTTTTTAAAGAAAAACAATTCCCAATTTTCATAATGGGAATTGAATTTAAGTTATTTTCATTTGCTTGCAGAAAAATTTGTTATAAAATCAATATTAACTGTTAAATAATATGTATGGTTAATATAACAGTCTGATATAATTAAATATAATAATTTGGTAATTCTTATCTGGGACAAAGCTTCTTTTCTAATATATATTCTTTAATATATAAAATCTTTTTTAATATATAAAATAAATTTATATATTAAAAAGACAAATTTTATTTTTTGTCATTATTAGTTATAATCTATAATTAAGAATATTCAGAGCCATAAAGTTAATATTATATTTTCTAGGCTTACGATTTGATTTATAAACTTGATGTATTTATATAATCTTTCATATATATATATATAAATATATATATATATATATATATATATATATATATATATATATATATATATATATATATATATATACATATTTCAATTAAAATATTTACCGAATATTAGTATACAGTTATGATATCACCATTAATATTCCTTAAATTATTACTTTTTTGGCTTTCTTTCTTTTAGTTTTTGAACTTTTTAAAGAAAAACAATTTTTTAAAAACAAACAATTCCCAATTTCCATAATGGGAATTGAACTTAAGTTATTTTCATTTGCTTGCAGAAAAATTTGTTATGAATCAATATTTACTGTTAAATGTAATATGTGTGGTTAATATAACAGTCTGATATAATTAAATATAATAATTTGGTAATTCTTATCTGGGACAAAGCTGTATAAAATAAATTTACATATTAAAAAAGAGAGAAATTTTATTTTTTGTCATTATTAGTTATAAGCTGTAATTAAGAATTGTAATAGCCATAAAATTAATATTATATTTTCTAGGCTCACGATTCGATTTGTAAACTTAATATATTTATATAATCTTTCATATATATATTTCAATTAAAATATTTACCGAATATTAGTATACAGTAATGATATCACCATTAGTATTACTTAAATTATTACTTAAAAATAGTTAGAATACCATTTTAGTTAAGATAGTAACAGATTATAATTTAAAATTAAAATAGAAAAAAATTAGCTAATATTTCGAAATTTAAGTTAATAAAACACATATTATATATTAAAAGAAACATTACTGTCAAAATACGTAAAATACAGAGCATATATTGAATCAATTTTTGCAATTAAAATAAACATACGCATTTTACAAAATATTTTTACAAAAAAATAAGCTTATAACTTTATTGTTTTGTAAAATTATGAAATTATTAACTGAGATCGAAATGTCATTTAATCTTGTTACCTTAAGATTCGTTTGGGAATTCCTGAATAGGAAAAAAAGTTACATTTAATTATAAATGTGAACATATATTTTTAAGATAGCATACTTTTTTAAATTAAAAATACATATTAAATTAATACAAAATAACTATATTAAAAATATATAATATACAACCAGTAACAGATAAATAATATTCTGTTTTCTATATAATTATTAAAATATATGCTTTAAATATTTTTCTTAATGTATGATAAATGTTTTTAAATCTATTTTTTGCAGTAATTTTGTTGAGATGTAATAATTTTGAACAATATAAATAAAGATATACACGTTGTGGTGCAAAATTATATATGAATTAATAAATTTATTAAAATATTTATTAAATTTTCTCTTAATCTTTTTCATGAAGGATGAATTTGATTCTTTAAGTTTCTCTTTTTTTGTACATTTGTAGTTATGCACTCTTTTGCAATTTAATAATTTTATTTATTTATTTTTTCTCATTAATCTCCAGCATCTTTGATGTGTGTTGTCTGAAATTGTTATCTCAACTGCTTTTGCAACGAATGATTTTTTGACGGTGAAGAATAAAATTCAATATTCGAATTAAATAAACAATTACTCTATTCATTTGATAACAATTTATTTTCTGTGGTCACAAAAAAAAAAAATCAGCTGTGTTATGCAACTAAGAAATATTTGTTTGGTTCAAATGAGATTAATCAAATAAATGTATTTAGTTAAAAGGAGTTAATTATAAATTAATAAATGGAAAAAAGAGTTAAATGAATTGAAACTATTTTCCAAGATTTTCCTGAAATTATTGAAGTTGATTTTGGCAACAGAAATACTAACGTAATTTATTTTTTTTCAAAAATTTTAACTCAGAGTAAGGAATCAATGGTTTTTCCGTGACCAAAATATTTCTGTAAATTAATTTTTGTCTCAATTTTTTTTTGTCGTGAAACGCTGTAGAAATACATTTTCTTACGAGAATGAATTATTTATTAATTTTTTTCCCAATGGCAGATTGTAGACAGTTACAATTGCAACAGAGTCTATTAATCTATTGTTCCCCGATACCCAAGGAACCGGCCAGAAACAGCGACCTCTTAGCCGCCGAGGCGTTGCCCCGGGTGCACCACAAGGGTTGGGACACCATCACACATGCCATTGGGACCCGTTTATAGGGTAGTCATCATTCACATTTCATTCACACACACAAAGAAAGGGCAAAAACAGGATAGAAAGAGAAAGTACATCCATGCGTGAACCGGGATTCGAACCCAGGACCTTCCTATCCGTAGTCAGGCACGCTGACCCCTAGACAAGTTGGCCGGTGGAAAATGAATTATAACATATAGGGAAAAAATTATAGTTCTTATCCAACAATTAAAAATATTAAACAATAAAAAATGTTAAAATATTTTCACATTGCTTGTCCTTTCACATTTTACACACAAAAATTCCAAGGATTTCGCTGATAGTTCTGTAGCACAAAATTTTAACTGTAAATTTACTATCGCAGGATTAAGATAATTATCTTCATAAACTTAAGGAAAGGAAATGACTATTAAAAAGCTGAAATATATAGGTCTGCGTTAGAAAAATATAAATGATACATCACATATAACATGCCATAGTACCTGATTCAGAGAAGCTAATCTTAATGTAACAGAAAAGTCGAAATACAACTTTATATTAACTAAAATTTCCGAACATCAATAAGGCCTATTCATACAAGATATTTGGTTTAGCATTTCAGTATTAAAGTTTAAATTAGAAAATACAACTTCAAAATCCAACCTCGGTTTTTAAACATAGTTACTTTTCAACAATTTGGGAAATTTTATGCAACAAATCTTAGATATTGTCATAAAATTGTTGCATTTATAGACAGATCTGTGAATCTGTATGCATAAACATCGAAGAATATTTATAAATATTTGTTCGAAAAAGGTCGAGAAGTTGTTTTCTTTATAAAGTATGTAAATATTGAATGTTAAGTCGGATGACTTATAAGACTAATATTAGCCCTCAATGTTATTTTTTGCCTTCAGTACTTGACAGAAATATACACGCGTTGAAAAAAATGAACGCTTATTATTAGAAATTCCTTCATGAAAAACATCTCCTAATGAATGATTCAATCACACGTTGTCATGAGAAACGCTTAAATCTTCACTCGCTTGCAGTCAAGTGTATTAAACTGAATTGTAATGCGACCTTATCAAATTAAGGCACTTTTTATAAGTTGAGAGTTTCCAAGGCTGAAGAAAAAAAAAATCGTCTGTTGACACAAGAAATACATGCGATATAATCTTTGTGGCTGCCGCTTTTATCAACTCAACATTCCACATAAAGCTTCCGATATGTCAAATATGTCCTTATCGTTCTTTTACAAATAAACAAGATATTTACAAGTTATTCAGGATGAAGTGGATTAGTCCATGAATCATTCCGCAAATAGTAATAATTTTTTTGATAGTTAACTCCTAATTATCTTTTGATAGTTGAATTAACTTAATGACAGGAAAATTTCAGAGATTTAAACTATTCTTTCTAGATAGATAAAGAATTATAATCTTGCTTATAATCACACTCAATCATTTAATGAACATCCAAAACTGGAACTTCATTTTTGAATTTTTTTTTCTCATTCTGATAACGTAATTAATCACTTTAAAAGAAAAAGAAACACAAACTAAATTAATATTTTAAGTTTAATTAAGGTTTGGAATTTTCTTTTTCAAGATTTTTTTGAATTTTTCTGTAACAGATTCTTGCATATCTTATAAAAGGATCAATCATAATCAATATCGATATAACTTCGCACTTTAATTCTTGTTTATCAGAGCCATTTATTAATATTAATTTCAAGTTAAAAATATTTTTCCAAAAAAAAAAAAAAAAAAAAAAAAAAAAAAATTGAAAAATTTGTTATTTTTCGCTTTTTTTTTACAAAATTATTTCATTTTAAATTAGTAAATACATTTTATAATTTTTTGATAGAATTTTCCTGTAGCAAAGCATTAACAAAATGCGCGTCATCAGCTTAGAATTCTATGTAAATTAAGCGATAATTTGAAATGGAATTGTATTCTGTGTTTCTTTTATTTTTATAAGTTTTATATTTTTTATTAGCCGACTGATGGCTGAGTGGTTAGCGTTCCTGACTACGGAAATGTGGGTCTCGGGTTCAAATCCCGGTTCGTGTATGGATGTTACTTTCTTTCTTTCTGTCCTTTCTTCTGTTATGATGTATGAATGTGACCCACCCTAAGTAGCATTACCCACGCCATACCACTAAACGGGTTAGTAGTGATATGGCGCGGGTAATGCTACTACCTTCCGTGACTTGGTTCACAGGTGCCTATAGCGTCACGACAAACGAGTAGCAGCTTTTGGCCTTGTTGTGGCATTGCGTTTGTCACCCAAGTGTTTCGCTGTTGGAAAAAAATATTTTTCATTAAGCTGACCGATGTCTGAATTGTTTGTGTTCCTGACTCTTGAGTTGTAAGTTCCGGGTCCGAATCCTGGTTTAGGCATGGATGTTACTTTCTCTCTTTCTCTTTCCTTTTTTCTGAGATGATGTATGAGTGTGGCCCACCCTATAAACGGATATGCGGTGGTATGGCGTGGTTAATACTACTCGTCTCCGTGACTTGGTTCACAGGTGCTTACTGGGTAAAGATAAATGAGTAGCAGTTTCTGGCCTTGTTGTGGCATAAGATTCGTCACCCAAGTGCCCACCGCTGGAAAAAAAATTAAAGTTGAGATCGTTTTCTATGTGACTATAAATGCGTTTTTTTCATCGATTATTAAAATTAAGCATTTGGGGCGTTCAAACCTTCGGAAAATTCTCCTAAAGAAGAGTATTGGCAGTGAGGGTAGTGGGTTCGAATTCCGTCCCAACCGAAGATCCGTTGCGTTCGCTGATGCTGGCTGGTTATGGTTGCAATGTCCTCCAAGTGAAATGACACCTCTGTGGGTGGCAGGTCAAGTATTAAGGGATCTTGTGCTTGATCCCTGCTTCAAAATTCTTCCGCCTGGCTGCTTCTATCCAATTAATAGACCTCAGGGCTAGATACATTGAAGCAGGCTCTTGCAATTGAATATAGATTGTTAGGATTTTGCAACTCCTTCTCAGCACTGCAGACAATGGACTTTTCGGGTATGAAAATAAGGCCCTTATTTGTCTGGTTATTGCAACCCTTAAAGAGTTCAGTTTGTTAGTTGATTTTATTGGGATTTGTTTCTAATCACTTATGTTTAATAACTGAAGCCAACAATTTCACAATTTCGATACTATGAAGAAAACGGTTCCAAAGCAGACTCCATTTCTTTCTAAATTTATTAACATACAAAAATAAACAGTTGAAATATCAATGTTTGCTTTTCAAAAGCTCTTATCTTAAAGAAATTGGCAGTATAATGTAATAAAATAATTTCCGAAACGTTAGTGAAATAATAATAATAATAGGTTTTTTAGCCGAATATAAATTACAATAGAAAACGTGATGAATTACAACGAATATAAAAAATGCGTTTCTGATGTTGCTAGGAAATTATTTCTACTGTATAACCGTGGAGTTTTAAGTTTGGTAAGAAAAATAATTATGCAAAATTGGCTGTCATTATAAAAATTAGAGACAGATATTATAATTATTGAATTCAATATAATGAAAGTCGCAGATTGAAAGATTTGAAAGCAAAGTGTAGATTTATCATATTTGTAGAAAAAGGAATAGCTTTTAAAACAATAAAAATGATTTAAAGAATTTGTAACCGTTAAAAATATATTAAATATTATTTCAAAACCAATGTAAATCATTTCAATATTCACTCTTTCATTTAAGGTTACTAAAAACATTCATTTTGAATTCACACACACACACAAAAAATTCCCTCTATATAAAAATAATCTAACGTTACTGTTATAATTTTTTAAAACAAAGATTGTTAAAATAATACCTATAACAAAAATGACAACATAATGTCATATAATCTTTAAAAAATAAATAAATAATTTAAAATGAAAACTTAATATCCTATTAGTTACCGAAACGATTTAAATACAATTTATTTGGTATTCACAATAACATATTTGTAAGATTATACTTTTCGGAAAAGAAGATATCAATAATAATTCCAGCCATTGTTGGTCAGAGTGAAAATGAAAGAGAAGATAGCATAACATTTCCTCTATCAGCAAGCGAAACTGTCTTCGTGAATTATTTATTTTATTTTTTTTATTTGCGAAAAAAACTTTTCTGAAAAAGAAAGAATTTTGAGAAAATATTATTGTTCTTCAATAATATATTATTGTTCAACAATCTGTTTTTGCGTGTGTTAATTATACTCTTAAATTTTAAGCAAAATTTCGTAGTTTTTTTTCATGTTTTATTGGAAACACTTCCAAAATAAAACATATAACTGTTGGTTCTTATGATAAAAATTAAATAGGTAAATAGTTAATTGTGTTATTATATTTAAGTTATTCATTTATATTATAAGAAAACGGCTTGGTTGATTACGATAAAATAATATCAAACTTTTTTTAAAAATTTACTTAAAAATTCTTAACTACATTTGAGGAAAAATTCTATTTAGATACGGAATTAAAGATTAATTTAAACAATTAAATTTATAATCATTATTTTTATAAAAAAATTCTATATTTTATTCAGAATATTAATTATGTTTAGTTTACGAAAATAAATTTTGAAAAGCTAATCTGGTTACAAAAGAAATCAGTTCAGTTAAAAAGAAATTAGTGCAGAACAATTTATTTTTAACAATTGAACTAAAGCACAAAAATCTTAACTAAACAATATTTGTTTCAAATTTTTTTTTTAAATTTTATTTTTATATTTTATTTTATTATTTTTTTTATCATTCAGCAATGTTAACCATATATGCAAGCAATTTTTTCTGAAATATGTTCTATTAACTTGATTAAATGTATTTTTGCCTTAATGGAAACAATGGCTATTTTTGAAGTTTTTGATTTTATTTTTCAATAAAATAATGATAAGTGTCATTTATATGAATAATTTATTTGAAATTAAAGCATAATAGCACAGGAGTTTAAGCACATTTTAATTTAAAATGTATTTATTAAGATATGCTTTTACAAAGTACATGCTTTTTTATTTTACTAATGAAAATTCATTTCCTTGTAGTGATGTCATTTACTTTCTTCAGTGCATAATTACTATTTTTATTTATTTCCCAATAATAATGACCTTGTTGAAACAAAGAAAACTATATCGTATGTACCCTAAATTTTTGAAACAGTATTTTGAATTGTACAAAAAATTTAATGTTTTAAAACAAAGTTTAATTCAGTAAAAGTTTTCGGAATAGGAATCTTTAATATATAACAAGTCAAAGTATTGCTTTTAAAGATTTTAGTAAATTATAAATTAGAAGTTCAGATCCTTTTGAAAGTTTGATCTGGTTTTATGAAACAAAAGGGCGCATTAAAATTCTACTTCTAGTTATCTATCCATGTAGTCTTTTTATGTTGATAATAATAAAGTTCTTGAGCAACGTTTTTTGGGATTAAGGAGTTATGGGATAAATCTTGGAGTATGTATTTTGATGAGAATTCTTTTTACATTAATCTCAGAATATATTAAATATTTTTTGAGCCTCAAAAATTTCGTGATTTAGAGAGTACTTTCAGAAAGTTGTCTTCTCCTCTCTAATGTGTGGAAGTCGCTGAGAGCCTAATTATCAATTTAGTTGCCTATTCTTGAAAACATATCCAATATTTTTTTTACTTTTGAACATGCAGTCTTTAATAAATTTAATAAATAATAGAAAATAACGGATATAGGTTTCCTTAAATTTAAGACCAAATATTACTTAATTTAATGTTAAAATTCTGGGTCTTCTAAATATTTGGAACAGAAGGTTTCATCTATGTATAGATCTCGCCATTTGACAGGAATCCAAAAAAGTAAAATGTTTCAGTAATTTCCCGGTAACACTAAAAAGCACAGTAAAAGCATAAGTAGTAGTAAATAATTTATTAAATTGTTTTTAAAATAGACGTAATTCTTTTTCTTACCTTATAGATCTGAATTTGGTGACAGTGAGAAATTAATAAATATTGCTTTGATAAAAATTCATTTCTTAAAAGAAATTAAAATCTAATATTTAACATATATTATTCTAAATATTCTTTTATTGATTTTTAAAATACTAACAAAAATTATAATGTGAACAATTGATATTCTTTGAAATTATTTTTTGTGCTTTACTACTCACTGAAGCTATTTTTTAAAAGAGAAAATTATAATGTAACTAAGTTTTATGTCGAATATTTAAAAAGGATATTTTTTTCTAAAATAGAGTTACAAAAATGTACTAGTTTTTAAAATCATTTTTAAATTTAGGATATGTCTAGGTGTTTAAATAAAAGAATTTATGAAGTTTAAATGTTTTTTTATATTGTTTAATTTTTCATAAATTTTTTTTGTTGTAATTAATCTTATAAGTTAAAAAGTGAGAGTACTTATTGTTAAAAATCAACTGTAACTTTTCGCATTACAATATTCAAGGAAAATCACGATTTTTTGAACTGAGCATCACAAAAAATTCCCGTATTATATAAGTTCTCCCCTATTATTTTATATTATTATTTTACTACAGAATTTTCTCCTCTATTATATATAATAATTTAAAGTTGATGTATTTTGTTGATTTAGTAAAACAAATAGCACTTCTAAATATTAGAGTATATAATTGTAGCTACAAATGAAACAATTCACCGCAGGTCAAGGTCTATCAATATCTGTCTACAAGAAATTTAATTTTGTTTTTAAAATAGTCAGAAAATTAGATTAATTTTAAACCACTTTTAAAATGATTTCATGAATAACTATTATATATCAGGGTATAATAAATTATTGGCTAATTTTTAAAGTTATGCCCAATTAAACTCTTAAGCATACTGATTAACCATTAATTTGTGATTTTGTGATATTTTATGATTAAAATATTGAAATATATTTTTTTTATTTTCTATTTCATTTCATTATATGAAATTATCAAAATTGAACTAGTTGTAAATTTTCATCAAGATTAAGCAAATTCATTACAGGAATTAAACAAAAAGTTTTTAATTATTTTAAATATTTAACAGTAAATAAATAGCTAAATCATTTTAGTATTTTTAAATAGTTTAGGATAGCATGGTATAAGGTACTCATCAATCTTATGCATGTCCACACCCACAGACCATCAATTTGTCTCTCAAAAAAAGGAATTATTAAAGTTTCATTTATCGATCGATTATACAGGAGTTACAATTTCAAAAAACTCGCGAATTATTACATTTCAAGCCAAATATCTACATTGATAGATTGCAAGGCCAATGTTTCTAAAAGTGATCCATCAAACATTTTAAATGTGCTAGTCGATGAATTCTCGTTTAGTACTTATTGTTTAATATTGTTGAAATCTTCCCCATGAATCATGGACATTGGCAGGTGATTTTCCATCTTTATCTTTTCATGAATTATATTATAATCTATGAGATTCAGAGTCAACTATGGAATCAATTGACCACATCATATATAATTAGCTTGGATATGCATAACTTTACAAAAGAAAAATTTTTGGCTCTTCCTATGTAAAGTTCTAAAGTATCAAAGTCACGTAACGTAAATTTTAGATTTTGAAGATAAGAAGAAATAGTAAATTTACCATATATTTAGTTCCTTAAAAATTAAATTGACATGTTGAACTGAGTTTAAAATCAACTTATTAAATAAGAGGTTTTAGTAATTTAATGTACAGATATCAAATCTATCTACCAAGAAATTAATACAGAAATAAACCGCATTTTTGTTTTTCAATTAAATAATGCGTCTTCTTAATTTTTATGCTTGAAGTACAAGGATAAGCTATGGTTGGTTTGGTTTTCTGGCGCAAGGTTCAAAAAGGACAAGCTAGGCCAACCTTTGATTTTTTTAGGTAATATATTTTTATTTATTAATTAAAATAAAGAAAACCCAAGAAACATTGAAAAATCAAATTAAAATACAAAAAAAAAAAAAAAAAACTGTGAATATAATTGGTTTAAAATTCAGATTCTAAAAACATAAAAATGCTTAATAAAATAAAAATTTGAAATAAATAATATAAAATTTAAATAAAATGGAAAAAACCTATTGCTTTCAAAAAGGAAAAAAAAAAAAAAGTACTATTTGGGGGTTTTCCCAATAAATCAAATAATGTTAAAATATCTGTTTTAAAAAAATGTAAACGTAAATGGTTAAAATCATGACATGAAATTAAAATATGATATATTGTGTAAGGTTCATCACACGCTTCACACCATGGATTTAATTCGTTAAGGAACAAATGTCTGTGAGTGAAACGTGTGTGTCCCATACGAAGGCGAGTCAGACGAAGACCAGCACTTCCTACCGGTAAAACTGTTAATGAGGTGATGTATGGAAATATGGCATGCAATTTATTAATGACCTGCATATTCCACGACTCCTGCGAAAGATCTTGAGTAAATTTTTTAACACACCTTCTCACATCCTACAAAGAAATGGATGGATGAGATGGGCCGGATACAGATTTAGCAGCTGCATCAGCTCCCTCATGGCCATCGAAACCTGCACAAGGATAAGCTATATTACCTATAAATATTGTAATATATAAGATAGCACACACATTATAGTTCTACTCAATGTGCTGTTGGTGAAGTTTAATGTGAAATCGTCAAATAATTTTCAGAGATGAATTTAAGTATAATATTAAGTTAAATGCAATATGTTGCACGCCAATGCCTTGGGAAATTTGAACTCAGGTCCAAAAGATAGGAAATCAGTTGAAAAGGTGTTATAGAGAGTCGCTAACCTCCATACTGCATGTGCCAACCTTAGAATCAAAAATCTTTCAGAGATTATAAATTGGGATCATTGTTTAAAAAATTTGTTCAGTTTACTTGTCTGTTTTTGAATAGCATCAGTTTAAAAGGCCAATGAGGATTATTTAATAAAACAAGGTCAAGGAATTCTAAAAGAAGTCCAATCATATCTAAAGTTGATTCCTCACTATATCCCACTTAATTACAAAAGCTCTGATTAACAAAAAGTTTTGAAAATCTTAATCCATGCGACTGCGAAACGATTTTAAAATCAATGCTTAATTTCAGTTCAAAAACTTTAAAAAGAAGTATTATTCATTTGGCAAGTTTGAAAATATTCTTTATAATATCATATGTCTTCATATTAATTTGAAAAAAATGTATCATTTGTCTTTATTGAAAACATGGTCTGGTTTCTATGAAGACGAATATTCTACTCCTGGTAATTGAAAACATAATATGTAGGACACTCATTAGTTTCGATAAATGAGTTTTTGAGACAAATGCTTTTATTAAAGGATTGATCACTGAAGTTAGATCAAACCTTGACAGTTCTAGGTCAACTTGATTTGATGAAATATTTGCTCGAAACCCCATTACGAAACTGAATTGAGATGCATATATGCTAAACAAAGAATTATAAATTGACGTCAAGCTATCGTAATACGACAACTCATACATCATTTCGAATAAACATGTTGAAATAAAAAAAGAGGAAAAGTAAGTGTTTTATATACCTTAATAAAAATGGTCTATTTTTACGACGAATAATATCCTATGAATTACCTCACACACATATATTAATTCCTATAAAGGGAATGAAAAAAATAAACGGAATGAATTTCTTTAATTATTCATTTGTATATGAGAGAAAAATAATTGATTTATTTGTAATATATACAGCATATTTGGAGACGAATTTGGAAATTATTGATTATTGTAAATAACTTTTTTTAAAAAAAAAAAAGAAATGATTACTCAGAAATAACAAAATAATTATCCAAACTGTTTCTTGAAACCTGTTTTTACTTTATTATCATATTCCGTTTGCTATTTTTACTTCAATTTAGGATCAATCTTTTTAATGATTTATTTAATAGTCACATGATTTTATAAAATTAGATGATCTATAAAAATTTGTGATTTATCATCTATTTTGTCAGAATTCAGTAGGAAAAATTTTTGAAACGACTATTTCGAGGAACATTTTTAATCAGTGAAGGCAGTATTGAATTGTTAAAACTAGAAAGAATAGTCTCCAAAAACGAATGTTTAAAAAGAAGTAATTGCTAAGATTTTCTAAAATAGAATTGTCTAATTTTCAATATTTTCTTTACGATTTTTAATGTCTTATTTTTCCATGGTTGTGAAAACCATTCTTATTATTTTCCGCTTCTTTTCAGTGTAAAGCAATTTGAACAAATTGATTTTAACCAATTAATTTTAACATTGAAGATAACACATTCCAATTGAATCTAACACCTACTAATTGAAGCTAATAAAGAATAAAATGGAATCGTTGGAGATAATATTAACCCAAATAAAAAAAGTTATGGTTTATCCACTTTTCTGATTTACACTTAACGCTGTTATCATGAAACTTGTTGCGCGCAAAAATTTGCTTTAATTGAATTTTATAAATTATTATTAAAGTATATAAAAAATGAAATTATACTTCTGTAAACTTTTTGCTAACAACATGAATATCATAATAAATGTTATCGTAATACCCAAGAAATTTGCTCTCTATTTTCATGGTATTTTCTGTATGTGTCACTGTCTATTATCTTATTATAATTTCTACTAATGCACATGGTTTCTTTTTCAACAATTTTTCTGCATGTATTCTTTTTCTTTCAATTAATATATATATATTTATCAAATCGTGTGCTTCCAGTTTTGTCTCCAGTTAATGTTACATGCAATACAATTTCAAATTTGGTTAAAATTCTCTGCCCTAATATCTGTTTTAACCCGTCACACATGCAACTTTACCATTTACATAAACTACTTTTCTCATTTAAAAGTTTTTTCCTAATTCATCATAGAATAATAAAACAGAAATACATTTTTACTGTCTACTTTACTCGAACTAATTTAATCCATGTATATTCAAGATCAAAACTTAAAATGAAGCACAAACATATAACACTAAGTATTGATAAATTTATTCACAATAGTCTAACAACAATAACCTTCTTCTGTCAAGTTTAGAAGCAATTGTTTTCAATAAATTAAATAACTTGGTGGTTAGCCTATAGTTCACAGAGCTAATTAGAAGAGAGAAGTTCAGTGTAAAGTTAATGTAAACTTCAATAATATCTGTAAAATTCATGCTCAATGAGAATATTTTTGAGAGAAATTTTATTTAAACTTAATCCGGGGAAATTTTTATTCATCTTTGCTAATTTACTGCTATAATATTTAATTGGTAAAAGGGCATCATATACATTCTGAATTCATTTGAAAGCGAAAGTCTGTTTTCGTAAGTATCAGTAATGTATGGCTTTTGATTAATCCGCAAACCGGTTAATCAGAGAACGAATGGAAATGTTTTTCTGTTTTCCTATCACATTCAAACATGCTTATTTTAAACGATCACATAAATCTGCCAAAAATAAGGCTTTTGAACCCTATGTATAAATGTTTTGAAAATTCTGTAAAAAAGTTTATCGTAAAATATCACCAAGCTGACTTCAGTTTTTGGAAAGGCAGAGTTTTTTTTTTTCATTACAATGCATGTGATGCATTGATATTATTCTTTCCTTATATTTCTGTAAGAAGTAAGAGTCTAAAAACCGCTATCAAAATTAGAACTTATTTAAAGGAAGTCTTTTTTTTAATGTGTCTCGTTTTGATTAGATCTGTTGATTAGAAAATACAAGAAGTTTCGTTTATGTCTATCAAGCATTTTTTAAGTATTAATAAATTTACTATTTTTTGGCTGATTAGCAATTAAAAGAATTATGAAAATTGCATTAAACTTATAAAAACAGACGGACCAAAAAATGATCGTAAAAAATCTTATAATTTCCTTGATAAACTTGACTATCCATTATAGTTTTCTTTTTTATCTCTCAATATATGTGTCTTGACGTTATATTACTCTATATGAAGTTTTACATGAATTAGTTATGCATACTGTTTTGTTTACATATAACCATTTAAATCATACTACACAATTATTTATAAGTAGAGAAAATTTAAGAGTAATGATCATTTATTTAATATTACTAAAATTGTAAAATATTTATTACCAATTTACATATTATCCATACTTATTCTGATCAGAGAATCTAAGTATCTTAAAGTTAACTTACAAATAAATAATTTCTTATTTATTTACAATTGTAGAAATATTTTTTAAATATATTATTACTTAGTATTTTTTGTTATAAAACAATAAATTAATCAAGCTAAATAAACATAAAATTTTCATTTGGACCGTAAAGGAAATTATCTAAGTAGTTGAACAGGAATAAAAAACTATTTTACGCAAATATAACTTATCTAAACATTAATACTGAACTTCAACGGGTTTTATGAAATACGAGATAAATATGTTGATATATTTAATATTTATTTATTAAATCAACAGTTAACGAAAAAAGATAAATATTTAGCTGCTCAAAGTCTTTATTTAAAATAAAAAACTGTTACACAGCTGTTCATTACAAATGCAGCTTTTTTATTTATACTCCTTTCGAAATTATCATTTTTTAGTTGGAAATAGGGTGTAAGTCAAAGAAAAAAAATGAGAGAAAACATCATGCAGAAAATAAAAACTATTTTTCTTAAACCTCCCACGTCGTGTCAGCAGAGCCCAGAACGAACGAACAACTCGCCCAAGAGATTCTAATTCTTTCTCACACTTGCAACTGAATGAGAAAAAATTTTTTCTAAAAATATTGCTAGGCCATGCATTATTTTGCAGGAGGAAATGAGACAACTAAACTCAGGCGCGCATTGTCACACGTGGAAATTCCACAAGAGAACATAACCGTTCGAGTGTCGCTGCCTTGAGGAATTTTTCCGACTCAATTAAGAAAACTCGTCGAGCATGGCAGAAAGTTTTCTGCATTTGTAATTGTAGCATGGAATTCGACGAAACGAGAAAATGCCGAAAAGAGATTAAGAACTCATCAGAGATGATGCAAACATTCTCTAATTTTGACGCATGATTTGTTTTTTAAGGCAAAACATTAAATCCTTTAATTAATGATTTTTGATATCTTGACTCTATTCAAAATGGCTCAGAGAATGTTGGACGGAAGTAAGATGTCCTAATAGAAATGCATGTTATATACTTTTTTTATGTCTAAGCTAAATGCTTTGATATATATATTGCAAATTTTGCCATAGGATTTTTTCCTTTGTAAGAACATGAAGAAATGCATTGTTATTGCAATGTTATGCGTTACTTACATTGGATATTTAAATTCCGTTTGATATAAATAGTTTACGGAAGAGATTTTTTTAAAATGGGAAACCACACAATATGATGTATATATGATGCATTTTTTGCCACACTTGTGAATTGATTGTATCTTTTTTTTCTCTCCTTTTTAAAGATATTGCCTTATACCATATGGTATTCTTGGTAGCCATAGCTCACAAATATTAAAAATACGACTGATATCGTGTGTGTATGGAGTTAAATACATTGAAATAATGAATACAGAACTGAAAATACAATATAATAAAATATGAACCACAATACGTAAATATTACTGGAAATCTAGCCAGCGCTAAAGAAAGATTTGCCAGTATTAATAAGATGAAACTAATAGATCAACCTCAAAAATAATAATATTCCAACTAATTTTATTTTAAAATACGTAGGAAGTAGGGAATCGCTTTTAAGAGTGAGGCGTAGTTTTTGTAAGTAAGGCGTAGTTTTTGTAACTAGAGAAGAGCCACACAAACATACCAGAATCCTGAGCCGACCAACTTGTCAGCGTGCCTGACTACAGATAGGGAGGTCCTGGGTTCGAATCCCTGTTCAGGCAGGGAGTACTTTCTCTCTCTCTACCCTGTGTTTGTCCTTTCCTTGTGTGTGAATGGTTGCCTACTCTATAAACGGGTCCCTATCGCATGTGTGCGTACTGAAGAAGTTGGACTCCACACCAAATACGGTTCAGTTGGAAAAGTGGAGCAGCGCACCCCAATTTGCCAGCCTAGCTGGCACACGAGAACAACAACAACAACTAGAATCCTGAAAATACCAACATTTACTCACTTTCTTTTATTCTAACATTTAAAACATAACTTAACCTTAAATCCCCTTTAACACATTTTAATTTCAAATTTACTGCATGTTTCTAAGCCACTTTAAACTTTTGAGTTTAGTTATTCTCGGCAACTATTTCTTTATTCCAATTTCAAATTTACCTTTGGCACTCTCTCTTTATTCTAATATATAATAAATTCAATCTGATTTACTGGTTTTGGTATTATGTACTCTTTTTCAATTGTGTGTATGTTTACTGCACACACACACACACACACACACACACACACACACACACACATATATATATATATATATATATACATACATACACGAACACTCTTCGGTGGAATTGCTCAAAGATTTTTTGACATTTGTCTCTCGCGCATGTCAGAAAAGAGTTTTCATTTACATAGCTGATCATTTCCCTCCTGATAAAGACGTGGTCCCTATACTTTCTTCTTATCATTTGCATTGTATATTTTAATAATTTTCTAATTTTGTATTCCTGGTTTCAATGTTTTTCATGTTTCACCTTATATATATATATATATATATATACCCTGAAATTTTATATGAAATGATTACCAATTCTCTTAATATCAATTTTGAAGTTTAAAGTTGTAAAAACTTTCTTTCAAATGAAAATATGGAGCCGGAATGATGTAAAAATATTTCGATTTTGAAATTCTCGAATTCTTGCCACCATTTCATTTTAAATTAGGATTTCAAATTCTAGCAAGAACAATATTTAATGTAATCAAATAAACTTTTTTAAAAAAATGTAACTGAAAACATATGTCTGAGGTATTGTTAAAGTGGTTTTTACTAAATTATAAAAGGATAATATTGAGTTAGAATGTCCTTTCTGTTAACATGCTTCAATACCATGTGTTGCACAGCTGAACGGCCTTCCATTAGCTGTGCAGGCGAGCTCTGTACTTTTTTTATTTTTTTTTATTTTAAAAAAAATTTATAACAGCATGCTCCGTGACAATGTCACACTACAGGCATTAAAATCTTACAAGATAAAGCTTATAAAAACAGCTTACCAAATCGATAACAATGGAATATTAAAACAAAATTTACAAAAAATATTAAAATAATCAGGGTGTAGCAAGGTGTGGAATGTCGGTGGCCATGCAAGGCCATTTAAGATAACTGTTTTAAAAAGTTCAAATCTTCGTGAGTCCAGAAGAGGGCAGAAAAATAGCACATGTTCTATTGTTTGAATTATTGTAGGATCACAGGAGCAACTAGCAGTATTGGAATGTTTGTATTTAAAAAGGTATTCATTAGTTCTTGCATGCCCAGATAGAATCTGTGTTAATTTATGGTTATGAGACATGTTAATATTCATTCGATCACTTACAGTAGGGAAAAAAAGTTTTGTTATGAGGCCTTTCTGAGAATTGTTCCACTGTATCTGCCATTTATTGAGAATTTTTTCTCGGATTTGTGATTTTATTCGTGATTTAGGGATGTCTTCAAAAGCAAAAGTCAAGTCAGAGGCAGCTGCTTCCCAAGCTAGTAAATCTGCATGGTCATTTCCGATATTATTTGAATGTCCCTTGATCCAATAAATATTTATGTTATAGTTACTGTTAGCTAAGTTCCATAAATGTCAGCGAATATTTTCGATAATCGGATAGTGGTTCTTTCTGTTTTGAATTTTATCTATCGTAATTTTACTGTCAGTGAAAATATTTACGTTTTGAGCTGTAAAATTTTCTCCTGAAGCAATCCAAAGCAAGCTTTGTAAAATTGCAAAAGATTCGACTTGATTATTGGTGCAAAGGGGATTAAGTCTAAATTTCCTCTCAAAAATAACTTGTTTGTCTTCAAAAACAACAAAGGCGCAACCAATATTATTCGATATTTCACTTCCATTAGTATAAATTTCGACGGGTGAGTCTCTTTGATTCGAAGCACAAAGCAATATTTTATTACCAAGATGAAGCCACAAGTTTGGAGGGAGTTCATTATCCACCTTTAAGTCAGAATTGAGCTTTAAAGATAAATAAACATTTGCAATTTCTTCCACTTTAAGACAAATAGGAATGATTCCAGCCAAGATGCAGGTTGCGTCGTGAGAAATAGTTATGAAACCCCTTATAATCCTTAGTGCAATAAGCCTTTGCGTCGACATTAGTTTCTTTCTATTGTAAGCTTTACTTAAAGCGTCGTGCCAAACCGGTGCTGCGTAAGTCAACAAGGGATTAATTGCGCCCTCATATATTGTTTTTAAGGCATCAGATCCGATACTCCAACTAACCTTTGCCATTTTTGCCAACATATGCAATATAATATTTGCCTTAACACATAAACTATCAACATGACTTTTCCAAGTTAATTTGTTGTCAAAAGTAACACCGAGGTAGCGCATTTCGGCAACAGCATTTAAGCTTTCTCCGTTCATGTAAATGTTAATTGGCATTTTCATTCTTTTCCTGGAAAAGTGCATAAAATTTGATTTTTCCGTATTAAAACTAACTTTATTACGTTTTGACCACTCGATAATTTTCTTAATACAAATATTTCCCAGCATTTCTAGTTCAAGTTCTGAAGCTCCTCTGATCATGATTAATACATCATCTGCAAAAGCAATGATTTCTACGTTTATTGGAAACATTAATTTGAGCAAAGAATCATAAAAGATCTTCCAAAAACCAGGACCATTACAAGATCCCTGAGGACATCCCTTAGTAACATTTTTATATAGAAAGCATGCTGGTGAGGAAATGCTTGCAGAACGCTCATGAAAATGGTCAATGGTCAAAAAATACAAATTCCTTGGGCATTGAAATCCACGAAGTTGGAATAAAATAGCTGGCCACCATGCTGCATCGAAGGCACCTCGAACATCAAGAGAAATCATAATTTATTGAAGATTAGAGTTTAAACTATTTCTGATAAAATTTGAAACCTTCATGATAGCATCAGTAGTGTTTTTACCAGCAAAAAATCCAAATTGGTTGTTGCTTAAGTAATTGTTCGTGTTTAAATGGTGCATAATTCTTTCGATCATAAGTCTCTCCAAAATCTTTCCAGCGACAGGTAATAAGCTTATTGGTCTAAATTTAGAAGCATTCAAAGTCTTTTCCTTACCTGGTTTAGTGAAAAAGCAAATACAAGAATGTTTCCAAACACTTGGAAAAACTCCTCTTGAAAGACATCTATTGTAGAGAGCAGTACAAAACAGAGGGAATAAGTTAAATACCTCCAAAATAATTCGGCTAGAAATACCGTCGTTTCCGGGTGACTTTTTTGGATCCATGCTCCTAATAGTTGAGTAAACCTCAGTTGGAGTAAAGTCAATGTCGTCTGACGTTTCAATGTCATTTCTCATTTGGTTTCTTACATTGATGTGATAATCTGTATCAGTATCTAATTCATCAAGAGGAACAAGCGAGCTCTGGACTGTATCTTAAGATTAACGGGATTGGAGTACTTGCCTATCACCAAGTACTTCGAAACTTTGAATGAGCTTCAGATGACGAGGTCACATCGGAGCTGGTGTTCTTCTCTTCACTTCCACGCCACACACGTGGATTGACATTGATCATCAGAGATTAACATGGATAAATTCCTACCCGCGTATGTCGAGTAAGTGAATGAGAGATGATATGGTCACACTCAAAATGCCTGTTGCAGAAAGTGATTCTTCACTTTGTTGATCTTACGGGAAGCCGAATTAAGTTATTGAGCAGTGGGGTAATAGCCGAAAACCTTTGTAAGGTATTTAAATTCCCCTGCATAAACTACCTCCTGAGAGTACTTTTTATACATAGTATTTAAGTATCTCAAGGAAGAAAACTCACAATACTCACACTTTTCCCCCCTCGTAGAAGTTTATGTAAATGGTGGAGATGTAACATCCATACCCCGTTGCTTAACAGTGGCTGGGATCAAATCCGAGACTTTGTACTCCGAAGAGTGCTTTCTCACATCTAAGCCACAATGATCCATAGTATGCTACTTGTGATATACAGTCAACTGGTTTTATTCTTATGATTTTTTTTTTCATCTTGATTCCAAATATTAAGCACTTTAATTTCTATCCTTGGCCTGGTTTCTTATTCAATAAATAAAGCAGTAGCCGAGAATTTCAACTTCTAGGTATAACTTGGAGTTGATTTATATTTTTTATTATCTCATCCTCTGTTAAACAAAGGATGATGTACGTTACGTTACTGCATTTTTTCGTTACGCATCTGTCAGGGTGGATGTTTGGGAACTTTTCGTAACTAGACATGTTTTTTCGCTCCTAGACAGGAATACGACTTTCTGTCTGTGAAAAATCCCTCCATGAAAGCAATATACAATGGATATGGAATACGTCTCACAACCTTCAATCAATCGTTAATGGATATTAAATATTTCTCACAACCTCCAATCAATCGTCAATAGATATTTAATGCGTCTTACAATTTCCAATGAATCATCAATGGATATTATATCACAACCTTCAATCAATCGTCAACAGATATTAAATACCTCTCACAACCTCAAATCAATCGTCAATGGATATTAAATAGCTCTCACAATCTTCAATCAATCGTTAATTAATATCAAATATTTCTCACAAACTCCAATCAATCGTCAATAGATATTTAATGCGTCTTACAATTTCCAACGTCTTACAAATTTCAATGAATCATCAATGGATATTGTATCACAACCTTCAATCAATCGTCAACAGATATTAAATACCTCTCACAACCTCAAATCAATCGTCAATGGATATTAAATAGCTTTCACAATCTTCAATCAATCGTTAATGGATATTTAGTATTTCTCACAACCTCCAATCAATCGTCAATAGATATTTAATGCGTCTTACAATTTCCAATGAATCATCAATGGATATTGTATCACAACCTTCAAACAATCGTCAACAGATATTAAATATTTCTCACAACTTCAAATCAATCGTCAATGGATATTAAATAGCTCTCACAATCTTCAATCAATCGTTAATGGATATTAAATATTTCTCACAACCTCCAATCAATCGTCAATGGATATTTAATGCGTCTTACAATTTCCAACATCTTACAAATTTCAATGAATCATCAATGGATATTGTATCACAACCTTCAATTAATCGTCAACAGATATTAAATACCTCTCACAACCTCAAATCAATCGTCAATGGATATTAAATAGCTTTCACAATCTTCAATCAATCGTTAATGGATATTTAGTATTTCTCACAACCTCCAATCAATCGTTAATAGATATTTAATGCGTCTTACAATTTCCAATGAATCATCAATGGATATTGTATCACAACCTTCAAACAATCGTCAACAGATATTAAATATTTCTCACAACTTCAAATCAATCGTCAATGGATATTAAATAGCTCTCACAATCTTCAACCAATCGTTAATGGATATTAAATATTTCTCACAACCTCCAATCAATCGTCAATGGATATTAAATACTTCTCACAACCTCCAATCAATCGTCAATGGATATTGTCTAACCATCTTTAATCAATCGTCAATGGGTATTAAATACTTCTCACAACCTTCAGATTAGGTTGTTTATTATGCTGTATCAAATTAAGAACGTTACTCAAAATACATACATTCCAGGTGTTTCTGAGTTTGCTTTGTTTCAGTCACGGCATAGAGAAACATCTAGGGATAAAGTGTTTATGTGAGACATGAAATGAAAACATCATTGATTAACAAGTGAATTTCATATGTCAGCGTGAAAGCCTTAATGTCTCTCTTTCACCACACAATGCGCCATTCCACTGTGATTTTAATCTTCTTGAGCCATTTTTTCACGACAAGATTCACCGGCAGCGAGCCAACAACTCTGTCATGATTCTAGATTCTTGTAACAATGAAATCCTTTCTTCTTCATTGTAAAAGTAGACTTGACAGATATTACAATCTAAGATTTACTCGATAAATAAAAAATTAAATTAGTGAAGCACCTGAATTTTATGTATGCATCAGCATTTGTAATTTACATTACATAACAGATAAGAATCTGAAGATCTTTTTATAAATGCATGTGGTTTTCTCAATTTTGTCCTTTTTTCTGAAAAGTGAGGCAAATGTCGAAATTGGCGATCTTTTCTTTTAACTCATGGTGCTGAACTGCCTATGAACGTGAAAGCATGGAAACTATTTGAGGAAGATCATTAATAAAAGTTATTGGTTGCTTTATTTCAGGATGTCAATTAAATAATATTCTATATTTTAATTGATCACTTTACCTATGCTATCTGTGATTATAACTGTAACTGGTACATTTATGTCATTAAGTATATAGCAAAATCTATATGCTTTGGGTGACATACGCCAGGTTAAAATTCTGTGAAGAGACCAAGCGAAGCTTTTTAGACACTTTAGGAAAAAATGTTTCTTGATAACTATGTATGCCCCCCCCCCCGATACTTGAAATCAAAACTACATGTTGATAAAAACGAGAATTCTGTGTTGAGAGTCTTATTTCCATAAATCCTATGTTGTGAAAATTTACCTTTTGCAAATATGTATATTCTTTAGTGTGTTTCATAAAAAGAGTAAACCAGTTAAAAGTGGTTAAAAATGTTTTTAAATTTCTATAATAATATAATCTATAGAACTAATAAATAAAACGAATTCAATTATTAATTATTCCATTTTACCCATCGCTTTCCACTACAAAGTTTTATTTACAAAGCATGGCACTCAATTTGTCTAGTGGTCAGCGTGCCTGACTGCAGAAAGGAAGTTCTTGGGTTCAAATACCGGTTCAAGCATGGATGTACTTTCTCTCTCTATCTATCCTGTCTTTGTCCTTTTCTTGCACCGAGATGTGTGGGTTGTCGGGTTGTGAATGGTTGCCTACCCTATAAACGGTATGTGTGTACTGAGGTAGTCGGACTCCACTCCAAAATATGGTCCAGTTCGAAAAGTAGAGCAGCGTATCCCATAATACTCGTACCAGCTTAACTGGGACACGACAACAACAACAACACATTTACAAAACTTAATTTCTTAAACTGGAGCTTAATTATAAAATAAATTATATTTTTGTGTCTATATTCTTTTGGAAGGATTTTATTATCAAGTATTTAGACTTTATGTAAACTTTTTTCTCGAATTTGTATAATATGTACCATTGTGTATAATTCATTATTTTGAGCCACGCCTTATTATCAATCATAAATTAAAAGTAAATCACGTTTTGTTTCATCAATAATAAATAAATCATGTTTTGTAAAATAATTTTATAAATATTGAATTTTTCATTTTTGATAGTTATTACTTAAGTTTTAAGATTTTGTTGCTGTCCTCAGTAAATTTTTTAAATTTTAATTTACGTTTCATAAAATAATTTTCAACGCAATTGCATCTCTAAATTGAAATTAAAAGAATTTTTCATATATTATTTTTTCCAAAGATTTTTGTCTGTTTCCTTCGTGTTTCTTAAGAAGCCTGTTTGCCTCGGGTGTAATAGGTGGAACTATCTGTTCTGAGGATAGCGCCTCGGGTGACGGGAACCGAGAGAATGGAGTCAAGTAGGTTAAGAGACTACTTTTTAATTACACCTTTCCCAAGGTCCTGATGCACCGAGATGTGTGGGTTGTCGGTGTTGTCAACTTCCGCTGAGATTTTGATGTTATCGAACCCTTCTCGTGCTGAGTTCTGTCGGCCTCGAGTGCCGACTCCTTTTTTTAATGATCTTCGATGGAGGTTTGAAATGGCGTGCAGCCGGCTTTGTGCCAAACTATTTAGGTAACCAGTGCTGTTTCGGATGGTAGATTTACTATCAGTGGGTTATTTGCCTCATTTTACTGCAATTTTGTGGTCGCCTAATTTCGAGGATTTCAGATAAAATCACTTAAAAAAGGGAAAAATTGGAAATTCAACCACATTCTCTATAGTTTTTTATTTATTAAAATTTACATGGATGAAAATATGTGTGGATTTAATTTGTTGAATTTATTATAATTCAATAAATTCAACAAATTAAATCCACACAATTTGCCTCATTTTACTGCAATTTTGTGATAGACTAATTTCGTGGATTTCAGAAAAAATCACTTAAAAAGGGAAAACTTGGAAATTCAATCAAATTTTCTTTAGTTTCTTGACTATAATTTTCGGGGATAAAAAGCTGTATGGACTTAATTTGTTAAATTTATAATAACTCAATAAATTCAGCAAATTAAATGCACACAATTTGCCTCATTTTACTGCAATTTTGTGGATTTCAGAAAAAAATCACTTATACAAAGGGAAAAAGTGGAAATTAAACCACATTTTCTTTATTTTTTTTATCATAATTTGCATGGATAAAAAGTTGTGTTGATTAATTTGCCTCATTATACTGCAATTTTGTGGTAGGCTAATTTTGTGGATTTCAGAAAAATCACTTGAAAAAATTTGAAATTCAACCACAATTTCTTTAGTTTCTTTACTATAATTTACAAGGATAAAAAGTTGTGTGGACTTAATTTGTTAAATTTATAATAACTCAATGAATTCAAGAAATTAAATCCACACTATTTGCCTTATACTGAAATTTTGTGGTCACCTAATTTCGTGGATTTCAGGAAAAATCACTTAAAAAGAGAAAACTTGAAAATTCAACCACATTTTCCTCAGTTCCTTTTATTATAATTTACATGGATAAAAAGTTGTGATATTTAATGGATAAAAAGTTGTGATATTTAATGGATAAAAAGTTGTGATATTTAATGGATAAAAAGTTATGATATTTAATGGATAAAAAGTTGTGATTTGTGAAAAGTTAGAATATTTGTTTAGGATTATGATCTTGAACAAAATCATAAAAATCGAGAAATTGTTTGTGAGAGAGACAAACATTTAAGAAATTATTATTACTTTCCATAATTTTTAATAAAATTATTTTATTCTATAATTTGTAACAGTAATCGTTAATATTTCCTATCTGTCTTTGTTTATGAGAAATAAATAAACTTTGAGAGAGAGATAGAGATAGAGAGAGAGAGAGAGAGAACGTGAAAATACGACAGGCATGCTGTATAACTAATATGCGCGAAAATATAATTCTTTAAATTCAAATTTTCCTACCATTGTCCGCAGAAATTATTTTTTAATCAACTTTGGTAGAATTTTAACATATTAAACTATTGCTATTAAAAATAATAAATATATGGAGATTGGGAAACAAATACATACGAACTTAACTATAAGATATCGAGTATAATATATGAACAAGGATACATATTCTTTTATTGCATTTTCAATTAAAAGAAAATTCCTGATATTGTCATTATAACAGCCATAACAGAAGTTTCTTTCTCATATCTGCATTAACCAGTTGCTAATTATATTTAAGCGACACTTTTTAAATATATAATTTTAAATTATCAAAAAACAATTCACACAGATTTGGTAATATTCTTATAGAGTGATTACAGGCTTTATTATTCAAGTAATCAATATTCATTATTCAATATGTTTCAATATTCAAACAGGATAAATATAAATATTTCACTCTTAAAATATAGAGATTTCTTGATAAAAAAAAATTAGCTTATATTTTATAAAATCTTATATTCCCACATTAGAAATATTCTTCGTTTTGGTGGCTATAATATGTTTGACTGTTAAAAATATTTAATTTTAACGATGAGGAATTCCGGCATTAAAATAATTTATATTATTAACAAAAGCGGACTGATGGCTGAGCTGTGGGTCCCAGATTCGAATCCCGGTTTGGGCATGGATGTTACTTTCTTTTTCGCTGTCCTTTCTTCTGTGATGATATAATAAATGTGGCCCACCCTATAAACGGGTTTGTGGTGGTATGGCGCGGGCAACGCTACTTGCCTTCGTGACTTGGTTCACAGGTCCCGCTGGGTAACGACAAATGAGTAGCAGTTTCTGGCCTTGTTGTGGCATGGGGTTCGTCACCCAAGTGTCCGCAGTTCGAAAAGAAAATATTATTAACAGAATATTATAGTACCGATTGTGTTATTTACAGAATCTTTTATTTTCTATTCTTTTTATATTATTCCAGTTTATTTTATCTAACTGTGGAATTATTGGTACTGATTTTTAATCTTAAAAAATTAGCATGCCATATATATGGAATTTTGTTTAAAATTAGAAATTTAACTTTTCTTGAATGTATACTACTTAAGATTACACATTCATAGACAATATATCGTTCCCTAAGAATTGCTATTACCTTTTATCCTAAAGAATGATTCGAATTCCAGTGGTACATATTAACAGATTTTGGCCCTTACATCTAAGAAACAGCATTGATATATTTTGATATATTTCTCCTGATATTTTGAATAGTATTTTTTTTCCAATACGAGAATTATTTTGAAAATTTTAAACATAGCTTTTTAAATTTATATATATATTTACGTAATTACAGAAATAGTTTAAATAGCACTCTCACTACCAATACTCTTCTTTGGGAGAATTTTCCGAAGGTTTGAATGCCACAAATCCTTAATTTTTATAATTGATGAAAAAAATGCTTTTATAGTCACATAGATAACGATCTCAACTTTGAATTTTTCTTCCAGTTGTGGGCACTTGTGTGACGAACCCTATGCCACAACAAGGCCAGAAACTGCTACTCATTTATCGTTACCCAGCGACTACCTGTGAATCAAGTCACGGAGGCGAGTAGCATTGCACGCGCCATACCGCCACAAACCCGTTTATAGGGTGAGCCACATTCATTCATCATCACAGAAGAAAGGACAGTGATTAAGAAAGTAACATATCCATGCCCAAACCGGGATTCGAACCTGGGACCTTCAGCTCAGGAGTCAGGAACGCTAACCACACAGCCATTGGTCGGCATCTTTTAGATTATAAAAGTGATAAAAAAAAATCACCTATGAATAATTCAGGTAAATAGGCAGATTTTTTTTTATCTATTTGATACTATCAGTCTTTCTGTATTTGAAACTGCATTATCGTGTTGAAGTGGGAGTTTTCTGTAATAAATTTTCTGAAGAATTTCTTTAAAAATAAACGTTTAGTAATATAGTAGTTAGTCGCTACTGTCTTTCTAGTTTGAAGATTGTGACCAATCTTGCATTTCAGAAGAAAACGGGATGTGCTATTTTTATTTTTTTATTTTTAATATAGCACATAGTCTTATCACCATGGTGGATGTGCAATCATGTTGAAAGATGCACGCTTATTTTCATTTCATAGTAGTGCGTCAAAAATGGTATGCACATTTTATCCTCCCCTAAGATTTTAGAAACAACGTGATGGCCTTTCATCTTTAAGTAATTTCAGAGTTTCCTTAATGGTCCTAATCAAACTCCCCATTTCGGTGTTAAGTTAAATTATGGAGAACTCAATGGCACAAATAATTATTTTCATATGCAATTCTTCACCAATAATTCTACGTATGGTGGAAAAATCCATTGTCAAGTTCTTTCTATATCATTTGGTAGATGTAGCGATTATAATCAACTAATATTTCAGATATGGCTGACACATTATGCAAAATTACAGTAACCTTGATTGTCTCCTTCATCCTGTAAATTGCAAGAAGTGTAGAATTCCATAAACCAATCTGAATATAGTAGAGCAAAATGGCTCTTTACTTTATTCTTGAAGCTTAAAGACGTCAAATGGATTCTTTTTAAATTAATTCTATACTTTAAAATCATATAAAATCATACCACAATAATGTTCTCTATTCACCTCTATTTTTTTTTGTTTAAAATTTATTTTACGTAAGCCCTCTTGTAATTTCTCAGTAAAAATTCTCTCTCTCTCTCTTCATGGATAAAATATTTCACATTTTAAGTTTCTACATTAATTTTTTTCTACAGCTTTTTACCAATGCGTGCCTTGAAAATTTCAGAGGATAACTAACATTGAAATTGGTAATGTGTATTTTAATCATGACTAAAAAAATGTCTACATTTTGTACATAATTTCTCTTTAATTGATAATTTGCTGTAGATATACAAATTACTGCCAAATCGAGAGGTGAAAATAACTAATTTTCCTATGCGTTTCATTCTATAGTAAATTCCTCAGCAAATAATCATGATATAAAATATTTATTACGCGAATCATTTTTTCTTGAATCTTGTTTAGTAATGATCAATTTCTTATGTCATACGTTTATTAACAAATTTGATACAGACTGTTTTGCTTTATCGCTTAACATGCATTAATTAAGATGTTTAAGAAATAAAAATCACAAATGAAATAAAAATTTGATCTTAACATTAATTTTTTTTTTAAAACATATGCAGAAGTAAATATAAAATGATTCCACAAAGATAGTATCGTCATTAAAAGCTTCACTATATTTACTTTGTAGCATTGTTTTAGACTTCTAAATAATGAAAAGGCTTTAAAACAAGTCTGTTTTGTCCTCAAATTCATGACCTTGTTTATGCTTTTGTTATTAAGGAGTGGAGAAAAAATTTTTATTTTTTATTTTTTATTTTTCAAGATTTTTTATTCTTTTTTAGACGGCATATGTTATTTATGCCGCATTATATTCCTAGCTATTATTATTCACTTTTATGGTATTTGGAGCTTTTTATTCTTTCTTTGGCTTTTTTAATACGAGCTTTTAAGTTGGATTGTAACACAGTTTGCTGACATAGTTTTTTTGTTTTGAGAATTTTAAAATAAAATGAATTTACTTAACGTAAATAAATTTTTATGAAAATTAGTCTAACAGAGGATCTTTTATGTTACGATGCTGTTATATTTTAAGACGTTCTTATATTCTTCACACAAGCTTCATCAAAAAAAATATATCTAGTTAATGGTTCTATGCATTTTACAGCTTGCGTATTTGAATTTAAATGAGGGAAACATATCTAAGGCCTTCAATGAGTTTATTTATGTTTAACTCCAGCTAAACAGCTTTTTATTTTTGTTTACATTGTTGATTTTGTATATTTTATTACTAATTAAATAATTTGTGTTTGCGTTATTCTTTGCCTTTTTGGAATGCAAACTATACCTATGCAGTATTTACAGAATTCATTGTTTATAAAACTATTTTTCAATTTGAAAAACCACAATGTCTACTGTTAAGTAAAGAAAATTTTTTTTATCATTTAACCAAATATTAAAAATAAAATTTTTAGATTTTTTTTATAAATTATTGTTTATAGTAATATTAAAATTCTACTTTACGTATTATGATTTACATTTAACTTTTCTAGTTAAGTTAGGTTTGAATCGAATTTTCAAAAATAATAATAATAATAAATAAATAAATTGTGTTATGAACTAAATGTGTACGTTTTATTAAAATCAAATTAAGAACATTGTAAATAAAAATCTTATACAAATATAACTAAAAGAAAAAAAACAGTTTATTTCAAATAAATAAAATAATTCCAAAAACAGTTTTATTATATGTTTATTAGCTGTAGGAGCTGTTAGTAATAACGTTCCACTGACTTATTATTTTTTTTACAGAATGTTTAAAGGTCAATAATATAATATAATATAATTTCGTGTACGTTTGAACATTGTGTCTCAGGTGATAAAAACTCACCTGAGACACAATGTTCAAACGTACACGAAATTGATCGAGAAGTGTACAAATCATTATAAATTACTCAGTACAGAAATTTAACGTGGGGAATCAACGCGTTATTTGGGGAAAACACGAGTTATACGAGAGACATGAAATAGCGTAAATTGAAAGAAAACACGTTATAAGAGTACCGTGTTACGGGGATTACTGAAAGTAAAATAACTCATTCTGAGTGAAATTAATCAAAGCTGACGAAGAAAAAATAGAAAAGATTTTTGTACTTCTGATTTTTGCATTTATATCAGTAAGGATGGTTGTGTGCTTGGAGTTTTCCAGATTTACCTATTTGTGAAGCTCGAATGCACTTTACTATCTAGAAAAGGTCACGGTGTATGTTAAAATGCTTGACAATCACTTTTGTCTGTTCGGCTATCCATTACGTGGTGTTAAAGTTTTAATCAGATCTAACAAATATTTAAGTGAATTTTAACTAATAAGAGGTTTTTAATACTTGATGATTTGCTGAAGATTATTTGGCTGAAAGTTATCAACAATTTAAAATTGGTTCTTATATTGGAGAACTTAACCTCATAGGTGTAAAATTATGCAATGACAGCTAGTGAGGGTTTCTTCTGAAGAAGATATTAAACAATTTTAAGCTATATTACAATAAAATATAAATATGAATAGTTTTAAATATATATATATATATATAATAGTAAATTTTTATAAAATTAAAAAATACCAAATGCAGAATAATAATTAAATACTGTTGTTGTTGTTGTTGTTACTAATCCCATCTGATATAGCTCCGCTATATCAGATCCATAAGGCCGTAAATCTTCGAAAAATCGAGGAAAAGGAGAGGTCTCTCAAGAAACTCTCCCATAGTGAAATCCAGGCAATCAAGTAGGTGCTGAGGACTAGCCTCGCTTGAATTGCACTTCTTACAGGTTAGGGAGAACTTAATTTGCCCCCTGAAAGTGAAACTCCTAGTATGACCACTGGCAAATCTACAGGTAGCGGTCTCTTCTGCACGAGACCCTTGAATATATCAAATATTAAATGAAGAATAATACATTGAAAATATGAGATATAGTAAACAAATGGAAAATGTGTTGAATAGATAGTTTAAAATTTCAAAGAAATATAGATTAAAAGGGAAATGGAACTAAGTACCTACATGGTCAGCTTCTACAGAGGATGTTAACCACATTGGCACAAAGTATGGCTTTTCTGCATTGGCTCAAGATTAAAGTCTTAAAGAAGCCAATACACCCCGAAGCCACATTAAAACGATTTTCTTTTTTATATACATATTTTTTTATATTTAATTATAAATATTTATAATATATACAATGCTCTGAACCAATGTGGTTAACACTCCCTGAAGAAAATGATCATGTTGGTACTTCGTTCCATTTTCCTTTTATTCTATATTTCTTTGAAATTTTAAACTATCTATTGAACATATTTTCTTTCTGTTTACTATACTTCGTGTTTTCAATGTATTATTTTCCATATAGAATTTGATTATTATTCTCCATTTGGAATTTGATTAATTTTATAAGTTTATTATTCTTCTCCATTTGGGTTTTTGATTAACCATATTTTATAAAAATTTACTATTAATTATATTTTAGTAATTCTATTTAAGCTGCTTATGCGCTGAATGTATTACTAAGCATAAGATTTTTTTTTATCTATTCTTGTATTTTTAAATTGTTATATCTATTCTTGTACTTTTCAATTTTTGCCTATGATATTTCTAAACATGTTATATCTATATCTATCTTTTATCTATCTATACATATATATTATAATTTTATCAACTTTTATTTCAATTATATTTTTAATTTAGTTTCTGCAAGCGTTGTTAAAAAGTTGCTATTCAAAAATATATTACGACTCTTCAGTGAAATGTGTGAGGTGTTTTCTGCTTTTAGGTTTTTAAGAAATCGAGCTTTTTTTCGAAAAATTGTTTTGTTATATATTTTTAGATATAAATGTGAAAACTAGATGAGTTTTAATTGTTTGTATAAAACAAATATCTATTCTTGAGTAATTATTATTTTAATTGACTTCTTTGTTGTTTCTGTTGTTGTCGTGCTGTTGTTGTTTCAAGTCCCAAAGAATGCTACACCATCTCCATAAACCAAAAATGCTATAAGAGAAACCAAAGAAGGCCCTATTTTGTTGTTTCTTATTTGTGAGAAGGTAGATTTTGTTAATTATTATCATGAAATTAATGCAATACAAAAGAAACTACCGAAAAGAAAATTTAAGTTTTGAGTTATATTTTGATTAACATAATTATAGTGGCTTCTATTTCCAGGAAGTTAATTTTAAGTAGACAGATATACTTAATTGATCTAAACAGCATTTTTTTCCTGATTTTAGGTATTTTTCTTAAAATTACGTTTTTTTAAGGATTTAAATTTTTCGTGCGATTGTAATATGATTTCAAATCGAAAGCTACTCTTTTTTTTGTACAAATTTTAATAACTTTTCCAGAAATTTTGAATTTGCACTTCAAATAAAAAACCATAAAATTTGTGTGACGTAAAGCAAAGTTTAGCATAATGAAAAGTTAAAAAAAATTAAATTGTGAAGTTTGTAATAAATTATTTAAAACATGTTTTACTTTTGACTACTCCACACATCCCTAATGCTAGACTTTGTAATTTAAAATAAATTATTGTGCATTGAATTTATTCTATTCCAAAAATAGACTTGGGAAGAATTAAGTTACAACAACACAACTCGGCATGGAAAAGTGACTTAGCGCATTTGGAAAATCAAATTACAATATTAGTGAAATCGAAAGGGGGTATATACAACTTCCACATGGACTGTGACATGGATAGAAATTAAAAAAAGAAGTTGCTTTTCATTACTGATTATTACAGCCCGATTAATAAATTGTATATTTGACATTAGCAGCAAATATGCGTTACAGTTATGTTGTTGTTATGGCAACTTAAGACACTTTTACAAGCCAAGCTCGCTATATTGGCTACGCAAATTTAAATCAGTAGAGTGCGTCTTTCTTTTAACCAAAGCGCCCGGAAGGTAAAAGTACGACCTTGCTCTAAACCTTTACGATAGATGGCACCACCAGAGGACCCACTCTCTCAATTTGGCATTAATCTGAAAAGGGAGGAAATTTTCTCCAGAGCATTATACCCACGGTAACTGCTCAATGACCAATCACAGGACTTTCGATACCGCAGATTTAACAAGTGCGTATATCGTATGTACTCGCGGCATTGAGAATTGAACCCCGCCCTTCCAGAAGGAAGGCTGATGGTCTAACTACTAGGCTACCACAGCCCTACGTTTCAGTTCCAATATTGTGGCCTGTGTATCATAAGTTAGAGACAATTGCGGGTAGGATCTATTATAATGAAAGTTTAACCACTTAATTAATTTTATTCCCGCCACATCCCAATTTGTATCACCATTAGGGACATTTTAACAGGATGAAAAGTACATTTTTTGGATTGTTATGCTATAAAATGGTGTTTTATTTCCATGCTTGTATTAATAGTTCAGCCATATTAAATTGATAATTGAAGAGTCAAAGCTCTGGATCCTAGTTAAGCTTTTAGATAAGTTTAAATATGATGTTTGTATTGATTTTGATTTCACTCTAAGATGTATGTCTCTATAAAATCGAACCCAATAAAAATGACTTTAAAGCAACAAACCAAATATTTATTCAAATATATACACATTCCGAATTTCATAGATGTGACCCAAGTCTTTCTGGATGGGTTCCTTTTTCTTGCACTCGAGTTTATAATATTTGTAATCAAATATTTAATATGCGCTGAATTAAAAATCCATCAAATAAAACTAAGAAAAAGATATCGAAATAATCTCACACTTTATATTTTTGCCTTATGGTTTTACTACTTTTTTTATTCATACACGTAAAATGATTGACGAAAGTAATAAAAACAAGTCACGACTTTTGATCGATTTTATAAGGAGAGTCGTTTGCTATGTTTATAGTAGAACTGTGCACGACAGGATAAACGTAAATCATTTTTAATTAAAACGCAGATAGTTTAATATAATGATGGATTTGAACAATATTTTCCTAGATGCTAATCCTAAAATTCCAAGAAAACAGTGTGTTTCTCCTAAATTTACTTCAACAAAGCAAACACAAATTTGAATTATGACACAATAAAGTAACATATCTCCGTAACTTTAATGATTTACTTAATTTAAACAAACTAAAAGTATGATTAAGTTTTAAATTCAGGATACTGGGGAAGAAAGACCAAGGAAAAATTCAACAGTTTACTAAAAAGAAAAATATCCATCATTTTTCTTCGTTTAATGGTTAGGTCATTTTGAGCGGAGATGAAAAATTCGTCTAAACCATTCCATCCCATTTTTCCCTTATCTTGCTTACCCTTATCCCCTTTATGCCCGTAATTTCTTCCTTTCTGGTAAAAGAGAGGGAAATAATGTTGCGGGGGTGGTCGTAAATTTCTTCTTATCTCACCGAATCAGATTCTTAAAACTCATGACTTTGTTTCCGAAGTAATGGGAGGAGTTATTATGACTTTTCCTCTTTTCCTTTTGGGAGAGAGAGAGGAGTATCCGCTCTGGGTGTGGGTATGTTATACCATGAATCTATCTAAGCCAGTTATCGATTTTCCTGTTGGAAACCGTTACTGCTGGGAGAGTGCACATTAATGTGCTCGTTAACAAAGTGCCGTTAATTAAAGAGAGAGTGCTGGAAAAGTAAATGACTTTCCGACGGGTTTTCATAAAAGAATTTTCAATTCTGTTTCCTTTAAATTCCATCGTCGAAAATTATAAAGGTCGTCAGGAATTGATTGGAAATTGGCGAATAAATGGAGTTCCAGTCAAAATGATTCAGGTGTTACAGCTGTGAATTGAAATTTCTTTTCTTTTCTTTATTCTTAACATTTTAGAGAACAAATAAACCTTTAATTATTGATACTTAATTGGTTCATTATAAAACCAATTCATTTCTTTGCAAATTATATGTAGTACTGAATCATAAATTCCGAATGATTCTGACAATTCAAAATCAAGATTATATTGAATTTTGAAGTTTTTGACATTGACTATTCAAAATCAAGCTTCCATTTAATTTTGGAATTTTTTTTTTTATTTGGGAAAACAAAAATATATCCCTGTGCACCAAAGAATACCACACAGGGACCGAATGTACAACAAATGTACTACATAACAAATCAAAATTAATCATGAGATGAAAAAAATAATAATAAAAGAAGGCAGAGAGAAAAAAGAGATATAAAAATGAAAACGGAGTTGGATAACAGCATGGATAATTTAAAAAAAAAAAAAAAAAAAAAAAATTCTCTTGCTTTACTAGGTTTACCAAAATCGGAGGCCATCTGTTATTTAAGTCTTTATGAAGCTCGTTCCTTTTTTGTGAAACAGATGGGCATTCAAGACGAATGTGTGAAGGGTTGTCAATTCCGGAGTTGCACACGTCACTGTTTTTAATGTGGAAACAGTGTAAGCAGCTGTTGAATTTTCCATGTCCAGTGAGGAATTGAGGAATTTTGAAGTCAGTGTAGAACCAGTGGTTCTTATTTCTGCAGGGAACTGAAGGAAAAAAAAAACATTTTGTCCACTTACAATTAGGAGAAGAAACAAAACCTCAATTCCATTCTGTTATAATGTTCTTCTTGGTAGTGGTTTTATAAAAAGACTTGGGCAAGCTGGTATCGAGTTTATTTGGAAGTGAAAGAGAAGATTTGGCTAGGAAATTTGCTCTTTCATTTCTATACACACCACTATGACCTTTGACACGGGAGAAAGTGGAAGAAATATTTTTGATATCGCACATATTAATTGAAGTCTGGACTTCTGCAATAAGTTTTTCAAAGCTTGTGACATCTTGCAGAGCTTTTGTATTGTTTGAAAGTCATTTTTTACAGCATTAAGTCCGTTTTTTATTAAAATCAGTTGTGAAATTTCTTTACGTTAATTCTTCTAGTTTCCTCTAATCCTTCTTCGTCTCAGGAGCATTCTATTTGACAAGTTCTTTGTTAATGCCATAATAAACATCTAACATTACGATAACATTGCTATGAATTAGTTCTGATATAAATTTGGTTATTCAGCATTTTTTTCATTTTCCTTTATTATTTGTTTGTCCTCTTGATGTCATGCAACTGAGCATTATGATTTTAGCATATTTAAAAGACTTCAACTCACTTTTCAACTTTAATGTGTCAAAAAAAATTATATTCTCAAAATATAATCAGGCTTCAATCATTTAACATTATCTTATACGTATATGTATATCTATCTATCTATATATATACAAGGTGTCCCAAAACGACCGCATAAGCTCTGCAGAGCTAGATTCCTCGTTGGGAATACATAAAAACTGCCCAAAGAAGCGTTCCTGTACGATCCATAGTTTACGAGAAAAATAGGAAAAATAAAGTATGACGTCACTTCCGGTGCAATAAAAAACACTTCATTGAACATATCATAGGCAGTATATGCACAATTTAAAGCAGGTATTCAAAGTGTCCACCGTACATGTCGAGGCAGGCTTGAACACGTCGTGGAATGTTAGTCATCACACGTTGCAGCATCGCGGGATCCACCGAAGTGAAAGGAGTATGCAGACCAGCAATTAAGTCCATTGGTGTCACTACGTGCGCATCCATGGCAAAGGCACATGCGATATGTGCGGTGAACGTTTTAAACATTATCGTCTGAAAATATAAGCAAATACTGTTGTTGGCGTCAATCATGTACAATAAAGTGTGTCTTGCACCGGAAGTGACGTCATACTTTGTTTTTCGTATTTTTCTCGTAAAATATTTATCGTACAGGAATGCTTCTTTCAGTATGCTGCGTTTGGGACACGTATGCGGTCGTTTGGGACACGCTGTACACAGTGGTGGCCAAAATTGTCAACACTTTTGGAAATTTTTATGTTTTTGAACTTTATATGCTTATAGAAAGCGTTATGTTTCACAAAATGCAAATTTGTATAGATCATTTTAAAGAGAATTTATTACTGAATTCAATACAAAACACAAAATTCAATTATTTGCAAAAAAAGTTAAACGATAATATCGATACACATTATATAGTGGTGATTGCAGTGAGTTATCAGTACTTAGTAGAGTACCCTTTATTTTTGATTACAGCTTCACATCGACGTTTCATTGAGCTGACAAGAATTTTAAGCTCTTCTTTCGTTATTACATGAGGCCAGGAAATAGTTATGTATATAACTATAAACAATTATGAAAATAATGTATATAACCGAGGTTGCCAAGCACTTTTTAATAGTCAGAGCCAATTTTCAAAATTTGAAATTTTTCGAGAATCGCAATTAAATACGTATTTAAATGTTATGCAAACAAGATATGAAAAAAACCTTTACAGAAATTATATTTATTGAAATCATAAATAAAAACACAAAATATGTGTATTGAGTTTAAATATTAAAAACTAAATACATTTATTTTACTTCTCTTGATAATTCTTTAAAATTCGGCGATTGATTGCTGACAGTTCTTCTTAGTAATTCTTTGAAATGTTGTTTAGTTACTATTGATCGATGTTTGGATTTTACGAATTTTAAAGAAGAATAAAATGTTTCACACAAGTACGTTGTTTCGAATATTGAAATATTTTGAATAGAGCCTTTTTTTAAATCAGTAAACTTCGATTCTGATATAAACTTCAAAAATTCAGTTATTGGTGTCGACTTATATTTTAATTGTAGAACTTGATCTTTTTTCCAGTACATTTATCGAGGGCCACAAACAATCCTTCAAAGAGCCGCAGTTTGGCCAACCCTCATTACTCTACTACCATTCAAAAACTCATTTTGTGCAATATAGAGAAAAATGTTTTTAGAAGTTTTTAAAAAGTCCTTGAAAATATTTTGGAATGAAAGCATTGATACAGGCCAATTAACTGACATTAAACTGACTTTACATGCAATTTAAATGAAAAAGCACACAAACTATTCAAGTTATACAAGAAAAAGATGCTTTAAAAGTAAAACTTTTAGACAAATTAAACTAATTGGATACTAGTAAGGGCTCGCTAGATTTTTAAGTTATAAAATTTTTAGTTTAACGTCGAAATTGTCAAAGAAAGTAAATATTTCAAGAATAGATTAATTTTAGATTAAAGGATTTTAAAACATATGTTGAAAATAGCGTAAAACTATACCTTTTTCTCTTCAAAAAAATTCACGTAAAAACATTGTATTATTTTTTTTATAGACATAGACTTACTGAAATCAGCATTAAAATTATTCAATGTCCCAAAATTATATTTAATATATATTTTCCTTACTTATAATATATTGAAATAGTTATCATTATAGATTTTACAGATATAAATATAGGTTTAGAGGGATCAAAACCTGCCAATAATAAAATTTTAACTATAATACTTTAGGAATGTTTAAAAAGATACTAACTCGTATAATTATATTTGATTTATTTTATATTAACATTTTATTTGATAAATGGATGATAGGTCTACTATCTAATCGAAATTAAGTGGGATTGTCTTGATACTTTAAATATTATTTAGTGTGCTGATTTTGAATATTATGGGCTACAAGCATTTCTAAGAAAAAAATTAAGTCAAACTACGTATTATTTAAAATAGAATTTTATTATTTAAATTTTGAAAAGAAGCATTATTTAAAATCGTTTGTATATACAAGTTTATTTTATTATTCACAATATCATTATGATATATTACTGCTGTAACTCCATTATTAAAAGAAATTTTTCCAAGAAATAAAAGAAATTATTTCAAGAATATAATTGGTATTTGATTTTAGAAACTAAAATTGCATAATTTCGATACGCTAAATGTATGAAATATTAATTAGGAATGATTTTTGCCTTACGTATTTTTTAAGCACAATCTGACAGCTAGAATCACAAACATGAACCAATTGTCTTAGATTTGTATTTTCTCCTTATAATATGTAGTACTTTTCTTGTCTTGAATATCTCGTTGGAAATTATAAAATCTTAAATATGCTAAATGTTGCTAATGTGTGTTTCATAACCTTGCATCGCTCATAAAAGTCTTAAACTGTGCTTCAACATCAAGCTGAAAGATACTTTGGTCAAATCAAACAATATCTAAGACAATATATTCGTCTAAAAATTTGCGACTTATCTGTTGTAAATGGTTAACGTGTCTTTTTTTTTTTTAGCAAATATAATTGATGGACCAATATAATTGCAAAATATTAATTAATTAGGGTAATTACCCAGTGGGGCAGTTTGCAAGCTGACATAAGGGTAAATGGGTTGCGCATTATATGGGAGACAAAAACTGTAATTTAGAGCAGGAAAGTAGAAGGTTCGTTTGCCAAAAGCGTCAAAATTATTTTTATCGGTAATAAGTATAATACTTACGAATCATGCAAGAATAAAAAACAATTAATTCTCTCTTCAGGCTATAGATTTATTTACTCATCTTTTAGCGTAATATCAAAAATTTGTGAGTTTTCTGATTTTTAAAAACTTTTTTTGAAAAAAAGAACTTGAAGAAAGAATTTTCAGGCAAAATAGCCATTGTAAAATAAACAAATTATTTACGAAAATGTAATAATGCGGAAAAGATACGATAAAAAATAGAAATATGTTTTTGTTATAGATCTGTAAATATATCATTAAGTCAAGTTTTAGTTTTCATATGATTCATTTGTTGAGTATTTTGACTTAAATTATGCATGGTCTGTTAATTTTACAAATCTGATCGTGATTAAAGCCTTTGTAATTTATCTTAAGAAAGTTGAACAAAGTTTATTTTAAGACGAGCTTGATAATGATCAAACATTATTATCATTTAAATTGTTGTTGTAATTTTTGCTACTGTACTATTATTTTTCAACTAGGTAATCAAAACCATGTTTTGTTTTTACTTTGTCATTTGTCGTAGTAATAACTAGACGGATATCAACTTTGTAGTTTTTAACATCACAAGTTTAAGGCAACATTTCTCCAAGTTTTTATTTTATTTCCTTAATTTGTTATTTTTTAAAAAATTCTAAGAATTTTTCCATTTTTTTATTTTTGTTCTTGGGCACAATTTGTCCTTAATCCTTATAACTAAGGGCAATATTTTAAAGGATTACGGCTTTTTAGACACTAAAGATAATTTGCTGACTCATCAACAGGTAATAAATTCAAATAACAGTGGTTTTAGGCATGTGATTAATGGTTTTGGCAATGGTTATAAAAGAAAGCAGTTGAATACTCGTCAAAAAAGTAATTTCTAATTCTTTTAAACATCAAATAAATGATTATAAAAGAAAGGAGTTGAATATTCGTCAAAAACAGAATTTCTAATTCTTTTAAACATCAAATAAATTCTTAAAAATGAATTATTAATAAATTAAACAAATTCTTATACATTAATAAGTTCTTAAAAATGCATTTATTTTACATATGATAATCTTAATTATGATGGTCGTTACGCCGTATGAATTACATTAAGCATTACATTAAAATTATCAATATTATTTTAAGCTTTCCTTATATTTGCTTTGAAATTTTCAGTGCTTGCTAAAATATTGGCAAATAATTTACTATGCTAAAATTTGAGATGCAGAAAAAATGAAATAGGATTTAATATCATATCAAAACTTAAATTTTATAATTAATTTCGTATGTTTTTAAAAGTGTAGATAAAAGTTATTAAAAAAACTAATAAATTTATGTTTCATTCAAGATAACCCTGCAGTGATGAAATAATAAATTTAATTATTATTCTGTTGATCGCTTCAAATTAAAAGCTTAAGTTTATGCTACTCCTCATGACAGGTTAATTAAGTTACGTTAATTAATGATTAGCTTTAATATTTGTTCAACGATATAATTTAGATGAGTAATTTATTTAATATCGATTAACTTTGTTCTTAGATAAAATAGATTCGATATAATATAATAGAATATTTTCTATAAAAAATTGTTCTCTGACGAATCCAAACGATTATGATTAAAAAAAAGTTATGAAATTCCAGTCTTCAAATATCGAATATTTATCGGATTTGTAATTGCTGATTTCGAAAATAAAATGCACTGTTTTTAATTAAAACTATAATCATGAAAATTAAATCACTAAAAATTAAAAAATTAAAAAACTTTATTTATTAAAGAAAATATCGTTTGCTAAAAATATTGTAGATGTTTATCAATAAAATAAAATTAATTTGGATTTTTCACAACCAACGAAAATATCGTTTGCTTAGAATTTTCAGTTGGCTTTGAAAAAAAAATCTATTCTAGATGGGGAGACAGAAAAGAACTTTTCCCTTTCTGGAAGGTCACTCCACCTGGAACAAAGAGAAAAAGAAATAGAAAAAAGAAGGGAAAAAAGGCTGGAGGACGTGACGGACATTCATAAATAAAATATTTGTGTGTGGCGAGAATTGATACACAGGAGTGAGCAGAGAAAGTCAGGAACTATTTTAATTGAGGACGGGAAGAAACGGAGGAAGAGTGGGGAGACCCCTTATTGTATACATTACAGTCAGAGGGGATTCTCATCTTTTAAATAGTTGCAAGGGCCTGGCGCTATTCCTGTCACGTTTTTCGTCACCTCGTCACGAAGGTTTGAAGACTGGAGCTAGATTGCGCTTATGTTTACCCGCCTGAATAATAGAACGAAGGAGAAATATAAATGAGGAAATGTAAGTTAATGGATACGCTTATAACACTTATGTATATAAATATTTATTCACTGAGTATTTTTAAAATTGTTATTTTTAGTTTAATCGAAACTTATAGAGTGAAATCTAATATCAATAAATCATAATACAACAAACATTTTCCAAAATTCCATTGAAATAATTAATGACTTTAGTATTTAAGAAACGAAACTCATTTAGAACAAAATATTCTTATAGAGAACAAATTTTATCGATGTATAAAAACTGTTTAAAAAAAATTGATTATATTCAAATTTTGCTAAATATATTCTGTTAATTTAAAATCTAAAATCTCTGAAAGATTAAAAATAAACGAAAAATATTTAAATAATTCTTTATCATATTTTTTTGTAAAAATAGACAATTTTCTCAAAACATATCATTATTTGAAACGAAGAACAAAAAATAATTTCAAATATTTTATAACATCATATTATGTAAAATCTTTTCTTGTGAAAATTCATATCGAATCAATTAATTCTACATCATACTTTAGCGATTCAAGAATTATATTTGAATAAAAAAATATTACTCTTACAAAATTTTTACACATTTGAACACTGTGTTTACAAAATTTTCGAATATTTCCAAATAAAGAAATATAAATTATTGGAAATAAATTATTTGATATTGTGAAGAAATAAAATAGATTTTATAATAAATCAGGATATTTTAGCTGTTATGCAATACTAGGATATATATCATCACAACAATTTTATTATTTTCCAATTTGTAAATTAATTCAATTTTTTAGGAGAATAATTTCCTAAAAGTTCCATATTAAATGTATACAATTTCAACTGAAAACACAAACTTAAAAAGCAATTAAATTTAAAAAATACAGCTTCGAAGAAACAATGAAATTAATCGATTTTCTTAGAAATTTATTTAAATTTGGGAAAATGTGCAAAACAGAATATTTTTAAATTTGATAAATAAATTAAAAGTTAATAATATTTTGTATTTACCAGGAAATTAACATATATTCAGACTCCAACATATACTATTATCTTCCAGAATTATTCAATTTCTTTCTGTATGTATAAATTAAATTTTAATTAATTACTTAAATTTTGCATGGAAAATTATGAAAGTTTATTCAGTTTTTTCACTAGAATCAGTGATAAATAACCCTAACGGTTTCTCATTTATAAGCAATATTTTAAAAGACATTTACTTAACTCAAGAGAATTTTTCTCAGAGCTGTGTTCAAAATATAAAATTTAATATTCCCTAAAGGAAATGGATTTAATTTAATCAGTATATGTATTTATGCAATTAAATAATTAATTGGGCAGAAATATTTGTGTGTGCTAAAGGAGGAAATTTCACATGTGATCGGAATGAAGTAATTAAATTAGTTTGATCAATAGAATATTTAAATGAGTTTGAATTATTCATTAATGATTAGTGAAATTTAAACTATTAATTAATGAAATTAAATAAAAATACATACATATATTAAAAAGGTGTGGAAAGAAGAAAACGATTTATATTGTCCCGAAAAATTTCATTTCGAAATTAAGTATTCTAAATTACTTAAATATTATATTTTACAATTGTGTCAATATTTGCATTCATTTAAATACGTCCTTCATATTGTTATCAACTTTCCAAAATATAAAGTAACAGTATAATAGATTTATATATATATATATAATTATAAAGCAAAAAATATAAATATATATAAAAGTACAATACAGAGTATACAATACAATAGGAAATCTAGCCAGCGCAAAAGCAGCTAAAGAAAGATTTGCCAATATAAATAAGATAAAATATGAAAAATATGAAATTGGAAAACAGTGAAATATAAATAAGATAAAAATATGAAAATATGAAAAGCACTGAAATACATGAAACAGATGAAATGAAGAAGAAAGCATAGGGGCCACGCCTCATCAGGAGGGAGATGGCCAGCTATGCTAAAAGAAAGAACACTCTTTTCTGACATGCTCGAAGGACAAATGTCTAAAGATCTTCGAGCAATTCCCCCAAAGAGTGTTCGTATTCAATGAATCTAGGTTAAAACATTTGAATAAATATAAATGCAGAAAATTAGAAATACAAATAAATTAAACATAAATGCAATTAGAGATACTCATATAAATGAAACATACATATACATACAGTAAAAAATTAAATACATAAAGCCAAAGTCATATGTAGTAATACATATATTGTATTGCCATATGTAGTAATACATATATTGATGTCTTCGACAAAACAAATCAATTTAATTTTCATGTTAATAAGTTAATTTCCTGGAACTCAAATATTTCTTTAAAAATATACAGAAACGTTATAAATAATGAACTTAATCGCATTTATAATATCTGCAACAACCATGAATCTACTAAAAATCAAATTAAAAACGACTGATAGATCACTTAAAAAATAATAATATTCCCATTAATTTTATTTTAAAATATGTAGGAAGTAGGGAATCGCTTGTAAGATTGAAGTAATGCGTAATTTTTATAACTACAGAAGGGCCCACCCAAGCATTGAAGTTATTACAAGAATCCTGAAAACACCTACATTTATATTTTAAATTTAATCTAATTACAACTGGCAACACTTCTTTACTATAATTTTAAAATTACTTTTGGCACAACTTTCATACTATTTTCATATGTAAATCCCATCTGATTTGCTGACTTTGGCTTTATGTATTTAAATTTTTTACTGCATGTATGTATGTTTCATTTATATGAGTATCTCTAATTGCATTTATGTTTAATTTATTGGTATTTCTAATTTTCTGCATTTATATTTATTCAAATGTTTTAACCTAGGTTCATTGAATATGAACACTCTTTGGGGGAATTGCTCGAAGATCTTTAGACATTTGTCCTTCGAGCATGTCAGAAAAGAGTGTTCTTTCTTTTTAGCATAGCTGGCCATCTCCCTCCTGATGAAGACGTGGCCCCTATGCTTTCTTCTTCGGTTCATCTGTTTCATATATTTCAGTGCTTTTCCATATTTTTCATATTTTATCTTATATATATATATATATATATATATATATATATATAAATATTCTATATATATTCCATATTTTTCATATTTTATCTTATATATATATATATATATATATATATATATATATATATATATATATATATATATATATATATATATATATATATATATATAATTGAAGATACATTTATATTTTTATTAAGTATTATAATACTGTGAATTAATTGTTTTATTTGTTTCAACATATGGTATTGTTTGAGATAATACTGTTTTATTTTTGAAAACAAATAATTCACTTTGTTTATAGCTCATTACAATCATTGTTCATTTCATCTTTCTTCTTATTATTAGTTTGGTAAAATATTTGAGTTGAGAATGTTGGTAGATTTCCATTCGAATTTTGCTGTTGATGAAAGTGGTTTTGAAACCATTTGAAATTCAAAAGGTATATTAAGCAAACATGGTGAATTCAATTTTGGATATAAAATTTGACTCTAAATATATATATATATATATATATATATATATATATATATATATATATATATATATATATATATATATATATATATATATATATATATATTTAGAGTCGAAATTTTATATCCAAAATTGAATTCACCATGTTTGCTTAATATACCTTTTAGTTTTCAAATGGTTTCAAAACCACTCACTCAACAGCAAAATTCGAATCGAAACCGATATTATACCAACATTCTCAACTCAAATGTTTTTACCAAATACAATAATAAGAAGAAAGATGAAGAACAATGGACAGTAATGAGCTATAACAAAGTGAATTATTTGTTTTCAAAAATAAAACGTGACTGTATTGTCCTCAAACAATACGCTATGTTGAAACAAATAAAACAATTAATTTCGCAGTATTATAATACTTAATAAAAATATAAATGTAGTATCTGTAGTTTTAATTTTTGTATAAACGAGTTTCATTGCTTTAACAATGTAGGCTTTATTTGATTACTTAAGAGTTGAATAAAATAATACGTTTTGCTGCCTTATTCCTAGAGTTAATCCGGATTATCGTTAATGCGGATCTAATCAATCAAGATTAACGAATTTCCGCTTTATCTTTCTTATCGTTTAATTTTGCAGGGGAAAATTCTCTAGGAATCTATTCCTGTAATCCATAATATTAAATTTATAAATCAATGAAATTCGATGAAATTCTTTTGAAAAAAAAATATGGAATTGTGACTTTATCTTTCCCATTTTTTAGGTAGTTTTAAAATTTCATATTGTAATTTCAAAACATGTTAAATTTTGTTAAAATAAAATTTTATATTGTACAATAATAGCTCTAGATATTTCAAAAAAAGATGGATTTATTTGAATGTACAAATATTATTTACACATTGTGTTAGAAATTTTGTAGAATTTGCGAAGAGAAATCAGTTTATATTTAATTGAATTAAAAGTTGCTTGAAAATTTTGACTTCCAATTTGTGTAAGAATTTTGTATGTATAAAATGGAATTTTACTAATATTAAAAAAGTAGTATTTAAATTTTAAAAACTTTTCTATGGTCTGTATATTATATTTTTTAACCCTAAAATGAGCTTCCTTCTTGGATATGAGTTTCCTTTTTGCATTTATTTTAACACCCTAATAAACCATAGTCCTAAGCTTTTTTATCTGTATTTTGCTTATGCGTGTGATGTTGTATTTTCCGATGAATTTATTTATTAATATAGCACTACGAATATCCACAAATTTTCATTGTATTTCTATATTTGCTTATCACATCGTATTTACAGAGGAATTATTGCATCTATTTATAACATCATGACAATCTATTTGAAAATTGTGTTTCGAATTTTTGAGATATGTGAAATATTTAAATATATTAAGATTTCTTTTATAAATGTCCACAGAAGCTCTTAAAAACAAATGGAACATTGGACAGCAACTAGTTGAAAAAACTTGGATATTATCAATATCAGAATCATTGAGTCGAAAATCGAGCTAAAGTACTATCTTCTAAAGTATAACCAGAAGGTAAGTAATTATACTAACTACATTCTACAAACAAGGACAAACACAGAAATATCTTTTTATTATGCTTATTTTTGTTAGATTAATTTCAAAGTTATTTGCATCCGTTAACTCATCCTTTACTGTAACCATATCATCATCCAAAATTTATTCGCGAGAGTAGAACAATTAAAGATGATAACAGATAATGGTCTTTAAATCACCCCTCATTTCGTTCGAAGTCACGATTCTTTTTTCTTTCTTGTTGATGGCAACCTTTGTTTCCAACTGATAGGCTAGCGATCTTACGGACATTTAACACTCACCAATTCGCATAAATACAATTCTACAACAGCTTCTAAGTTTTAATTAGCTTTCTTTTGTCTTATGATTGTTGTTCAATGTCTTTTAATTGCTATAGGATTGCTAGATTAAGCATACTTAATGGAGTTTGCTTAAAAGAAAGGATTGTTATAATCTTTATAAAGCCATCATTTAAATTTACATGTATGGTATGCGTGTAAAATTTCAGATGTAATTGGATAAATTTATCATAATTGTGTTTATTACTTACGAGTTTCTCTTTAATTGTTCACTAGATAATATTTTAATAAAATCAAGAAAATTTCTCAGTTGTAAGAATCACTCTATTAGAAATATATAATAGTTATCATTTGATAAAAAAGCAAATGTTCATTATCTTGCTTACAAGTGCAGCATTTAAATTTGTTTAAATGAAGTAGGTTAAATGAAGTGCCTTTAAACTCTTCATTGCAATCCATAAAATAAATTTAATCGAGTAAAATGCTCATTTTTAGAAATTAATTTGTAATTAATATTTATAACTCGGTATTTTATTAGATTTATGGAAACGACTTGCCAATAACAAGTAATAGAATACAGAGAATTCAATCACAGAATATGGCTTTGATACTTATACACTTTGACGTTATTGACTTTCAAACTGCCTTTATTTTACGATAGCTATTTTTAAGGTATTGCAAATTATTACAATATACAATGAATTTTGAATGTAAAAACACTTCTTTTCAACCATTTTTTATGAATAATTTCTTATTTCTTAATCTTTTTCTCAATGTCTTCAAACGCCGATTACACACCAGTTACTTTAAAAAGTCACAATTTTCGTTCTTGCTACATGAAGTTATTAAAGATATGCACTTCTTAAAATAATAAAGTAGAAATGTATCTTCTTTTCTTGGAAAGTCCAGAAAAATTAAGAACATTGTAGACTTAACATTTTTAATGCTGTTAAGAACTATGAGGCATTGTCTTCAAGAATATTTTAATATCGTATCTTATTGTGCAATTCTAAAAGAAAATTAATTCATGAAAATAATATGTGATGAAAAAATATTACATTTCTAAGCACATTCTTCATAAGCAATACCGTAATATATAAATAAATATTCTTTTGTATCAATGCCACCAAAACTTTATTGCTGCAGACGATTTTTAATAATTCGAAGCTTATGAAATTCAGATTAGTCTTAAATGCTCAAATAAAATATGCTGAATTTATATCCTTAATGTGATAATCTAAAACAAATTATAATTATTATTAAGGAAGTTACAGTTTATATATTCGCGTTTGATTAATAATTTTTACAGCTTTTAAATACAACAATAATAGTTCCTAGTAAAGTGAATTAAGACAGAAAAAAATCAATGTAAAGGAAATTTTTTATTTGAATTTCAAAATAATACTCTTTTTACGTTTTCGTTTTACTTCTATGGAAAAATATTCTTCTGCCATTTGTGGCACTTTTGAAATGGAACTCACACACAGAAAGCGTCAGCCAACATTAAGAAAAAATAACTCAGTAGGTATAGATATTGTATTAAAGTTCGAAATTTAATAGTCATAAATATTTTCTTCGACAACACCACCAACGCTGCACACAGCGTTGTTCAATATAAGCAACATCTTCTTTTTACGATCTTCCATAAACCTTAGAGTTTTACGTTTTTGGACAGTTGAAGTTCTCGGCTAAATGGGCTTTCTCGCAAGAAAAACCGCAAGAGAAAAACGTTTTAAGAACTTAAAATAAGTCTTTATAGACTCCGAGTAAAGGTAGATATATAAAAAAAGAATTGTTTCGCTTACCCATTCCGCTTTTTTTCCCTCAGGTACATACTTTTTTATGTACTTATTTTTTGCATTCTCTGCTGCGATTGTGTTCCGATGGAAAAACTTTCTACGAATAAATATTTTTTTTTCTAAATGTTCTATTTCTGCTTGTTTTTCCGGGTACAAAATTTTGAAAATTTTTTCTTAGATTTAAATTATAATAAGTATTTTTTTTATTGTTTTGATAGTTTATTTTTTCCTTCTTGAAAAATCGAAAAGTATGAATACAGGAATGAAAATTTAAACTAAACGTTTTCGCTAGTTATTTTTAGAAATATTTTTTTACGTTAATAAATAATTTGTAAACTTTTAAACGTGTTATACAACTTCTTAATATAGGTTAAGCGCCTATTAATTTTTTAATTTTTAAAAAATAAGTTCAGAAAGTTTGAATCTTATTTAATATATATATATATATATATATATATATATATATATATATATATATATATATATATATATTTGAAAGAAAAAAGGCTAAATTTTTATTTCAGTTGAAATTAAAAAAAATTAACGCTGTCAAATATATTTTCAATGCAGTATTTTTATCTGATAGAAACTATTATTTTAAATGAAACTTTTATTTATTTATTCCTACAGTTTGATTTTCAATTAATATTTTTACTTAACTTATTTTTTTAATTGAAACTACAATTCATTGTTCGTTATTATATTAAAATAAAAATTAAAGACGATAATTTCGCTTTATATTATTTTAATTTAAGTTACAACTATTTATATTTATCATTTTTTCCTCTAAATTATCATGAATAAAAAATTATTTATTTACAATCACATTTTAAAATCATTAATTTAAACTATATTATATACAGTTTATAAATATATTTATAAACCGCAAAATTTCAAGGAAACATTTTATTGCAAAATCATTGGAGTTGCTGCATATTCTTGAAGTGACTGCAATTTGAAATTCTTATCTGAATTTTATTCGAAGTTCTCAGATATTAATAAAGAAATACGATTTTAAAAGAATACAACAATGTATCTAAGGATATTTGTAGTCTAATATTAAAATATTTATTCAATATAACATTGAATTTTAGCAATATTCGTAAATTTGAGTCTAAATTACATTTTTATATATTTTAAAAAAGTTATATTGAATTTTCTAAAATAAATTTTTTACTAACCATAAAGTGGTTCTTTCATTCTTGTTGATATTATGATTACGCCACTTTATTGCAATTCTCATTGGTTTAAAATATCCATGGCGTCAGATAAAGATCTACGACTCATCGTATTGAGATGTTGTCATCAATCCGAAATTATCGACGAATTTTCTGACTGCCTTCAAATGCCATTCTTGCGAGCGGCAGCAAACATGGCGAAGTTCACCATGGAATTTCCGAGTATCGTCGGAGATGAGAAAAAATCCAGGCATAACTTATACCAGTAATAAAGAAGTATTTTTTATTTAATTTTTTCCTTTTTTAAAAGATTTCAAAATAATTAAAATTACCTGCTATTCTTAGGTTTCAAGTTTCTTTATTTAACATCTTTTACACTTCAATACTTAAAAGAATTTGGAATTAGCGAAATTCGGAAGATTTATTAATATTTTAAAATTCCAGTTTATATTTAAGGCAATAAATAATTTTTTATTATTGTACAGTATGCAGAACAATTATGTGGGTACTTGAATAAAAATCGAAATTAGTAACTGAAAATAAAATTTCGATTATAAAAAAATTTATGTTTTAATGAATTTCTTTTTTATATTTTTTTATTGTTGGTGGCCTTTAAAATGCATTTATCTTACTATAAAAAAGAATTTTTTATTCGTGATCGAAAAAGAAAGTTTATGGCATGTAACAGGAATTTTCTTTTATAGAGTTATTTTATTATAAGTTCAATGAACTTTGCACATATGAAATAAGAGGTTTCCTTTTAAATAAAATTTTATTCAGAACTCTTTATTATATGTTACATGGAAGACTCTCCAACTTTTTACAAGGAAACATTTTAGCATTCTTATATGTAAAGCAGAAATAATTAAAAAAAAATATGTACTCTTAAGATTTAAAAGAGATTGTTTACAAATATTGCAATTATATTAATTTAGAATTCTATTAAATAATGAAATTCTAAAAAATTAAATCGTCCTTGCTGATTTAAACTAACCATAAAGTGAATATTTTTTCATATCTTTATCATTTTACTTTTTCTCTGCTGTGTGTGTGTGTGTGTTATATTGTCCATGTATTAATGGATTGAATCCATTGAAAACGGCTTCTCAAACTGATGTTTTGCTCCTTATATAAGATATATCGTTTTATTAAACAAAATGAACTTCGATAATAGTCTTAGACATTCAGAGGTGAACTTCGCCTTGTTGGATGCCGCTCGAAGAATGCGATTTGAAAACGGGCAGCAAATTAGTCGATATGTAGGACTTACGACGCCGTCTCAATACGATGTTACGCGAATTAAATGTTATTTGACGTCATGGATATTTTAAAACAAAGATGATCGTAATAAAGTGATCTCAACTGTAACGACAGAAACCACCATTTTATGCTTAATAAACTGTTTTAATATAATTCAGTACTGTTATATTTATGTGTAAATATTAATAATATTCTACTAGGTTCGCAATTTTTTTTCTTTTTCTCGGACTTTTATATAGTTTAATAAAGTATGTTAAACCAAGTCATGAGGCATGTTACACTTAATTTTATGAATCAGCAAATCCTTTGATTCATAAGAAAGATTCGTGGTTCAAATTTCTTATTCTCATTCATTTTCCTTTAATAAGAAATTTTGTTTACTTAATTGCATGTTTTAACAAAAAAATTTTCAAAATAATAGTTCCCTCTGGTTGAAATAATTTTTTTCTTTGAATATATACACTACTGGCCATTAAAATTGCTACACCAAGAAGGCGACATGCTACAGACGTGAAATTTATACGAAAGGAAGAGAATGCTGCGATATGCAAATGATTAGTTTTTCAGCGCATTCAGACAAAACAGGCGCCAGTAGCGACACCTACATTGTGTTTAAATGAGGAAATTGTTCAGCCGGTTCCTCATACACAAATTGCATTTGAATGTTGTTGCCTGGTGAAAAGTTGTTGTGATGCCTCGTGTAAGAAGGAGAAATGCGTACCAGCATGTTTCTGACTTTGATAAAGGTCGAATTGTAGCGTACCGGGATTGCGGTTTATCTTATCGCAGTATTGCTGCTCGCGTCAGTCGAGATCCAATGACTGTTAGCAGAATATGGAATCGATGGGTTCAGGACCATAATACGGAACGTCATGCGGGATCTCAACGGCCACCTATCACTAGCAGCCTAGAAGACAGGCATATTATCCGCATGGCCGTAATGGATCGTGCAACCACGTCACGAGCTGTGAGTCAAGAAACGGGGTCGTTTGGGAAACAACAAGTGTCTGCACGAACAGTTCGACGACGTTTACTCTCAGCTCTGACACCATGGCTGCGGCGTCCCTCGACGCTGCGTCATAGACAAGAGCACCTTCAATGGTGTGATCAACGACGAACTTGGGTGCACGAATGGTGAGACGTCATCTTTACAGATGAATCCAAGTTCTGTGTCCAGCATCATGATGGTCGCATCCGTGTTTGGCGTCATCGTGGTGAACTCACACTGGCAGCGTGCATTCGTCATCATCATACTGGCCCATCACCTGGCGTGATGGTATGGGGTGCCATTGGATACAAGTCTCTGTTACCTCTTGTTCGCATTGACGGTGATTTGAACAGAGCACGTTACATTTCTGATGTGTTACGACCCGTGTCTCTACCCTTTATTCGAGCCCTGCAAAACCCTACGTTTCAGCAGGATAATGCCCGACCGCATGTTGCCGGTATTGTACGGACCTTCCTTGATACAGAACATGTTCGGTTGTTGTCCTGGCCAGCACGTTCTCCAGATCTTTCACCAATAGAAAACGTCTGGTCAGTGGTTGCCGAGTGACTGGCTCGTCACCAAACGCCAGTCACTACGGTTGATGAACTGTGGTATCGTGTTGAAGCTGCATGGGCATCTGTACCTGTACATGTAATCCAATCTCTGTTTGACTCAATGCCCAGGCGTATAACTGCTGTTATTACTGCCAGAGGTGGTTGTTCTGGATACTGATTTCTCAGGATCTATCCAACCAAATTTTTTGAAAATTTAATCACTTGTTATTTCTAGTATAATATATTTGTCCAATAAATATTATTTTGTTTTCTACATTTCTTCCTGGTGTAGCAATTTTAATGGCCAGTAGTGTATTATAATGTCACTAATTAGTATAAAACTCATGGAAAATATTAAGTTAATTTAATTTGTGAAAATCGCGAAGCGAACACATTATAGAATATGAAGCAAAGAATTTAAGCCCGAATTTCTTTCAAATTATTGAGAAATCGTGCAGTTAAGTTGTTCTAAATTTATTTTATGTGAGTGAATGCATTTTTGCACATATTCTACGCAAACTTTGAGGTTAATTATATTTATTATATTGTAACAATTAATATAAATAAAAGTTATAGAAGCGACATAGAATAATATTATTATTTATATTGTCCTATAATTAATATAAAAACTTTTCCAATTGAAGAATTAATTTATGAACTGCATTAACTTTTGATAAGAATTTCATAATAGCTTTTTCTAATATAGCTTATAATACTTGAGAGTTGTGTTTTTATAATTGTTTTCAATTTAACACTGTTTTTAAATTCTTAATTAAGAATGTTTTAAGTATGAATGTTTTATTACTAAATGTTAATGTTGTCTTACTCAGAATATTCCTGAATGTTATAATTCAATAAAACTTCTGAAGCTTTCTAAGAATCTTGGAACATTTTGTGTTCATACTCGTGAAAAGTTTTAATCTAATCCAATTGAAACAAGTAACTTTGTATGATTGTAACCAAATTAGTCCACGCATTTTCTTCCAATTGTTTATTATTTGGTGATTTAAATTTATCTATCCATCTATATCTATCTATCTATCTATCTATCTATCTATCTATCTATCTATATATATATATATATATATATATATATATATATATATATATATATATATATATATATATATATATATATATATATATATATATATATATATCTATCTATCTATATATATATATATATATATGTGTGTGTGTGTGTGTGTTTGCACTAAAAATAATATTAAAGTGACACACATGCATCTCCAACAAAACTTTTCCCTTTAATTAAATTCAAAATACACATCGTGTATTTTGGATGCGATTAAAAGTTTGTTGTAATTAAAAAGTTTAAAAGTTGGATGTAATTTAAGTTTTTTTATTTGTGTCTCAGAAGTTAGAAATAATAAATGGTGTAGTTTTATTTTAGTTGCACAAAGTTCATTGAATATATTATGTTTAATAATTAAAGTAAACAGAGTTATTTTTAATGAACATCTTTTAACTAATTTTAATTATTTTCAATTTTTTTAATTAAAAATATGTTTTACATTTGTGATAAGACTCACTAATTCATAGATAACTGCTGGCCAACTTGTCTAGTGGTCAGCGTGCCTGATTATAGATAGGGAGGTACTAGGTTCGTATCCCGGTTCAGGCATGAATGTACTTTCTCTCTCTATCTATCTTGTCTTTGTCCTTTCCTTGTGTGTGAATGAGATGTGCCTACCCTATAAACGGGTCCCTATGGCATGTGTGTGTACTGAAGAAGTCGGGCTCCACACCAAATACGGTTCAGTTGGAGAAGTGGAGCAGCGCACCCCTAATTGTCAGCCTAGCTGGCACACGAGAATAACATTAAAAAATAACTGAAAATTTAAATGTATATAAATAAAATTACATTTTTATTTATGTGAATATATAATTTTTTTCTTTTTTTTACTTCAGACATTTTTCTATGTAATTTTTTTTTTTTCGTTTGTGCTAATTTCAACTGAATTATGTATAACATTTGCTAATGTGAAGCATATTTTTCATAAAAAATAAAAGATTTAAATAGTTATATTCAGCTAAACTTTTGCATTCTAAAGTACTGTTTCGATGTTTAGAAAAATGAGCAAATATTTCTTGTGAAGTTTAACGTAAAATTATTTGTTGCTTTAAATGAACTTGTTTTTAGAATACAGAGAAAGACTGTAACAAGGAATTCAAAGTTGTTTCGAAATTTCATTATTTTTCATGACCTTTTTTTTTTTTATCTAAGTCATCTGCAGAATATATTGGGAAAAAATTCGATGCGACTTTCAGAGAATATTTCTTAAAACAAGTAGATTATGAAACTTAAGACGTGGAAATCACATGTTTATTTTCTAAGAGTTTTTTTAGAATTTTGTTTCGAATAATTTCAATTTATTTATTTTACCATTAAAAATCCCATTATTTCTGGGTTGAGAGAAACATATTTTTCAAGAACAAAATAAATAAATATTTATAAAATTTTGAAGAGAAAGTATTTTCTCGGGAAAAAAAAAGAAGATAGCATCCCATTATCAAAGTTTAATAACAATTTTATTTGTCAGTGAACCGAAGAGAAATCAGTCTTCGACATCCAATCCAATCAAACTGAGAGTTTAAGGAATGTGAAGAAAATATCAAGCTAAAAAAATCAATATTTATTCTTCGGAATTAATTCAACGCAAATAAACATTCATAAGAATATGTTTTGGTATAAGAAAATTTTTTTTAATTTTTCACACCTAAGTTCGGAGACCTGTTCTGTAAATTTCCCTTACAAATTTAATTACAACGCTTTCTTGACAAAAAAAAAAAAAAAAAAAAAAAACCCACCTCTTTTAGTTTTGTTGCTGTTGCTACCTAAATCCTAATATCACAACAATGCTTTAGGATGAGACAAGAAAATAAACAACCGTCTAACCTGTTCACTTCATCAACTGCTTGGGCAACCTGAATGAACTGTGTTTGTTCGATTATTTTGAGATCTAAACGATGAACCTCAGGCAATTGGATCAAAATGCTTCTTCTTCGATGTTCTTTCTTTCTTTCTTTCTTTTTTTTTTTTTTTTTTAACCGGGTATTATGTAGCGCGAAATTAGGCTGCTTTTCGAGTAATTTTGTACTTGTAGAAAAATTACTAATCGCTATGATCGCCTTTCTCAAATAATGTTCTAGAAGGACACTAGATGCTTCAATGCGTCAAGGATAAATTTTTAACGATAATTAGACTTCTTATATGGTGTGATTAAATATACTTTATTTACATTACTGGAAAAATAATTAGGCACTTAAAGTATAAATATTGAGTTTCATTCCATTTCTTTTATAACTCCTAGAAAACATTCATCATTTAGGTTATTCTGTTATCTTAAAAATTAATCACAGGTAAGGAATGGATAGAAAATTAATTTTGATATATTAAAAATTCTACTGTATATGTAGATAAAAATATTAGCTTTCCATAAGCTATCTATAAGAGGGATAGTTAGTTTATAAAATTTTCTATCACCCTTTTTTGATGAATATTTGATAAAACTAAATAATTTCATTGGTATTATATATGTTCAGAATATAAATTCTAAAAGATACTTAACACTTTATTATAGCAATGTTAAGCTTAAGCTTTAGTCTTAATATCGAAAAGGAAACAACTTTAGTGAGCTTAGAGTGAAAATTATCATACGAGGGTTACTCTGAAATTTTTGAGATACGCGCAGACGAGAATTCACAAAATGAAAATAACTGTTTAATTTTAAAATACAAAGTATTTTAAAACAGAAGACGATTTTTTACTCACTTATTTCAAATTGTTTAGCTTAGAATAAATTTTAAACAGAAGAGAAAATGGAGTTGACGCGAGAACATTTTCGCACTATGATTTTCTACGATTTTAAAGCAGGATTAAATCAAGAAGAATGCGTTCAACGGTTGCAATTAGCATTTGGTGATGAATCTCCAGCTCGTGCTACTGTATTCAGATAGTTTAGAGAATTTAGAAGAGGTCGCCATTTTCTTCAGGGTGCAGAACACACAGGAAGGCCGCCGTCGGCAGTAATCCCGGATAATGTGTCGGCCATACGAAAAATGTTAATGTATGATAATCGCTGTACCTATGAAATGATACAGTAAGAAATTGACTATATTATATATATATTGAATGATACAGAAGGAATTGGATCCGAAGCCAAACACAAAATCATTCATGAAGAATTACTTATGAAAAAAGTAGTTTGCCGTTGGGTTCCCCATAATCTAACTGAGCACAAAAAGAGGAGCTTGTCAGAATCAGTAAAGAAATTCTTAAATTGCTAAATGATGGGGGCCACCGCATCATTTCTAAAATTGTAACAGGTGATGAAACGTACATACCGTTTTTTGACATTCCAACACGAAAAGAAAGCAAAGTAAGGGTCTTTGCAGACGATCCCACGCCGACCATGGTGAAAAAACAATGCGCACTGAAAAAAGTGAGGTATGCCGTTTTCTTCAGAAGTACGGGATTGGTCAAAGCCATCAAGTTGGAAGGACAGAAGACAGTAACAGCAAACTGGCATACCACTAAATGTCTTCCAGTAATTCTACAAGAACTGAATGTTAGGGGACTCATGCTTCACAATGACAATACATCTTCACATACAGCCGGATTAACAATTGAGTTTCTTAAACAAAAAAAAATTAAAGTGATTGAACATCCGCCGCATTTACCTTATCTAGCTATGTGCGACTTTTTGTTATTCTTTAGTCTAAAAAAGAATTTACGTGGACGTCGTTATCATTCTGAAGAAGAAATTGATGTGGCTATAAATGCATTTTTTTCATCTATTCCAAGAAATGAACGGCTTGAGGCATTTAATCTGTGGAAAATTGATCTACAAAAGTGCATTGATGTTGGAGGAGACTACTTTGAACGCACCTAAAATTTTTTAAGTACTACTTTATACACGTAGCTGTATCTCAAAAATTTCAGAGTGACCCTCGTATATATATATATATATACACGTATGTATGTATGTATCCGCTGGAATGTACACGCTTTAAAAAATATGAAAGGCGCACAGTTCGTATTTAAATGATATAATTTTATAAACGCGAGAATACCTACGAAACATTTCTATTTATTGACGTGTAGTTAAATATTCCACTTATCATAAACATGCAATTTTATATATAAATTTTCTTTTTTTTTTCTAACTTTAATTATTGGAACGTAAAACGATTGTTTACGTTCCAATAATTAAAGCTAGAAAATTTAGAATATGAGAAAATAAAAGTGTAATAATAATTTCTTGAGAAAATAGCCTGCGTCCAATATAATATTATAAATTTTATTACAAAATTATTATTTTAACATTATTTTGGATTATTTATGATTTCTAAATTCAACTAAAATAATCTAAAGGATTTAGTATTGCAAAGATTGAAATTGCTACCAAAACCAGAATGATCTTTTGCGGAAACAACAATTTCAGGGCATTGTAATTAATACAGCGATCTATACGAATGTCTATATAACAAAACACTGAGTAACTCGAAAATTACATACTTCCGTAAGATGAATGCGAGTAATTCTATGCGAGCTAAAGTAATTAGATATAATCACAGAGGTTCTTTCTGATATCAGAAATGATACTTACCTCATATTTGTTACCAATAAGATTCTATGAAAAAAAAAAAGTTTTTTTTTTCTTGTTACTAGATAGTATTTATCCGCTCGAGCGAAATTCAGCGTATTCTTCTGATTTCAAGTTTATTCTTCGTCAATTTCGTTGATTTGCTTGAAACAGATATCTTTACGCTACAACATTACACAGAATGGTTCACAATTCTCACCAAAATTTCCAAGACATGGAAATTGAATATATAACAAGTTATGCCAACAGCTATTTTTAGAGTTTTTTCTCAATCACTGTGGATATTGATACATTCTAATTTATATAAGATCGTTTGAGTATCTCTTAGTATCTTCGCTGACATCAAATTCCTTCGCTTCTGGTAATATCAAGATTATTATGAGACATCGATTTGACCCACAAAATCTGCTTTCTACAAACTACAAAACGATTCGTTCGATACGAAATTTTCCTAAATTATCTCGTATTAAGTAATTAAACGTTACTTTCAATTAATGGCAATGACATTGCAATCAAAATAGAACGTGTCATTGTTAACGATCACTGAGCAAGAATCCATAACACAGAATTGCCTCGAGAAAAGAACAAATTACCTTAAAATTTGTATGTACGTATTTCTCCGTTGAATTTTAAAAAAGATGAATAATCCAAAACAAAAATAGTCAGAATAAAAATTAACAATGTAGATCCAGTATGTTGAAATTGATAAACAAAAACAAAAATATAAATGACACTTTAAATGTTAAATTACATTTGATTTTTTTTTTAAGTACAGTACTAGTAATAAATAAGATCATATTCTTAATAACATACAAAAATGAGTAGTTTATCAAAAAAAATATTTTAAGCAAAAACATTAATTTAAAAATTATTTATATGAGTAACGTGTCATAAATCACTTCCAATTTCAGTTTGAACTTAGGGTGGATGTTTAGAGTTAAAATGTGTTTAATTTAATATTATTATTTCTAAGATAGTTAAGTATTAACAATTTTATCTAATAGCAATAATATAAAATTTTAATTTAAATTTACTATTGTTCTCGTGTGCCAGCTAGGCTGGCAAACTGGGGTCGCTGCTCCACTTTTCCAATTGAACTTTATTTGGTGTGGAGTCCAACTTCTTCAGTACATACACATGCCATAGGGACCCGTTTATAGAGTAGGCAACCATTCACACCTCATTTACACACAAGGAAATGACAAAGACAGGATAAAGAGAGAAAGTACACCCATGCCTGAACCGGTATTCCAACCCAGGACCTCCCTATCCGTAGTCAGGCACGCTGATCTCTAGACAAGTTGGCCGGCATTTAAATTTGCTACAATATAAATTAACGCTACAAAATATTACTTTCCTTTTCTATCAAAATGTGAATTGGCAACAGTAGAAAGAATTAAACATTAACAAACAAAAAAGAATGTTTTTTGTTCTAATACCAATATGGTAATTATAAGTATGTTTAAGTTATTGTAAAACACAAATAATTGTAAAATATAAAATGTAATATAATAACTAAATGAAAAGCAATAATTGTAAATATTCAGCTTAATAAAATTATTTCTCAGTCATCTTCTATTTTTTGACTACAGAGGTACAACTATTTTCATTTTCAGCTTCATCTGAACATTCGGTAAGTTAATCATTTCAAAAATAAGTTCCCGTGAGCATTTTTAGTTTACTTCTCAAACTATGAATAATATTTTTTGTGAATCTAGGGATATAACGTTAATTTGCAAAAAATAAATATTAAATTTGGTTTATTTACTAAATTTTATTTTATCAAGCGCAGTTTTGAATGAAATTTTCGTTGTATTTTAACGATGTACGTTAGATACTGTTGCAAACAATTTTTGGTATATCTCACAGAGGCTTCCTAAATGCAACTGTATTGATTTTTTTTGTTTTGTTTTTGGAGAACTATTGGAATCGATATGCCTAGCACAAATTACCTCCATTTGTGGTTTGCACTGATTGTATTTTCGTGTCATTTATTACACACATATTGTATTTATTGTACATATTATGTGGTATTTGTATCAATCATCTAAATATAATAAAAATATTCTGAATGATGAAAACATATTTTACAGAAAATATCAGACTTTCATAAATATTGCTTCATAAGTATTATAATTGACAGTAAATAAATTAATGATTTACATTTGATATATTTTACTCGAATAAAATATTATAACATTAACATAATTATTCCCTCAGCATTTACAAAATAAAACCCTAAAAATGAAAATGTATAAGGCTCTTTTTTGTTTATGAAATTTTATAAGGTTCCTTTATAAGTTTTTTTGTGTGTTTGAAACTAAATTACATAATTCAGCTTCCAAGTTAGATCCAAAATATAATCTAGTTTCCAAGTTAGTTCTAAGATATAATCTAGTTTAAACGAAAAACACTAATTATATCAATAAGTTAATCAATTATATATTCGCCGTTGCTGTTTACAACTTCTTCCCACCTGTCGACCCATTTGTTAAACGCCGTTCCACCAAATATCGCCTGGTCTGGTCTGAAAGAAAATGTTGAACCAGTTTTTCAAGACCTCTTTGTTATCGAAGATACGCCCTTCATATAGTTTGACAAGGAGCGGAAAAGATGGTAATCGGTCGATGCAAGGTCCGGAGTAAACGGCGGATGCCGACGGACCTCCCATTCGAGCTCATGGAGTGCGGCTTTGACGACTTGAGCAACATGGGACCTGGCGTTGTCGTGAAGGAGTAGGGTTTGACCATGTTGATCAGGTCTTTTCAGTCGAAGAGCCTCAATCACGCGGTGTAATGTAGAGCTCCTTGTTGACTGCGGCATTCTTTTCAAGCGTTTCCCACTGCACCAAGAGGTCCTTAAAAACTGACTAAACAAATTCTTTGACACCAGACCAGACGATTTTAGGCGGAATGGCATCAACAAATTAGTCGAGAGGTGGACAGAGGTTGTAAACAGAAACGGCGAATATATAATTGATTAACTTATTGATATAACTATTGTTTTTTGTTTAAATAAAAGTGTTTGATAAAAACGCTACGAACTTATTCCCCAACCTAATATTTATATGAAATTAAAGAATAAAATATATTCCAAATTCAAACATATAAGGAACGGTTTATCGATAGCAATTTTATTTTAACAATCCTGCAATTGGTTATAGTAATCAAATAAATGTGTTTTATGTTTGTTACTATTATAATTCATTTAATCCCAAATTAGTTAACAAAAAAATCATTATAATTTATTTATATAATCAAATATATACGAAAATTTATGAGAAATCGCAGACAAAACAATTCATTTCATGTTAAAATTTCATTTTTGTAGACATACTGCATGATATATCACAGTAATTTAAATTTAGGTTTGAGCAAAAACAAATTCAATTTATTCAAAAAAAATTACGAAATCTTAATTTTTTATAAAAAAAAACCGTAAAGTTTTAAAGCTTCATTCAAAGGCTAATGTTTTAAAAATAGTAGGATGTTTTTAATAATAAAATGATTAGTTGAAATTATTTATGAAAGTATGCATTCCGATTTGTTTGATCCTATTGTTTTCATCCTTTTCTAAGACTAAACCTCAGTTCATTTGATAACAGTCGATATCTTTTTAAATAAAAACATTCACGACATTTATAAACATTGATATGGGAGATAATTTAGATTCATCGGGTTAAGATATTACTTTCTTTCATTCTGATAATAAAAAAGAATTGGTAGATAACTCTTGTTGAAAATATATTGAGATCATTGAACTTAAGTATACTTGAGGCTTTTGTAATGAAATTAATCTTGAGCAAGGCTACAGTGTATTCTCAATGTAAATATTTATATTATTATGTTGTATTGAAATTGAGTTTCAGAATAATTATATTATTGGTATAAAGTTTTTCGCCATATATTTATGTATTACAATTATATATATATATATATATATATATATATATATATATATATATATATATATATATATATATATATATATATATATATATATATATATATATATATATATATATATATATATATATATATTAGGTTGGGGAACAAGTTCGCAGCGTTTTTACCAAGGAATTTTATTTAAACAAAAATTAATTATATCTATAAGTTAATCAATTATATATTTGGCGTTGCTGTTTACAACATCTTCAAACCTCTCGACAAATTTGTTCATACCGTTCTGCTAAAAATCGCCTGGTCTAATCGCAGTGTCAAAGAGGTTGTTGAGCCAGTTTTTAAGGACCTCTTGATGCACTGGGAAATGCTCGAAAAGAATGCCACAGTCAACAAGGAGCTCTACATTGCCAAACTACACCACGTGAATGAGGCTATTGGACTGGAAAGACCTGATCAATGTGGTCAAACCATACTCCTTCACGACAACGACAGGCTCCATATTGCACAAGTCGTCAAAGCCGCACTCCAAGAGCTCGAATGGGAAGTTCTAGTATCCACCGTATTCTCCAGACCTAGCACTAAACAATTAACATCTTTTCCGCTCCTTGTCAAACCTTATGAAGGGAGTAACCTTCGATAGCAAAGAGGTCCTTAACAACTGGCTCAAATGCTTCTTTGATACCAGACCAGGCGATGTTTGGTGGAACAGCATCAACAAATGGGTCGAACAGGGGAAGAGGTTGTAAACAGCAATGCCAAATATATAATCATTTAACTTATTGATATTATTATTGTTTTTTTGTTGGAATGAAAGTCTTTGGTAAAAACGCAACGAATTTATTATCCAACCTAATATATATATATATATATATATATATATATATATATATATATATATATATATATATATATATATATATATATATATATTAGGAATGCTGGAAGTAGAAAGCAACACGATTGCTATCAAATTCGGAATGAAGGATATAATAAATTAAAATACAATATTAAAAATATTATTTAGCGTTGAATAATATGATAATATGCAGTGTTAAATGACATTGTATATTAATTTATTACATCATCCATACTGTTGACTGTGGCTAGTTCTAGGTGAAAATGAACCTTAATTATACAATTACAAAAATCTCATGAATGACATTTCAATATCTTTTTTATTTACCAAAAAATGGCTGTTTCTTTCGTTCCAGGAGTGATCATGATTCCGCCACTTTATTACAGTTCTCATTGGTTTAAAATATCCAAAATGTCAGATAATTTTTTATCTACATCCCTTACGATATCATTGAGATGGCGTCGTATATCTGACTTGTGGGCGAATTTGCTGTCGGCTTTGAAATCGGATTCTTTGGGAGGCAACAAACAAGGCAAAGTTCACCATTGATCGCCTGAGTTTCGTCGGCAATGAGAAGAGGAATCCTTTCATGCTTTTTATCAGGGATAAAAAAATATTTTTTAAATATAATTTTTTCCCTATGTGAAAATTTCCGAAATCAGGAAATTTTCATGTTTTTGATAATATTTATTTCACATATATATCTAAATTTGAAAATATTTATTTAAAAAATAGGAAAGTTTCCTGTTTTTCTAAATAGATATTTTCAAATCTGTCGCGATATTGCTTGTAAAATTTCCTGAAATAGTTATTTTTTCTAATTTGTTGCTTTGACCGATTCAAGTTTTCTTTCCTGGTTCTCCAGCTCACCAACTTCCTATTTGCCCGGTTCACCAACTTTTTTTTTTTTGTCATTTCAAGTTCTCTAAAATCCATTAAAGCTTCTCTAATTCTCATTTTTATTTTTGATTTGATAAACATTTTGTGGGTAAAACATTGATTGGTACAAGTATCCGAAACCATAATTCCAGAAATCATTTCGAATCGCATTGAATCAAATGCCCTTAACAAGTAGACGAATTGGTTAGGACATGTCATCCATATCACTTAACGACTGTTTGGCATCAACTCGGTAGAACGAAAAATAAAAATATTGTCAAAGTACATTTTGTTAATAAAACGATTTCTTATAGAAAGATCAAAGCATCGTTTTGAGAAACCGTTTTTCATCTTTACAAGCCATTAACGCGTTGGCAATAGAACAGCAGAAAAAACAAAATGAAAAAGACAAAATATCCATTTTATGTTTAGTTTAAATCGGCAAGGACGATTTAAATTTTTTTTTTTTTATATTTTCAATGAAGATTTAACTGAATCCATGAAAAATTTAGTTAATATTTAGGTTTTCTCCAAAACATTTCTAAGGTAGATCATTAAAGTGCTTCAGACAACTGTTTTTTATGCGTTCATATAAAAAAAATTTCAGTGTAATTTTTAAGAAAGATGAGGGACAGGAAACGCTTTCATATTGCGTTACTCATTAATACTGTTTCCATTGGTAATATAGTCTTTTTTTCTTACTGCCATTACAAATAGATTCAGAGTGTATAACAAATATCCTTTTCCTTATGTAAAAATTTACCTATAACATTCTATATAAACTTATTTTTGTTGCCAAGGCATTGGAAACATTTAAAAAAATATTTGTTGCAAAACCAATTTATAATGTACTATATTAATGTTAAAGATTTGGTCTTCATTTGCAAAAACATCATGGCGTTATTCTTCTTGTCATACACCATGTTTCCTATGCAATTATAAAGCGTTTATCATCTCGTTTTTACATTTACTTAGGTTTGAAAATCGTAAAAATACTGCACTTGCCATGTATAATATATGTAAAAGTACTTTGGTGGTATTTTAAAGAAATTTATTCTTTATTGTTCTAATATTTGAGAAAATAATTCTACTTCAATTTTGCTTATAGAATTATTAGCTTAATTTAAAATGACTGCTCTGAGACTTATGACTTTTGTTTAGATAGCTTTTTTTTCCTAATCAAATTTCTTTTTACTTTTATCATATCAACAGTAAAAATTATATTTTTATACTAAAAATGTTCATTTTTGGATTTTTTTATGAGATGATAATAATTTTCCATAACACATTTTCATTTATTTTATTGCTATACAAATAATTAGTAGAGAACTTAGTTAAACATATTTTAAAGTAAGATAGTATATTCGTTTATTCTTTAGACAAGGAAAAAAGAAAATTTAAACTTGCTGCATATAAAGGTAAATTAAAAAATAATTTATACATTTGACAAAACATACATTTGTGAAACTTTGATTTACAAAAATGCATAATGTATTTATATTTTCTCGTTCCCTTTTCATGATATCAAAACTATTTTAGAATGAGGTCTATTTATGAACTCTTTAAATTTCCCCCAAAAGTCAAATGTCTTGGTGAAAAATAGTCCAACTAATCACCTTCTGAAGTTTTGCGGTTTCAATCTGAACTTTCATTTCATGCCGACGGGGCAGGTGTCACACTCATCTTGGCCCGAAATCATTAGTCTTCGAATTTCATTTACTGTGTTTCCGAGAACACTAATAATATGTTTTCCAGTTGTTCAATTTATCATTTGGTTGCACGGAAGCAATTACAGACGGCCGAATTTAGAAAGTTGCGACTTTTGATACTAAAAAAAAATAATAATTGCAATATAGAAAATTTTTTCTGAAGCATCTCTAATTACGAGAGAAATAAAGTAACTTATAATTAATTAATTTAAAATTATTTAAAAAAATAAAATCACGAAAGTTATAAAATACATACACACACACACACACACACACACACACATATATATATATATATATATTGCTTCAGAGGAAACGTCTTGCATGAATATGCTTCAGTTATTGCTTTGCTGTCGATTTATTTGTAGATTAATTCTCCATTATTGCTGCAAATTATTTGATCAAAAATTCAAATAGAATAAGAAAAATGTATTTTTTAACAGAAATAAATAAAAAAAATTTACAAAGAAATGTGTGTGATATTTTTATTTTAAAAAGCATTGTATTTAACTTTTGTATTTGAAGTAATGAGTTATTTCATATGTAAATATTTTTCTGACTTGAAGTGTGTGTATGTGTTATTATTTTTCTTTCCATATTTTTAGGTTTACATCTTTTTTAAAATTTATAGTATACCCCATAAAATATAAAATTTACCTATATCTTTATAAGGTATTAGGAAAATTTGAAAGAACTTTTTCATGTTTTTGTAGCACTACATATATATTTTTGTGGCATATGGTAATATTTCATGAACTTCTATTATAAAGCAAACTTAAAAACACTTATATGAAAAATTAAATATGGAACTCTCTGAGTATATAAAAAAGATGAATTAATACAATGAACCTCAGAAAATTTTTTATATTACATAATCCAAAACTACCTATAATGAATTAAAGAATACAAGTTAATTTCTTTGGTATTTACATATTAGAATCACCGCAGCTGTTTTTTAAGTAGAGCAAATTTCGAAGAAGTTTTCTAATAATGGCTTAAGAGCTAATTTTTCTTAAATTTTGGAGCTAAATTGGCACCGGTGAAGCTAATACGCAAGTATTATTTCTTTCTTAAAACACATTGGAATTTTGGCAACCTTTGGCAAGCCTAGTTTGGCGCAGTTTGATAAAGAGTTTGCATGATTGAGAAGATAAAGCTCTTTAAATGTCAGAGAATCAGATTTCATCCTATTGAAATTTTAAACTAAAAGCGTTTCTCTGCTTATTCAATATTAAATTCATTAAGAAATATTGAAACTTTCAGGTATTCCTTTTTTATAATACATGAGTGTGCCCATTGTCTAGAAAAAATCCCATTATTAATTTAGGAAAGCAAACACACGAGAGAAATATGCTGAATTTATCATAAAAATTTGTGTGCAAAAATATTAGATTATCATCCTATATTCTCCAGATTATGATATCAGTGAAAAAAAGAATGTTTCATATTCATCAGACAAATTATAATTCCAATGAGAGGCTTTAGTTTTCTGGCAATGGTAATGTGTTTTTCGTTTCGTTAGTCAGAGTTTAATACATGTACATTTTCTTGCCTATTTATAGGCACTTTAAGCATAATTATCCGAATATCGGAATCTGTAAATTGTACAGATTATTTAAATATTATAAAATAATGTATCCAATCTTTTGTATGGAAATATACATATATGTGGGAGACTGTGTATTTATATACATAGATGATTTGAATACACATTTATATACACAAATGACTTGAATACATATTTATATGCATAAATGATTTGAATACATATTTATATACATAAACGACTTGTGAATATATATTTATATACATAAATGATTTGAATATATATTTATGCACATAAATGACTTGAATACATATTTGTATACATAAATGATTTGGATACACATTTATATACATAAATGACCTGTGAATACATATTTATATACATGAATGACTTGAGTACACATTTATATACATAAATGATATGAATACATATTTATATACATGAATGACTTGAATGCATATTTATATACATAAATGACCTGAATACATATTTACATATATGAATGACTTGAGTACATATTTATATACATAAATGCTTTGAATACATATTTATATACATAAATGACCTGAATACATATTCATGTACGTAAATGATCTAAATACATATTTATATACGTAAATGATCTAAATATATATTTATATGCATAAATGACCTGAATACATATTTATATACATAAATGATTTGAATACATATTTATATACATAAATGACTTGCATACATATTTATATACATAAATGATTTAAATACATATTTATATACATAAATGACCTGAATACATATTTATATACATAAATGACCTGAATACATATTTATATACATAAATGACTTGAGTACATATTTATATACATAAATTATCTGAATACATATTTATATACATAAATGATCTGAATACATATTCATATACATAAATGACCTGAATACATATTTATATACATAAATGACCTGAATACATATTTATATACATAAATGACTTGAATACATATTTATATATATATAAATGACTTGAATACATATTTATATACATAAATGACCTGAATACATATTTATATACATAAATAACTTTAAAAATGCCTTGAGTTTATCCGTTACTTTACCAAATATATCAAAATTATTGTAAGGAAAATCGGATTTATTTTAAATTCCTTTTCTTTCTTCACAATTTATTTTTTATAAATTAATTAGGTTTATTTCTGACTTTAATATTAATTTAATTATAATTCATTTCTTTAATTTTGCGAATAATTCGTTATATCTCATGTCTAACTCTTTTTCATTTGCTTTTTTTTTAAAAAAAAAAAAATCTATTATTCCTTAAATTTTGTTTAAATTTGGATTTGAATTCATATATATCCAACATACACATATATCACAGGTTTTTTTTTTAATCTTTGCGGCTATGTTAGAGAATGATAACGGGTATAAAGTAACTTAAAAATATACTATACTTGAGCCTACAGAGAAAAAACATTTTCTTCCCCACATACGAATCTTTTTTTTTAAGATGAAATGATGTATTGTGTTAGAAATAGACAAATCAAGAGATAAAAAAAAGAAGTCCCAACCGTTTATCTGGTTAAACAGACCGTTAACTTTACTACTTAAGAATTTGAGGTGTATTTAAGAGGCTGAAATATTTCACATAATAATAGACATCTTCTCCACAGTACATGGTGATAAAAACTGACCAAAGCCATTCCATTTCTTTTCACAATCCTGTGGAAAAAAATAAGAGTACTTTGTAGGTGTTTTTTTTATGATGCCTTCGGGCGCTTTCCGCATTTTCACAGTATAATGATATTGTTTGGTTGCAATGGTTACATTTTTTTTTTGTTTGTCTTTTCCATGACAGTTTGTGTCTCATTTTGTTACATGTATCAATGGTAAAAAGAGATTTAAATAAAAAAAGTGATACTGCTTTTATTTTTAATTTGTTTAAATATAATTAAAAAATCCAATAAGGGAGAGAACGATGTTATTTTTTTATTTAGTATTAAATATTTTAACTTTAAATAATATTTAATGCAGGAAATTAATTATCTAATGCGAGATAAATTCAGATTCAGAACTGTAGATTAAAAGAAAATATATTTTATTGCTATATATTTATCAATAATAATTAAATAATTTGTCTTCCCACATTTGAAAATTAATCGCTGTTTATAAAGTCACATTAAAACTTTCCTAACTGATTCCTAGTGTTGAATTGAGTGGTAACGAAATTGAAGATAGCTTGGCCAAGTCTGTTACTGCTGACACCTTGCAGGGCAACGCTATCGTAACGTTTTCGGAAATCTCCACTTTTAAAAAGATGAAATTAAACCCAAAATTTGGAAAGATCCGCTTGCCCACTCTTGGTACTTTGAGAAAAAACCATCAGCTCAATATCCCCAGGATACAGCAGATTGCTCTTTCACGTTTTTTGAGTGGCCACATTAGGTCCTTTTCTTTTCAACAGGGCCAGAATGTCTTTCTGGAGTATCTCTGGTGCAAGGCTGATCAGGCCACCCCTAGACATATTCTTCACTGTCCGAATTTTTCTGTGAACGAGGTTTTGGAGAATCTTATTTTATTTTTAGACTTTATAATGATTTTTGGTTTTATGGAGACTGTTTAGTTTAGCTACACCATCTGGGATTTGAAACAACAACATTAAAACTTTCGTAACATCAATTAAAATTAACCCTTTTAATCAATGAAAATTGCTCCAAATAATTGACTTAAGTAAATAATTATTTAGCTTTTGAAATTAATCTTTATACAATTATCCAAGGAATCAATATTTATCCAATTTGAACTCATAAATTTGCTGATAACTGTGGAATTACTTAAGCAATTTTTTTACGTAAATTATACTTTAAATTATTTTTAAAAGTTATGAAGCTTTATTTCTATCAAATTATTTCTTAAAGACAGCACTTCTTGAACCTTCTGATAAATTATTATTTTTCTTAGCTTAAGACTTTTCTAAAGATTATGATATTGTAAGCTTGGTAATCTCTTGTCTGCTAATGTAATTCTTCAGCCCCAAATATCTTAGTCTCATTTATTTTAGATCAACTTTCAATACTCTTGAAGGAAATATTTCTGTTCAAAATAATGGTATTTTTCTAGATTGCTATTTGTTTCAATTAAGGTAAAAATATTTCCACCTGTTTTTCGATTCTGGGTATATTTCTGGTAGATTCCTATAACGGAATTTCCAATCCACTAATTTTCGAACAGATTACCTCTTAGAGGCTATCTTTTAAAAAACAATAACTTTCTTAACCAAATACATTTTTAAGGGAATTATTAAATACATTAATATTCAAATTAAGAATTTGGTAATAAATTATGTTTATGAAGTCGAATGTTTAAGCCAAATGTATTTATATACTTATTAAAGATCATACTTACTTTTTATAGACATGATTTAATGATGACTTAAGCGATTACTTATAGTAAATACTGACATGATCGGTAATACTCACTCTCCAATTTTATTCTTTTAAATTCTCAGTTGAAAAATAAAAAAGATATCATTTAAACTTAAAAATATCAGCTAAATTAAAACTCTAGTTTTAAATAAAGTTAAAATTAAAAAAAAATTGGATTTAAAAATTCACACATAATTGTTTGTTAAAATTGCTGTGTTTAATGAATGCAAACTTTATTAAACATAAAATTTTTGCTGAATTGAAAGGAATCAACATTTGTTTCATGAGACATAAAATCATCAATTCCGTATTCATTTTATGCCATTCAATTCATTATATATCATCAATTCCTTATATTCCATAATATTTGAAATATCTCAACAGTTTTAGAATCAGCAATATAAAGGAGAATAATTAGATACAAATTTAATAACATTTTCGACTTTTAAAACGAATGAAAAATATTAAAATAGAAAGTCAACAACCATTAAATATTTTAGTTTAATTACACTCTTCATAATTTTTCTTTCATGTGAACATGAATTTCAGACATGCATTCTTCAAACATTTATGAATTGTTCATGCATTATTGAATATCATAAATGAATTGCATTAATGAATTATCTTCATTCAGTTGATGAATGAATGACTTTAGTTAAATTTAAAAGTGTCACATAAATGAATTTTCTTCAAACATAAAAGCATACATTACACAATGAAACAATTTATGTAATGAAGTGTTTATCTATTCAGTACAAGGAAAACAATAAAATGAGGAATACTTGTTGTTATAGTTAATGAGGCACTTTTCTGGCATCACCAACTTTCCATGCATGCAAGATCCGTTTATACTGTGCCTCAATTTTGGTTGTGTTCTTTTTTTACAGAAAAAGATGGGGCCGTCATTGCTTTTCCGAATGCTTTCAACAGCAGATGGCGCATTCCGCAGAGCCATTTTCGTCTAACAAGTGTCTTTTGATAGGCCTTTATTTTTTATTGTGTCAGAGATCATATTGATTGTCATACTTCAAGGAAAAGAATCATTCCCTCTTCCCGAAACGCATGTTGTTTTGATCTCGAAAATATGCTGTGGCCTGATATTTTCATTTAAATTACGTGAGATATACCAAGATGTTGGGTATTCAGACTGAAAATTTAGTGTACTGATAATATTAAATTGAAATATGATTATAAAATTATTTAGTAATGATTATATTTGTATGCCTGATTAAGATATAAGATTAATTATTAAAGTCTTGAAAAGTTTTAAAAAACGCATAAATTATGAAACTAATGTAAATTTAAAAGCAAAATTTATAGTTGGGATTTTTAATGAAAAATCAGCCTGTTAGTAACAAATGCTGAACAATTTAAATTTTAAATTTATAAATAATATTAAAATTTATTAATTTAAAGAAAAATAATAAGTAGTTACACAAAAAAAGTTAAATTTGAAATAAATTAAAAAAAAAATTTTTGAACTTAATTTTTTCTATTCAATTTTTTTACAATTTATTGAAAAGTTAAATTAATTAATGAAATGCTTACAATTTTCACATAATTTATTCATTATAAGCAACAATTGCATCAGAAAGAATTTTATAATATCATAGTTAAAAACTTCAATATATCGAAGAATTCTCATCTAATAAATTGTTTTTATAACAAAATTTCTAAGCTATATCGAAACTTTGTTGAAATTTCGATTTTGATTATGGGTGGGAGAGGGAGAGAATAGTGCAAGGGCTTTCATATTTGTTATTTTCTGAGTAATCGATAGCACCAGTATAGATTCCCGATAAGCTAATACAAACTAATGGGATGTAAGTCGACGAAAAGTGGAAAATATCTAATACAATCAAAACTAAATTAGCTAATTATGAAATTTTCTTTTTTAAACTATTTTGAAAGCGAATATAATCTGATATTAACATTTATTTATAAAAAATCGTATTTTTCAAAGTGTTTTAAATTTCAAATATGTTTCGAATGTAACATTAAGTTATTAATATTTTTTAAATAAAAAATATAATACTTTTCATATAAATATAATATAGCAATTTTGTAAATGTTTTTAGTATTTCTGTAGTATTTTTTGTTATTTGAGTTAAGAACTACCCAATTCGGTAGTCGAGTCTCAATATTATGATATGACAATCTAGATATTTCCGTAGATTTATTGATTTTATCGGAAATTAAAACCTGAGAGTTTAGAGATACAAATTTTTAACGATATGTAGACCCTCAAATAATGCTTGGATTACTAAGACAATTTAACTTTTTGGGTTGTCAGTTGAAAGAGTCTATTATTCTTGGAAAGCTCATGTTTTTAGACGGTAATCATAAAATGATGGGCTCTATTAAAAAATATACTCAAGTACTGAATAATGTTTTCTGGAAGCTATTGGAATTGTTCCAATTTCTGATGTCATAAAAATATAGAAAGATACTAAACATTTCCCTGGATACATTCACTATCACTGTTTAATTAGAGCTTCTTCTAAAACAAAAAATCAGCATCAGTGCTTTGAAACTATGTTAGGTTGAGAGATAAGATATTTTTATTAATAAGATATTAAGAAGCGATCGAATGATAAAAAGATATCTTTCTGACATTTTAAAATTAATTTGTTGTGAAAACACTTTAGTGCATAAAATTTGCACGTAATTGATTTTGAACATTGAATGATAATTTTTTATGAAATTGTTTCTTTGTGAAATGTTTAAAATATCATAAAAAAGTGTTTCTTTTGATTTAATGGAATATGAGAGTCAAAAATCCTTTACATTTTATAGTGATTAAATTCTAGAAAATTCAGTAGTGTATATTTCACATGTGTGTGTGAAATTCGTGTGTTCATATTTACTTCTTCAAATCATAACTTCAGTATTAAGCTTAATTACGGCTTAGTTACATATAAATAATATTATAGATAATTATGCCGCAAACAAAATGTCATGTTTTAAATTCTATAAACTACAAATGAACTCTATAAAAATTTTAATTTCATATTTAACTTTTAATTAATGCAGTGAATTATTATTAGTTGAAATATATTTATTTGTGTGTATGTGTATTCGTCTCTCTGTATTTTCCCTTCTATTACTGTAAAATTTGAATTCTAGGTATATCTTATTAAAAAATGGTTAATTTCGTGTCCTCATTTCTAAGATTCTGAATCATGTAGTAAATTATATTCTTTGAAAGTAAAAAACCTATTGATTCATAAAGTAATTCCTATTTTAAAAATTTTAATGTTTTATTAATTTATTAATAAAAGGCAAACTATTTGCATAAAAAATTCAATATTTTAAATATACTAGTATTAAATGATTTCTGTAAACTAGAACTAAACAAAGAAAATTATTCATGATGAAATATTCCATATTGAATAATTATTCCAGATTTATATGTGATTACTAATTTTACAGAAATCTAAATGTCTATTATAATATTTTTGAATTAAAAAAAACTAACAGAAATATCATCCAATGGATTTTACTATTAAAAAACTCATTTATTAAAAAAGGAAATAATAACTATAACAGTCATTTTTTCACAAAATATATCACTATATATTGCTTTACATCATACATCAGAAACGATACATTAATATAAAATCAAAATGTGTAGTAAAGTATAGTTTATGAAAAAAATATTTAGAGTAAAAGAAGCTTCTAAGATTTGTAAAATTAAGGAATCTATAAAATCAATGTTTTGTCAATTAAAGAATAAATACATAATGTATTTAAAAATGTACATTTTTTTGGAAAATAAAATAGACTTTCAGCACATTGTTTTGCAAAACTAAACTCTTTTTCAATTAAATAATCATTTAAAAAAGTTATTTATCAATAAACTCGGAGTTTATTTTAAGTTAAATATTAAAATAATAAAGTCAAAGTGTACATTTAAATCACAGAACATGTCAATATGAGAGGTTTAAAAAAATAAGTCTAATTTATATTTTGAAGATGTTCCTCTCAGTAAAACTTAAAATATTTTTAATCGTTTTTCTTCGAAGTTAAAGATAAGGAATATTTTTATTTGGCTTCAGAACACATCATCTGAGCAAACTTTTCTCACAAACGATAAACAGCTGAAAAACAAAAGGATTGCTCGTAAAATTACTATTTTAAGAAATAAATTCCTAGAAATAAGATTAGTAAAGTTATTTTTGGAACAGTTGTACTCCGCAAGAAATCATACTGTATTTTCTGCTTTATAAAAAAATAAAATTTTCATTTTGCAAAAACAATTTATAATATTATTCATACATTAATATTCTTAAAATTAACTTTCGATGAATTTTTACTTTATAATTTGTCGTGAAATGATATTTTTATTTACTAAATTTTTAGGCTATGAGAGTGGTTTGTATTTTCCAATCCCTTTCTTTTGTGAAACAAAATAAAAGAGATCCATCTGTATTATGATCGTTTTTAAATTGCTTAAATATATTATCAAATTCAAAGATACTAGTGTTTCATGCTTGAATGCAAGTAAATAGATAATTATAAATATCAATTTTACTATTTATAATATCGTTATTCAACTATCCCATTACTTATTTATATTTCACAAGGAAAATAATTTTTAAAATTTAGTTAAAACTAATTCGCGTTTTATGAAGTTTCTAGAATCAATATTATCTTCCTTTGTTATTTATTATGTTATTACTTTCCTTAGCTATGGCATTATACGATTTATACACATTAAGTCAAAAAATACACTCTTAGAAGCCAGTAAAAACGCTAAAAATTAAAAACATCAGAGAAATATAAAGTTTACTTCTAAGTATCAGGAAACTATATGTTTAAGTCAGATTATAAGCGTACATAAAAGAATAATTTTCAATAAATTTATTAAATAAGTGAAAAATGTACAGTTTTTAATTACAAAGTGGCTTATATTTAGACATACTATCAAATGTTTGGTTACAATAATTGACATGTTATATTTTCTAACATTACCATTGTATTATATCTTTCTCCTTTACAACTAAGACAAAATATATTAGACACATTTTAAAGTTAAATTGTGATCCCAGTTTTAAATATAAGCTTACATATTCATCTAGAAATATTTTCTTTTGTTAAACATTGAATTTGAAACGATTTCATGTCTAAATAACACTTTAACATAAGTCAGTTGCATAAGGAACTGCATATCTAAATTTCAACGCTGTATCTAATGGCTCTCAAAACGGTGCCAAGATCACAATCCCCGAAATCCTCACCAACACGCCAATTGTCCATGTGAATGGTAATTCTGTTCCCACGATTATTGAGCTGTTATAATCTGAGGGGAGGCGAGCAATCATAGAATGGGTGTTTCGCCTGTCGATGATTCCGCCAAATTTATTGTTAATGACCTAAAAGGATGGAAGAATGTGAAAGATAAGGAGGGCGTTAGCGGATGGTTAAAGAAACAAGAATCTGCAAGCAACGTCGCCTCTGCAAGGGCGTCTCCTACCGAACTGCCCAATTTTATAATATCCCATCGTTAGCCCTCCTGGGAGTGCATTGTCTTTCTTGGTTAAAAACTGACGGAACTTTATCTGCTATGGTTATAAAAACTGTTATCTTTGTAATATTACGTCGTGGATTACAGAAATCATTAACTTTAAATACATTATGTCTTTTGGTTTTAATATAATTTCAATAATTGTGGCAAAAATATTCAGTTTAATGCAAAACAGCCATTTAAATCTTTAGTTCTAATTAGAAAATTTTTTTTTCAAAAATCATGTTTAAATGTTAGAGTAAGTCTAATTAAATTTCAGAGCATCACATTTTAACAATTTATACTAAACTTAATAGAATGTGTTCCATAACTTCGAAATTTCTTTTTGACACCAATTGTTCCTCTTCGGACTTTTTTCCCGAAATTTATTTCTTTATAATAATAACTGTGTTTTCTCAATAATATAATTCAATGTTTATAATTACTTTTGTAATTCCAGTCGAGAATAACTTTAATGTGCATCGAAACTTAGTTGTTGTTGCACCAGCATACCTTTCTATATCAAACCCAGACAAAGGTTCCATAAGTTATATAGAAGGATCTGAGTGAAGTCCTCATAATTTACAAGCAGAGATCAAAAAAGTACCCCTCAGTACTTGATGTGCCACAACAGTGGTATCATCTCATTTGGAGAACAATGCGATCACAACTTACTTAAAATGACTTAGGCGTGTTTAGTGAATACAACGAATTGTTGGTTAAGATGGAATTGGAACCTACTACCTTCTGATAATTAGATCGATACCCTAACCAATCAGATCATTGTGGTTCTACAGCTGTACCTATTAGTTAGACAGCGATTTTCAGAGTGCCCATAGTTCGATTTAAGACATTGTTAAACAAAGAAAATGGGTAGTTAAGTGTCAGATTTCTGCATGGACGAATGGTAATTTTACCAGGCCACTGCTTTGGACATGGATTTTTCTAGTGATTTGGAATCTTTTTTAAACTATAGATCCAATTAACTTTCGTCTGCAAAAAGTGGTAATAGAACATCAACAAAATCAAATTAAATCCTTATGACACTTGAACATAGGACGCTATCTGAAAAGACGATAAATTAAAGTTGCTGAAATGTCTTATTCGACCTTGGACTGTTAGGCGACTACGGTGCTGAAGCAAACTATAATTAGACTCTTAGGATCTTCGTAGATTGGTGGTAAGATCTTATTCTTTAGAGTAGAATTTCTTTTGTTTAACTGTATTTGTTACTGAACATAGGGAGATATGTATTACATTTTGTACCTGCTCTTATGTCAGAATTGATTAAGACTTTTTTAAGCTTCAAACCTTGCTCAACGTGAATTGTTGCTTATGAAACTATTTATCTGTACTAGTGATGAAAAACTTTTTGAAATGTAAAGGCCTTATGATTATTATAGATAACATGTAAGTTTAGGTTATTCACTATTCAATGCCAGATCATAAGGGGATAAGGGTAATATTTGGAGGGATAACCACCCAAGAAATATTAGCCTCAGTGAGGAAAATTCGAAGAATACAATAAAATTGAAGTGCGATGTTTTTAACTTGAAAAATCAAAATTTAACAAAAATCTTCGTGCTGGGAGAGCATTTGAACATTTTATGTTCGAGGAGCTTAATTTCTGTCAAACGGTGCAATGAGAACTTTAAGTTTGAACCTGAAAGAAAGAACTATGAGAAACAGGAATCATATCTGAACATATTTATCGTTGATAATATAGAGTAGAGGACACAGAATATATAGCCTTGGTATATATATTTTTATCTTTTCTATAAGTAAATGAGATATATAAATCACCAAAAAAATAATATTTCAAAAATAAATGCAACGCTTAATTTGGTACTTGATATTATGATATTTAGTCAAAGAAATGATATAAAGATAAATTAAGACAATTTTGTGTGAGCGATATATACCATTAAGTACCATATGGTATTAAATGATATCAGTGTAATCTGAAGCTACACAGCATAAAGCTTAAATAGAAGATATTAACAATAAATTAATTAAAATTTATAAATAAATCACAAAATCAAATTATTTTAGACATTATTTACAAAATGTGCCATCAGATCGTTATTTTGTGTAAATATGAAGTGACGATAATTCATATAATATTTTATGCACAAATACTAGGAATGTATGTCGTTGAAATTGCGATTACAATAAATGGCACACTTGAATATATACATTGATGATATTTTTTAAGCATTTACATCTATAAGAATGCAAATTTGGTTCAATTACAAGTTTTCATTTCTTTGAAATAAGATGCTGGTTTTAGAAATGATATTGTTATTGTAATTGTATTTTATATTTCTTAGAATTATCATGCCACTGACATGGACGTTTCAAGAACAAGAAATAATTAATTATGTATGTTGATATTATTGTTTTTTAAAAATGTTATTACCAAAGTAGAAATCTTCGTCTCAAAATATATACTTTGAGCAATAACTGAAAACTCTTCTTGGAAATTTATCGTAAAAAAATGTATAAAGAAATTAATTTTATCTATACATTAGTGACTTTGATAATTTTCCAAATTTTAATGCACTTAAAGTGAAGAGAGTTTTTCAAAGAATTTTAGATAATTTTTTACCAGTTAATAATAATTGGAAAACAAATAATAATTCGTTTTGATGACTATTTCTTTGTTCCCACGAAACTTGTTTTTGAAATTGGCTATCAAAAATGATATTATTTTCATTATTTCCAAGAAAGATATAAAAATTATGAAGTTTTTTTTTACCAATTTCTTTTGAAAGTATAACCAAATTGTTGATTTTTCTTTAAAAAAAGATTTATTTGCAACAGAAAAAGTTTCTTTGTTCATTTGAAGAAATAAAGAAAGAAGCTATATTTGATAAGATTCTATGTGGGTGATTTATAAGAAATTTATAAATTGAATTTCGAAATAAAGGAGAAGAGAAACATCAACTTTTAAATTAAATTAAGATATTGTATTCAGAAAATTTGATAACAAACTATCCCGTAACTCATTTTCTATCTAAATTCAAAGGATTAATTAGTAAAAAATGTAGCAAGATCTAATTCGATATTTATATGATAAAAACTAACTTTTATTTGGGAAGGAATGTAAATAAATAATCCAATAACAGCATTAATTCCAAAAACTAATGAAATTTTTGCCATCGAAACTGAGAAAAAAAAAACTGAAGGGTATAATTTTCTGATATTTTTTACATCCAAATCAAAGACGTTATTTTTTTCGATAAGGAATGAATTGAGTTATCTGATTTATCAAAAGATGGTCGAAAAAAATGAGCGAAGAACATGCTCGAAAACTTCAAATTACATGTTCGTTATTAGGATGATGAACTTGTAAAAGTGGTAAAAGTAATCCGATTATTTCACGTACATGATAACTCAATTTAAATGCAATCTGTCGATCTCGTTATCGCTTACATATAATATACTTATTATTATGTTTACTAAAAGCAGATGAAGATAATGATATTCAACTCATTTTTGGAAGTACTCAGGGTTTTTTTTTTTTTTTTTACAAATAGATGTTTTCTTTAATCTTTAGTTCATAACTTCTCAACCCATATATTGTAAGCAAGCATGACTTGTGTTATTTTTGAATTGTTCTTAAAATTCAAGGATTAGCTTCAGATTTTATAACTTTTAATCACTAATCGATACTGATTTATGTAAGTACATATCATTTAAGTAAAATAGAGAAGAAAAATAATTTAGCAACTACAAAAAGGGAAATATTTTAAAATCTTATGTTTTTTGATGAATTATTAAATTCTATTTTGATATAAATTTATAAAATATACTTTGAAATAAAACTGTACTTATATTTTAGCAAAAATAATATGAAGTTCTTAATTTCTAAAACAGATATAAAAAATAATATTCCTATTTATTAACAGTTTATGAAAATTTCAACCTAAATAAAATTATATGCTAAGAATTATTTGCTATGTATTAAGACAGTAATTTATCATTTGCTAATTGTACTCGAAATCTTTTTTGTAAATTGTATTGAAAGTTATGATATCATATTAATATTACTATACATTGGGCTTTTCTACTTGATCATGAAAATATTTGGTAAATTTATAAATCCCGAAAAAGGACATGCTTTAATTGCTTACTTTTAATTTTTTTTAATTGTATGTCTATATTTTTATTTTAAATATAATTGTAAAATTGTTTTTTAAGATACTTAATTATTTTAAGCATTATATATAAAATGATGAAATAATTTTTTAATTATTTTATTTTTTAATTTACTTTTTTTCACTATAAATAATAACATGTTTTTTTTACTTTTGTTCTCAAAATTTATAGTATGTTGTAGATCGGTACAGGTCAGTTCGACGCCAACGTTTCGACGCCAACTGTTCGACGCCAACGTTTCGACGCGTGGTCAGTTCGACGCCGTACTTTTCGACGCCGGGGCAGTTCGACGCCATATATTTTTTTCCGTATTTTTATACTACTTACTAGCTTACCGTTACTAGCTTATCCTTATCTATTCTTCTTTCTTTGAAACATATTACAGGCTTGTAAATAACTCTAACTCTTTTTTGACAAGTGCAACCCCCCCCCTCCTCCAGTTGGGGGTTATGAAATCGCCTCAGATTTGTCGTTAAGTATTGCCGATTGTCAACGCATGCGCATTTCTTATCTTCTCTAAAGCGCCCGTAATCTATTTGGAAGCCTGTCGATATTTTTAAATTCAATGTTAGCACTTTCAACCGTAGAAATGTCTGAAAGCCGAAAATATATGACTAAGAGAGGTAAAGAAAAGTATGAGCACGATGGATATTTATATTGTTTCGATAAATATATAGAAAATGGAGCAAAAAAATCGTGGCGTTGTGAAGTTGAATTTTCCAAAAACAATAAATGTAAAGGAAGAATTTACACTGATGCAGTTACGAGTGAATTTTTAAAACTTGTTCGCAATCATGCTCATGAAGGAAATGCAGCACGTGTTGAAGTTGTCTGCACTTTAACATGAATAAAGCGAAGGGCAGGTGAAACACAAGAAACTCCCGCAGTAATTCGCATTGAAGAAACGCAAGAGCTGTCTGTTGGAGCATTAGGACAGTTTCCAAGCAGAGAAGCTGTAAGATTAGTTATTAAAAGACGTAGAAAAGACATAAATGCACTCCCGTCGCAACCAATTGACAGAGCTTCCATTGAATTGCCAGAAAATTATAAATATTACGGAGAAAATAAGGAAAATTTTGTTATCGCCGATTCGGGAGTGGGGGATAAAGACCGAATTTTAATTTTCGGAAAAGCCAGTGTCAGCGATTGGATTCACCTCGTAACAAAAATTTACGTTGATGGAACTTTTAGTCTAGCACCACATCATTTTACCAGGTTTTTGTTATTATGGCCGAACGTGGAGGTTTTGTATTGCCAATCATTTATGCCCTCTTACCCGACAAGGCGGAAGAAACATATACACGAATGCTTGAAATGATTCAAGACAGTTGGCCATTTTTAAGGCGAAAAAAATTTCTTTAGATTTTGAAATTGCCTTAATTAACACTTTTTCAAGCAAGTTTCCAGACGCCGAAATTCAAGGGTGCTTGTTCCACCTTGTGAAAAATATGAAGCGCAAATTAGCAGAATTCAATTTAATGCAACGATATAATACCGATGCTGATTTTGCTCTCTATGCACGTATGATTCCTGCGTTAAGTTTTGTGCCTATCGAAGAACTTGAAAATGCTTTAGAAGTTTTGAGTGAGAATTTACCTAATCAGTTAACCCCAATTTTAGATTACTTTGAAGATTATTATGTTGGAAGGATTCAGAGAAATAATCGTCGCCGTCGTCCTATTTTTAAACCAGAAATGTGGTCATGTTATGCTAGAACCTTAAATAACGAAGGACGCACCAATAATTTCGCGGAAGCAGCACACAGACGTTTACAGTCCGAATTTGGTGTTTCACACCCCACATTATGGAAATTCATAGATGGTCTCAGACGTGTTCAAAAAACAATTGACCAATGTTATGAGCAATTTGTACGTGGAGATGAACCGCCGCACAAGCGGAATAAGTATCTGCGAGCTGATATGAGAATTAAAGTAATAGTTGAAGATTTTGAAAATCGAGAAATAATGGAATACCTGAAAGGTGTGGCGCATAATTTTGCAATGGATTAGTATAATAACAGTTTTGTGATGTAATCTTATTTATGTGTAATCTTGTTACTCTGTAATTAAATTTGTCTGCAATATAACTTTTTTGTAACCATATGTTTATTTACCATTTCTGTATTTTGCCTTTTTCATGCTGTTTTGTGAAATAAATAAATAAAAAAAAACAACCTCCCTCATGTCCCAGGGCCTTGACGTTGGCGAGGGGGCTTCTCACTAATCTGGGACAAAAAAAAAAAAATCTAGAACACTTTCACACATATATTTATTTCAAATATGCATGCAAACAATCGATAATTCAATAAATAAAAATCAGTCATATTGCTTATTTATTTGAATCACGCTTCATATACATAACAAATATATATATATATATATTATCAGGCATATTGCATATTTATTCTAAAAATAAATAAAAATACGAAAAAAAAATATATGGCGTCGAACTGCCCCGGCGTCGAAAAGTACGGCGTCGAACTGACCACGCGTCGAAACGTTGGCGTCGAATCGTTGGCGTCGAACCGTCGGCGTCGAAACAACCTGCTTCGGTTGTAGATAGTCTACATTTACTTAAACATGAATTATTTTAAATAAAGGAACTATTTATTTATTTTTTAAAATAATTACCAGAATTTAATAAAAAAATTTATTATTAACAATATTAAATTGAAAATACTTCAGAATTTATATAACAAAGTTACATTTCAGTTTAGAAAAAAATTACAAGACTATTAAATAGTTATTAATTTTCTGTCTAACACTTTAACATAAAATATTTATCTTAATAAATTTGCACCATTAATTTTATTAAGAGATATATTTTATACTAAAAAATAAACAAATGCTTAGAATAACGTCAAAAGTCGAAAGAAAGATAATGAAATCATTTGATTATATGCGTTAAATATGATTTCTTTCTCAAAATTAGATCCCAGATTATTTTGTCTATCACTTTAACATCCTATTCTTAATGCTACTGAATTATTGGGGATGTTTGTAGTGGTTCGGAATCCACTTTAAACCGTAGGGCCTGGTCTAATTAGCCCTCGTGTGCAAAAAATGATCGTTGAGCGACAAACAAACAAACAAACGGAATTATTGAGAAGAAGTATTTCAGTGTTTGTTGGAGGGAAGATGATGAGGAAATAACGCAATTTCTATCCATAAAATATTTAAATTTAGTTACAAAGCTTGTGATAAGATCAAATTTTTATTCAGTATTATTCGTCGAGTTGTTGTTCTCGTGTGCCAGCTAGTCTGGTAAATTGGGGTGTGCTGCTCCACTTTTCCAACCGAACGAAATTTGGTGTGGAGTCCGACTTCTTCAGTACACACACATGCCATAGGGACCCGTTTATAGGGTAGGCAACCATTCACACCTCATTCCCACACAAGGAAAGGACAAAGACAGGATAGAGAGAGAAAGTACATCCATGCCAGAACCGGGATTCGAACCCAGGACCCCCTGTCTGTAGACATGCACGCTGACCACTAGACAAGTTGGACGGCTCTTTGTCGACTTTAGTTTTAAAGTGAAACTCATTCTTCCGACTTTACCAGACGGAATAGAAGCATACTTTGTAAAGTTTGTTCAAATGTGAGTTTGGTTATAAATAGTGTAATATGCCTTCGAATAAACTGATAATTGAAAGAAAACGTAAATAAAAATTTTAGGTGGATTGATTTCACTTCACTTGGCTATTTTAGCATAGCTACATTTCATAACAATGAAAAAGCTGAAGAATAAATAATATTAAAAGTCACAGTTACCAAATTTTCATTCTGAGCCTATAATATTTTTGAAAACAACAAGTTTAATTTTAAAACCCATTATACACTCAATAGCCACATTTAGCTTTATGTTTAACAGTTATAGCATAATGCAAACGATTTGAATTATTATGGGATTTGATAATATAGCTTCATTCTAGATAAATGGTGATTTTATCAAAAGAAATCCTTTACATATTGTAAAAATATTGAAGTTTCTAAAATTATTTAGTAAAAAATTTAAATATTCAAAATGTCTTGAAATTTTTATTGCTAGATTAATCATAAGACAAAATCTCATAATTATGCTAACTTGAATCGTACTATATGTAATACATACATACATATATATATATTACAATTTGTTCTTTAATTGTAACACTTGAATTCTTAAAAATATTCTAATGGTTCCTAATATTTTATAATTTTTATATAAAATATTATGTAAAATTAATTCAACGAAAAATTCCTAAAGGCTATTAAAATAATGAAATCGTTAAAAACATTTTTAATAAGCAAGAATATATATATATATATATTTATTTATATATATATATATATATATTTATATATATATATATATTTATTTATTTATACATATATATATATATATATTTATTTATATATATATATATATATTTATATATATATATATATTTATTTATTTATACATATATATATATATATATTTATTTATGTATATATATATATATATATATATATATATATATATATATATATATATATATATATATATATATATATATATATATATATATATATATATAAAGTTCAACATTTTTACTTATTTTAATAATTTATTCAGTTAAAGCAAGTTTGCTAACTAATTACTTAAATAGTATGTCATAATTCTAGAGTTGCTAATTTGAAACATATGACAAAATTTTGCGTTTGAAATAATTATAATTTTAAATACATTTTAAAAATTGCTAACATTAAATAAATATATTACAGATTTTTACTCAAAGTGTTTTTATTACTTTTTTCCAGAATAACGATATTAATTAAGACAGTAGTCATATATTGATACTTCTTGTACTAATAATAACAATCTTCATTCCAAAATAAAAATAATAAAAAAAAACAATAAATAAATTGATAAGTCTCTATCGCTTTATCTTCGACTCTCTCTCTCTCTCTTATCAACAATATACATCATTTAATTCCTGTACAATATAAAGATTCTAATGAAAAACTTATTGTGAAGTCATTTTATACATATCAGTAAAATAAACGCTTAAAATTTTAACAAGTGAGGAGATATATAGGAAATTATAATTCGTTTTTATATTTTTCAATTTAATTTTTTACATGTAAAATAGTGTAACTTTTAGAAATACGGATATTTCACTGAAAAAAAAATTCCAAGGAAGAAAAAAGTATCTTTTTTCCTCACAATGCTTTTAAAAAATAAGTTTTTTAATAATTTTAACCAAATTAAAAATAAAAGATTTATAGTCTTCCTACACATATTCTAGGAAAATGAATCTACTTAAAAACCAAGCGTTATTGATATTCAGTGAGAGAATCTGGTAATACATTACGATATTACGAAGGACTGATATTTATAACATGTACCAATAAGATCATATATATTATATAATATAATAAAAAATATATATACTAATAAAATCCTATAAAAAATATTAAAATTAGTTATATGAGACAGAAAATGATCCAATTCTGAACTAAGCATTGATTGGCTCTTGGACGAAATTTTTTCGCGCTTCCTCTCTGTACTTTAGTATCAAAATCAGATTTAGAAACAATGGATGACACTTTGCCAATATGAAACTTGAAAGAAAAGTAATACAAAAAATGTGTCCAAAATCAAGAAGAAAAAATAATAAATTACCGAGAAATGATTTATTAACTTTAAAAAGAAGTACATGTTAAGAATATTTAAAAATTTATTTTGATTTTAGTTAATATAATATTAATAAACTTTTTATTTGTTCATTTTATACTATTAAACATAAAATTTCTTTTTCTGCATAAAATGTAAAATTGGCAATTAAATTGAACTTTATGTTTATTTACTAATTCACTTTTATTACATGTAATAAAACATATAATTTTAAATAGCACAGAAAGTTCTATAAAATCTCATTATTAAAATTTTAAATCTTTGTTTCTAAAATTTTATTTTTAAAATTTTGAAAATAGTGTTTTAAGCATATAACTTTGTTATCATTTGCTCAAAATACAATAAGACAAAGGTTATTAATAAATTTATTATAAGCAATTTACGATAAACATCTATCTGTTGAAATAATGATTATACAAATTATCGTGTCAGTGCCTACATTTACTGTTTTCTATAACAATGATTGATTGATAAGTGATTTTAATATTTTTGTTATTATTTTCTAATAAAATTTAAAAAGTAATAAGGCTAACCTCCTGTTACTGATCAAGAATAATTTATTATATCAGAGTTTTCGTTATGATCAATGCTTTTCTGATTTCATTTTAGCATGAACTGTAAAATAAATAATCATGAATTGATGACAGTTAAGATTAATTTATTCCTGACTCCCACATACAGGAAGTTTTTTTTTAATTTTGTTCATGATTCTTAAGCACGAAAACATTCCATTCATGATTTTTATTCATGAAAAAGTTATTGGGTATCATTAAATATTTAATTATTAAGTTTTATTGTATATTTTATCATGCATGTAACAAAAATGAATGTTTTCTTAAATTTCATTTTAATATATTTTAAAAACTCCAAGAAGGTAGATAACGCTTTTTTTTAAATATACTTAAAACTACATTTTTTAATGAGTGAAAAATGGAAAATATTAGTAAACCTACATATAATATAATCTGAAAATGTGAAAGTCGTAACTTAAAGTATAAACTGTACATATGAAAGTAGTAAATTAAAGTATGAATTGTAAATGTGAAAATAGTGATTTAAAGTATGAACTGTACATGAGAAAGTAGTAACTTAAAGTATGAACTGTGCATGCGAAAATAGTAACTTAAAGTATGAACTGTACATGTGAAAGTAGTAAATTAAAGTATGAACTCTACATGTGAAAATAGTAACTTAAAGTGTGAACTATACATGTGAAAATAGTAACTTAAAGTATGAACTGTAAATGAGAAAATACTAACTAAAGTATGAACTAGAGTATGGTAAATGTGAAAATAGTAACTTAAACTATGAAAACTGTACATGCAAAAATAGTAACTTAAAGTATGAACTCTACATGTGAAAATAGTAACTTAAACTATGAACTGTACTTGTGAAAATAGTAACTTAAACTATAAACTGTAAATGTGAATATAGTAACTTAAACTTTGAACTGTACATATGAAAGTAGTAACTTAAAGTATAAAATGTACATGTGAAAGTAGTAACTTAAAGTGTAAACTATACATGTGAAAATAGTAATTTAAACTATGAACTCTACATGTGAAAATAGTAACTTAAAGTGGGAACTGTACATGTGTAAGTAGTAACTTAAAGTATGAACTGTACATGTGAAAATAATAACTTAAAGTATGAACTGTACTTGTGAAAGTAGTAACTTAATGTATGAACTGTACATATGAAAATAGTAACTTAAAGTATGAACTGTACATGTGAAAATAGTAATTTAAAGTATGAGCTGTACATGCGAAAGTAGTAACTTAAAGTATGAGCTGTACATGTGAAAGTAGTAACTTAAATTATGAACTTTTTATATATGTCCCATTAAAGTCATACTTTGCACTTCGTTAATAGAAATAAAAGGCTTTTAAAGTACTTTATCAATACATGCTTGATTGTTTTTGTTCTTTTATTTAATTTTGTAAACAAAAAATAAACAAATGCTCGACATACAGTCCGTAATTAGAGCCTGATGTTATTATGACGACACAATAGTAACTAAAAATTCATCTTCACTAAATGTAATCCTTGATTCTATCAATTAAATATTAAAAAAATTATTTTAATAATATTTCGAAAATATGTTAAAATTTCATATAACAACTATTATTGGAATGTAATAATAATAATTACATTAGTTCCATAAAAAATAACTTTTTAATGAAGGAAAAAATTGGAAATTTTCCAAAAATAAATAAATAAATAAATAAAATTTATGCATTGAGAAAACATATTTTTAAGAAAAATAGTTGAACACAGATTTAATTAGATTTTTTTTTATTCTTTATTTTTATCTTGATAATGCAAGTTCATAAAAATAAATAAATAAATAAAAATAAATAAAAATTTAAATGTCTGATATGTTTTGAAAATATTTTTAAATGAAATTTATATTTTTTACCCAACAGAGAAATGGTTTAATGGTTTATATAATTGAACATAGAAAATTTTTTTATCCCAGAATAATTAATAATCCTAATATTTATATATCATTAGCAATCATTCTTGTATTTTCCTGCTTGTGTTTTTTATGTGATCAATCAATACAAGTTTTGATTAAAAACATTTTTTGGTTTTTTTATCTACTAAAAATCTATTTTGAAAAATTTACAATAAGAATAAAATATCAGAACTGTTTAAATTTAAATTTTCATTGAGAATTTATTATCATAATTAAACGAACTGTATAAGTAATGCTGCATCTCATAAAATTTGAATTACATTTTATTTTTTTAAAATAACTATATATTTTATGATTGAGTCAATAAGGAAATAAAAAGTATAATTAATATTAATATAATGGTAGTTGAATTCTAATTAATTATTTTTATTAAATGCTTTTAATTTTTAAAATTTTTATTTTTATTAGAGCAAAAAGTATTCCGTAATTTAACATATTTAAATTTTAAACAAATCTATTCATAATTTCTAGTCTTTATGTCTCTGAAAATAAAATTTTTCGTTTTGCTTAAAAAGCAATATCCTTTTTTTCATTTCTTTCTTTTCACTGGAAAATAATTTCTTATAAAAAATGAATTCACAAATAATTTAAATTTATATCTTATAATATGAAAATGGTACAAAAACCTTTTAAGCGAAAAAACTTACAGAGAAAATTTCTGTATCAATCATCTAGAATGTAAAATAGCATTTTAAAGTTTTAACGGAATTAATTTCTGATTTGATTTTTAACTTTATTTAAATCGTTAAAAAAATGTGAGTATTTGGTAAATACACACTCACGCATATATGTATGTATGTATGAATGGATGGATGTGTGTATTAAGAGTTTAAAGTATTTCACTTGAAATGAGTTATTAACTAAATATTTTGGGTAATTTTATTATCTGCAGAAAAATTAATTGACAAAATAAGAAGGATTCCCTCCTCAGTCATCAATTTTATAGTTCTATATTAATAAAATGAATATAGATGCAGATAATTTTTAAATTAATACTTTTTCCGTTAGTTAATTATTTAAAAATTTACCACACACAGCTATGTTGCTTCAAAGAAATAAGATTTTAATCCTTTTTTTTCGATTAATCACTTAACTAGCAATACCTTCGACTTATCCTAAACTACGAGACAACCCTTTGATAGGTGTCAAACCAGAAAAACATCGAAGCTTTATGAAAATACTTTTGTGTGCGACAAATAATTATACAATGATTTAAAATGTTTGACTAATAATAGTAGAAAGTAGCATTGATTAGCATAGTTTCGAATATATCTTGAAGTTAATACAAGGTATATAAATGCATATGCCCAAACACACTGTTTTATAATAGGATTATGTTGAACTTAATTTAAGAGACCTCATTTTTAGACAAATAATATATATAATGTATTTTTAAAATGACTCATTGGTCATAGTTAACACTTCAATGCAATCCTTATAGCTGAATATCGTAGTAAATCAATTAAATATCTGCTACGTGTAGCACAGAGAAATTTTAATAAACACATCCTCACCAACAGATATGCAGGCAGAAAGTGGAAAAAATATCATTCATCAGCATCCAATGACTATGCTCAAACTAAGATCTTTCACTCTGAACAGAGGCTTACGATTAGGCCACAAAGACAAGTCCTTATTTGAGATTACTATATAGAATATTATTTATCAGTTTTCTGATGGTAAATATACTCCAATACAGTATTTCATGAAACAAATTTGCTCGAGGAGATACACATAGTTGGCAAATCCTACTTTTTAGTTCACGATTCACTGTTCCATATTGTTTATTTCGTGTGCGTGCTTAAAAAAAGTACATTTTTTTTATTTGACTTGTTTTAAGACAGTAGTTCTTATAAATAATTAATGAAACCACCGACCACCCTGCAAAGTTTCCAACTCCGAAAAAAAAATGCGCTTGAACATGTCTTGAAAGAGGTATTGAAAATGGACTTTTCTAGCATATATTGTGCATAAACAAAGAAATAATTGTTCAAGTAGCATAAAAAGAATGATTTATTAGGTTCTTGTTTACTTGAATAAACAAGTGAAAAAAAATTGTCGCAGTTTTCAAACAAATTAGTTATTTTTTATTTCAGTTTTTTTTTCTGTCTAATGCCATTACTTCCTGAAACTTCTTGATTAAGGCTTAAACAAACAGTAGACCACCTCTGCGCTGATTTTACAATTATGGTTTTTATGGTGGCAACAGTATATTTATTAAAACTTAAAGCAAATAAAAATAACAAAAAAAAAAAAAAAGATTTTATATAGAATTTGCATGCAGATTGTTTAAGATTAATACCATGAAAACACGAGTTATTCTTTAGTTTACTAAAAAAAATAAACGAATAAATAAAAATTCTTAGTTCTTTTTCAAAATTTAAACATTCCCCCCCCCCATATTTAGCCTATTTTGTTGACATTGTAGCACTCGAACATACATATTAGTAATATTGTGTAGTGGCATTGGTCATATGTGACATTTCTTAAAAAATCAAATTAATTTGTCATTATTATCTTTGTTTAAATCAAATTTTCGTAGCTCTTGCTTGAATTTGCCTAAATTAATATTTTATCTTGTTACTTTACAAGAAATATTCGATATTTTTTCATTAAAGACGAACTATACATTTTAAATTGCATTTGGTAATTTATTTAAATTTTTCAAAGGAATTTATTATACAGTTTATTTTCTGCTAAAATTTTAATTACTTTTCTTGTTCCGATAATATTTTTGGAGCAGTAATTTAATTACATTTGGTATAATACCATTGATATTTATTTAGTTACTTGCGAAACAAATTTTCAAATTTACACTTAATTTTTCTGCATAAATTGTTCGCGAATATATACATTTCTAAAGCATAAATAGTTTAAAAAATTCAACTGAAAAATAAATCTTAGCTTTCTTTGTTTTCTAATTAAATGTATTTCTCAATAAAACAATTAAATTTAGTTATAATTCTCAAATTAATTTTTTAGTCAGTATTGTAACGTGAATATATTAAATGAGAATAATAGTAAGTTACATGAATTTTTAATAAAATCACTGCTTAATTTGAATCTTTTCTAATAATGAAAATTCTAGTAATCAGCAATAACAACTTCTAAAAATAAATTTTTAATCAAAATCGAATTAAGATTTAAAGCAGAAAATTTTAATTGCGAATGCTAGGTGAAAATTTAAAAAGGAATTAATTAAATTCCAAGACACATCCTTTTAAGTAATTAATTTTTTTTCTTTAAAAATTGAATAGACGAAAAAGGAACGAAATGTTGTAGACTTAAGAAATAATTGAGCCCTGTAATTGAAAGATTATTATTTTAACAAGTTAATAACTTGAATCTTGTTTTGCTCTTGTCTAAGATATTTAGTTAAAACACACTACATCATTTAGTGTGTGCTTTGCATTATTGGAATAGTGTGCCAAGAATATAATCAGATCTCGTGTTTAATATTTATAAAATTATTTTCGATACTTAAGATATCAAAAATCAGCATTTAATGTATTAAACTATTTAAATTGAAATCTTAATAGTTATAAAAGTCTGTTACTTGAGCAAGTTAATATTTGGAATCTTGTTTTACTCTCGTCAAACTTCTCTATTTAAAAAACACAATATCAATTAGTGTTGTATTTTGCATTATTAGAATATTACAATACCGAGAAAATATTCAATTATTTTGCTCAAAATTAACAAAAATATATTTTTGGTAGTTAAGAAATCAAGAATCAGCATTTAAAATAATTGATTATATATATATATATATATATATATATATATATATATATATATATATATATATATATATATATATATATATATATATATATATATATATATATATATATATATATATATATATATATATATATATATATATATATTATATATATATATATTATAGATAGATAGATATATTAGCTAAAATTAAACAAGACACAACCTTAATTAAACAACAAACAACCCTGCTTAATGACAATTGTTGTTTAAATTGAAATCTTAAAAGCTATAGAAGAGTTTAAAACATAAATCTATCAAAAATAATTGCATAATATTTTAATATTTTTTTAAATATATAATTTGTAGAATATATAAGAAAATATGTTAATTATTTTATAAAAATACATTTTAACATAAAAATGCATCAGATAAATTGATGATGAGAGACCTTATCAGTGTTACTTACTTTGTGAATTATTTAAAACTCCTAATTTATTGTATCAGACTCATATAAAAATACCTCTAAGATAATCAAATTTATCAATAACTAAAAGCTCCTAATTTTTAACCACCCCAAGTAACTCGTGATTTTTTAAATCAAGGTTATAATCTACTTAGTTATTCTGGTAGTTTGAAAGGTAAGACCTTTTGAATGCCATTTGCATCACATCTTCTTGTGGTGAATAACTTTGCTTACATAGCAAGAATACTTTGAAAATTCCTATGCATATGGTGGTTTTCTTAAACAGTGCTTGTCATATTAAAATTCACATAATCATATAGTGAGTCAAAGTTTTCTCATTTTTTGCAATACTAGTGCACATTCATGTAGAAAGAGAAATACAGCAACCACCATCTACAGTTAAGTAGTGTTTGGAACTGAACATTGGGTTTATCTTAAGATACTAAAGATAATGCAATCCATTAATATGCCACTCTATTTTGATGATGAGCTATAATCGTTTTTATATTACTTTACGTCTTTCCCTAGAAAAAATTTAAATTCTAAACTACTGTTTATTTATCATGTATGTAAAATCGGTATAGACTAGAAATAAATAAGTCTACGGTACAGACTAGAAATAAATATAAATAAATATACTGCTTATTTATCGTGTATGTAAAATCGGTTCAGAGTAGAAATAAATAAGTCGTATAGTTATAAGTAGTATAAATATGAGCCAAAAACTAAGGCATACATTTAGTGCAATGTTGTAACTAAATAAAAGCCACAAAGTAATTATCCTTCACATTATTTAATTGCTTATAATTTGGCGAAACTTTGCCTTATGTAACATAACCATGTTTTTTCTTGTAGCAGTAACACCACAACAGAAGTCAAAATTTTAAAAAATTAATAATCTTGCGAATGAAACAATAAAAATTAAAAATTTGTAAAAAAAAAAAAAAAAAAAAAAAAAAAAAAGGTGATAAAAAGATATATTTGAAATATAGTTTGGAAAAATCCTACTTTATTCAGAAATTTAATGCGATTACATTAATATTGCAGAATATTACAATTTTACAATAAAAAAAATGTGATAAAAAGATATATATATATATATATATATATATATATATATATATATATATAGTATTTATTAACATCAAAAGATTTTAGTTGAAATATAGTTTGGAAAAATCCTACTTTATTCACAAATTTAATGAGATTACATTAATATTGCAGAATATTACAATTTTAAGATTGCTCAGAAAGCTATTTTTCTAATATTTCGAGAGAAACTTTTTGACAGTTTTTTATGATATAAAAGGATTGAATTTATCTTAAAGTGTCCTTCAAAAGTTTTGAAAAAATAAAAATAGAAAGTTAAAAAGAAAGAAATAATAATAAAAAAAAACAATTTTTAGATTCAACTGATTTGAATATTCAAATAAGTTGAATCTGAATTATTCATAAATAAAAGTACTTCACCGACAATTTGCCTCTCTCACTGTTTAAACGAAGATTAAAATTAATGAAATTATCACATACTCAAAATTTTTCGTTTAATTTACTAAAATTTTTTTTAGCGATTAAATGCTTTTTTCCTCTTTTGAGATTTTCATTGGAATATGCATAAGCTGTTTTAAAATCTACTTCAAATATAATAACGTAGCATACTTTAGATAAAGGATTTTTCAGAGGAAAAAATTAAAGGAAACTGAAATTGATTGCAAAATCATCAAATGTTCCTGTGCTAACACTTCACAAAATCTCACAAAACATCATAAGCGTCGTCTTTTTAAACCATCATTAGTTTCTAAAGCTGCCATAACTCTCAAGATACAAGAACAGCAATTTTTTTTCTGGAATTTTTTTTCCCGACGTCTACGGGGATTATCGTTCCGGAGCAGAAGGATTTGAAAGTGAAATTCGAAACGATTTTTCCCTCCATCTCTCCTCACTTTGTCATTTTTCCCTCTCTCGTTATGACATTTCCCTCGTCGTATTTTACATTCCTTTCCATTTGTATCCCGTGTGAAACAGGCGACTGAATTTTTTTTTTCCTCCCTCACTTTCCCAAATGCTGATATTTCCCGCCCACTTAAATGCACGAAAATAATGATGAAAGAAAATGCTGATGAAGGTTCCTAATGTGCCATCTCATATTAAAGCCCATTGGAAGTAGCAAGCACGGTTGCAGTCAATATGTAACACAAAGAACGATGTTAAAAGATTTTTTCGTAGATGTATTTATTTTTTTGAATCAGAAAACGATTTTTATTTGAGTTTAAAACGAGTAATGTTTATAAATAAAAGTGCCGAAGATATATTCCATGGTTAAATTTTGAGTTCATTTTAGTAATTTTACGAAATGTAATGATGATTCTATTTGTCAATTTTTACAACATTTTGGCATTTATATTAAACCAAAGAAATTTATAGTGATATTAAAAAGTGGCATCGCTACAATCCTTTAATTGCAATCAAAGTCTTATATAATTATGGTATGTGATAATTATCAGTTCTTTTATTGGATCAAATACAATAAAAATTAACAGCTGTATTCCGAATATAGATAAAAGAACTAAATATTAATTGCTTGATGGAAAAGAACAATATATCTTACCTTTTTGTTGTAAAATCAGCTAATCTAAATCAATAAAGAGCATTTTTATCTCTTTAGAAATGAATAATTTTATAGATTTCAATAGTTAATTGTGTATTTTTCTATTTTATTAAGTTACTTCTTATTAAAAATAACTCTTGTAAAGTTTTTTCATATCATAAAAAAATTAAAAAATTTTCATAAATAATTTTGCGCGGTATAATCTTTTAAAAACCTAAAATAAACAATTTATAAAAATGTTCTTCACAAAGCAAAAAAGTAATTTTAATATCCATCTGTATCGAGTGCAAATTTGAAAAAAAAAATTTATAGAATAATGTGTAGAGTTTAAAAAAAAATTGAATTTCAATGATTGCTTTTTAAATTCAATTATCTATATATAGAATTTTGTATCACAGGTAAAAAATGTTTAACTGTTTTACCCGGCACATTTGTTGAAAATTAATTTTTTCAATTTTTGTGTAAAGTTATGTAAAAAGGTTTGGCTAAAACAATTTGAAATTAAAAATTACAATATATATATATATATATATATATATATATATATATATATATATATATATATATATATATATATATATATGTGTGTGTGTGTGTGTGTGTGTGTGTGTGTGTATAATCTTCATGTAAATAAATTTTCTGAAAGATAAAAGATTAAAATTATTCAGTTATGAATTAAAAAGTTCTAGATGGCTGTCAGACATTATGCGTTAAGCAAAAGCTATCTATATTGTTATACGTTACAGAAAGTAATTTATGATTTCTAATATTGCATTTCTTCAGTATAAAATAATAATGGTATTACCCTAAATAATTATACAGCGATTTAATAAAAGAAAAATCAAATAGAGAGTTAAAAAATTATAGCGCATAATTTTTATTATTATATCTTTCATTAATATTTTTCGTTATAATTATTAGCACTAAATAATTTACATTTTACATTTCGTGAAATAATTTTCACATGTGCATGAATTGAAACATTTAATTAAACATTTCTTTCAATTAAAACCTTTGAAGAAAGAAACTTGTTTTGTAAAGTACGTTTTCAACAAATGACCGCTTTTATCAGAAGGAAAAAATACACTTCTTACTTTAAATAACTTTTACGTATTTAAATTAATTTCTAATTTTTTTATGTTCGTTATGCAACGGTTACTTTTTGTACATGAGGGCTGAATAGAATGAGATCTGCGTTTAGAGATATCCAAGCTCTATGTCGGAATCGAACCCACGAACTGTTGAATTGAAGATAAGAATATAGATGAAAGGAAATAATCTAATAATAATAACAATTATATGACCATAAAATTCTTTTCACAAATACATTTTAAAATTTTTTTTGATAACTATTTTAAAATATTAAAATACTTAACAACAGTGTCAAAAATGAATTATTCAATTTTCAAGTAATCGTAAATTTTTCTGTAGAATATCATGTCTGAAACATCTTCTGACCTTATTTCTTTTGCTTATTGTAGTTTATATCCATTTGGATGTTATTATTTATATATTTTGTGTAATATTATTTATATTATTTTGTGAAAACTATTAAATAAACATTTTTACAATGCAAAAAAATACAAAATTTCCACACACACATGATATTTTTAATATAACTGAAATTACCTACAAATCTAATATTTTCTATGTAATTCTAGAAAGTTAAAATAATAAAATTGAAAACAAACATCAAGTGTACCCATTTTATCCAAAAATTACTCAAATCCTTTTACAAATTATTTTTTTTAAAAAAATCAACATTAACAAGTATATCCAAGAATTTAAAAGTAATTTCCTTAGGAGTATTCTCATAATGGTAAGCAATTTCTAAAATTATCAAAATTTCCAAAATTACTTTAAATTAAAAAATAATATAAAATTATAATATCAAAAGAAAGTAACTTCGGAACATCAAAACTTTTCATTTTTTTCCGCTTTTTTCTTTAAAAATATGGTGATGTACACCCAGAAGAAATAAATTACATGCATTCTGTCTAATGGCATAATTAAACATCGCCCACTATTCGTCTTTTCTAGAGAAGCAAGTTGAAAATATCTCTAAAAGGATAATGAATATTGATACGATTAGTTGATATCATCAGTGGAAGTAATTTTCTCCAAAAACAAGTCCCTAATTTAAATAAAACTCACGTGAATTTAGATTAGGAAAAGGTTCAGAATTTCTCGAATTCTTACTCGTTAATGAGAAAACAAATTTTTGATTAAAAACTCATTTAAGTTTCATTTTAGATATTATTTTTTATTTTTATATGTACTGAAAGTTTTTATGAAATAATAATTATGCTTATGAAGAAATAAAATAGCGAGAAGGACACCTATTGTATTTATTTGAACATTGTGTTCTATTACAAAGCACTTAAAAAAAATTTATCTCATTTATATTCTTATTTTAAATTCTGTTATTATACCTTTCAGTCTGAGAAACTAAAATGTTGATCTGACTTGTTTGTTATGATCAACATTCCAGTATAAAAAGTATAAATGTTTACGAACAATATGAATTAAGCAAAATGTATTATTATTGTTGTTGTTATTTATGACACTTAGGCTAAGCTTGCTATGCCATTGTCTATGTGAATTGTTGCTGTTGTCACTTATCTTAGGTTGTCTAGCTAGGCTAGAAAACACTCATAAAACTAAAAATATCTAACATGTCTAAAAAATGTGATGGATTCTTTGGGAACCATCACATTTTTTAGACCGGGGGGGGGCCATATTGACCGAGCACCAAGGTTAATCTGGAAATGTCCTTTGCCCCTGCTGAAAGGTGATTCCTCTCGTGTGCCATATCAGATAGCTGGAAAAGGCAGTTTGATAAGATCCTGGTTTAAGATTGAAGATCTCACCCGGTCTTTTGGCCATGGATGGTTGAGAGAAATTTTCATAAGCCTATAAAATTCATTTTTTGCCAAGGAAGAAATCTCACTAGATATGAGCTTTCCTCCTGTGTTTACTTCCTCTTCTGACGCCAATCTGGCCAACAAACACGCTCTTTCATTCCCCTCTATGCGAATTGAAATCAGTAAGGTGCGTCTTTTTTTTAACCAGAGAAGCATGAAGGTGAAAGTACGACTTTGCTCTAAACTGCTCCGATAGATGGCACCACCAGAGAATTTACCCTCAATTTTGTCATTGATCAATGTATTTATGCTTATTACTAAACATTTATGAAGATAGAAATCATTTATGAATATCTATGAATAACTGTTTTTAAATATTTTTGAAGAAAGCTAGTTTACTGCACAAAACCATCGACGGATGTTACCGAAAATAGCTTTGCAGTATCACTTTGTTTATTTTTGGTATAAATATGGTTATTTAAACCGATATATTTAAAGAATCCAATTATTTAAACTGAGAGGCCATAACTGAGATCAATAATGTAGGCATAATTGTGTAAAAAAATAAAACTTTTATTACAATGCATTTGCATATTATACTGATAAGCAAATTCGTTATAGAATAATAATAGCAAAATATTCCTATTTTCATAAATTAAAAAAAAAATTTAATTAATCATGTTTCGAAAAAAAACTGTTATTAATTTGTGATGTATTATTCTGACAATTAGCTAAACGTAATTATTTCATAATGTTTATTTCACGTTATTTTGCTGTAGTTTTAAGTTAACCAACGTCTTCGGATAAAGTTTGTAGAAATCATTATCGAAAAGAATTAGTAATTCGTTGCCAATTTTGTACTGACCATGCATATAATAGGACTCATTACACCTGTCCATGCAACTAAATCTGATGAAAACTTGCTGTTTAAAATCTTTTGCAAACTACCTGATGCAATGTCTTCTTATATACGATTTTGTAATGTATTGAGTAATTAGTTAATAATGCTTATTTTTTTAAAATAAATTTTACTCTACAAATATTTAAACTAATTCAATTGATTCCCTGTGAATTTTTTATCAATTATTATATTGAACGAGTTAAATTAATTTTTGTTTTGATGAGGAATTAATTTAAGAAATAATAATTATTAAGTATCAGAAAAAATACCCAATTAAACTAAGCATTTTCAGTAAATAGAGCAGATTTTAAGTTAAGTTTACAATCATTCTAAATTTAAATTTTTAAAGAGTAAAATGTTCACTAATTAAAATAAAATTTCCAATATTTAATTTTTACTATTTTTCTAACAGTATAAATCCTAATTTTGAATATACTGATTGATATTAGCTTTGCCACTTTGGACAAATTTTTAAAATCTTTAGAAAATCATTAATTTAGCCACATAATTTTAAAATGATAAATTACTATGGTTTCACAAATGATATAAGCAAATACATTTGATTAAATAAATAAAGTAAAAAAATGCACGAACTTCTGAGTCAAGCGGTGAACAGATTTACATCGATAACAAAAACATCACTGTTATCATAATCCAGAATTACAAAACAAACATCAGAAAATGAGGTTTTGCTTTTAGATACTTAGAACGAAAGTAAGAGATTATTTTATTAGAGTTGAAAAATGTTTTGAATACTTGTTTTTTTCTCATTACACGAACTGAACAAAAATGAAAATCTAATGACATCATTATGTTTTTTGGGGAAACAGATAACTGTTGTTTTAAGAATGTCCAGATTATTTTGGTGGCAGAACATTCTGAATTCTGCAAGAATGTCGGCCAAGACAGCTAAGTGACTTCTCCCCAGTCCCGTTGTCGTTCTAGAGTTGCTATGGTGGATCTTTTTCGCATGTCCCAAAAACCGATGGGCTGAATTCAGGAATGGGGAAACTGCCCATTTGTATGCCACTGCCACATCAGCTAACGAGGTAATTTAGTTTCCCGTCGCTAAGTCCGTTGCCAGGTTTCGAAGCGATTTGTTTCTCGCGAAAATGTAGGGAAAATAAAGATTGATAAAAAGGGAAAAGTAATAGTAATAAAAGGGAAAATATATATGCAAACGATGTAGAGAAAGACATACAAAAAAAATATAATGGCGAAAAGGAAAAAAAAAAACTTTGAAAGGACTGATTTAGTATTAAAATGACATCATTGGAGGATAATGCCTGAATTCCTGGAAATGGGGTTTGGTGATAAATTCGATTTTTTTTATCTAAATAAATTTGTCGGCCTTGTTTGGAAGTCTGAATGAAAGTTATTGATTCAGAATATCAAAACGGATAAATTTTTCAAAAAACTTTCTAAAAATATTGAAGAAATAATTTTATTAATTATTATTATGTTTGTTATTAATAAAGAAGTTTTATGTAGGAAATTTAGATGTATATTTAATAGTTTTTTCATCTATCTAATATATATATATATATATATATAGTTTACGAAAATGGGAAACTTGCACCTTTTTGCAAGAAAAACTCATTAGAAAACACAAACTGGGTTTTTTTCTTAACATGAAAGAATAAACAAATTGAGTTATCAAATAACTAAGCATTATGGAACCACATTTTGGTATATTTTCTGCTCAATGATATTTTTTGTGTTCATGAGGACTAATTAGATTGGAACTTACAGTTTATAGTAGATTCCAGAGAACTACGAACACCTACTCTTAAAGAGGGAATCGAACCCACGAGCGATTGAACCAAGGGCCTAACCATCTCAAGATGCTTTCTAGTTCTGGATCAAGTACTTAAAAGTACACTGCACATGGTAATTTAATTTAATTAATTACAAATCAGTACCACGCACTGATTGCTGTATGGATAAAAAAACTATTTTAGAATTAACATGAATATCTTCAAGTTCAGAATCATTTTTGTTAAAGTGTCACTAACCCCAAATTATTTAAAAAACAATATGTTTATTTTTGACACATACACATTAATAAAATATCTTCATATTTGTTTTTAAAACTTGATAGTTTGTTTCTAAAAAAATGTTTGCGATATGTTATTATTAATCTAGAACTAGATTAATTTCAAAACAAAATATAAATTAAAATAATGCTAAAACTGCAAATTTAAATTTATGCCATGATTTATAACATCTTTAAAAATTGCGTCATAATGAATAACTGTCAGCATAAAAATACCATATCGCCACATAAAAAAGTGCAAAAAATACTTTTATAAGAAATTATCCTTTACGAAAAATATTTCAAAATAATTTTTTTTGCAAACGTTTGGATAAATGAAGATATTAAACATGATAAGCATCATTGAATTCTCTCTCTTTTTACATTTGTCATCTACAAAGTAATTTATCCTTAACTGTTCGAAGGAAACTTACAGCGAAGTTTTCCTGTAAAAGCAGTTTAGTTTTCAAAAACATTTTTAAAAAAATGATCATAATAATTTCCACTTCTGATATGTTTTTTTTTTACAGGGAAAAACTAATTAATTTTATGAAATCGTTTATTGAAAAGAATTTTCTGATGTAGTAAAAAAATGTAAAATAAATAAATGTAAATAAAAGAAATAATATGCATATAAAACGAAATTAATGTTTGCTAAAGAATTTTATGAAATAACTTTGTTATTTTAAAGAGAAAAACTTGTTTAAATATTCTGTGAACCATTATGTTAACATTTTAGAAAAACATAGTGGAAACAGAATAATAGTAATGAAATTAAAAACTTGTAAAATAAATATTTGGAAATATAAAAGAAAAATCAAATTACTTTCCCTTAAAATTCATCATTTTGTATTTCAAAATTTGTTAATAGAATTTTACTCCTTTGTCATTTCTACCAATAAAAAAATAATTTTAAAAAATACTTAAGTTATCTTTCAGATATAGAAAGTTATTTTTCTATGTTTATTTAAATTCACATATAGTTAAATAAAAATAACAAACCTCTGTTATATTAAAATTAAGTTAATATTTTAAAATTTCATTTTCTTATTTTCCATCTTCACTAAAATTAAATATTTTCAGTTTTAATATTGTTGTAAATATAATTTGACTTCAGTAGTTCGATCTTAGAATTAGAAAAATCTTTTGGTATTCTTTTCGGAATACCAAACGAATCAAAATAGTGCTTTTTTAGTAATAAATTTTTTCGAGCAGATAAATAAGATTTTTAAAAATATTCTAAGTTATTATTTCCAATATAATAATTACCTTATAATCGTTTCTTCTTAAAAAATTATTATTAAAATGTATGGCTACCAGGAGTTTTTCTAAGCATTTTTAACAAAAATTCAATATAATAAAACAAATACATCATATATTTTTAATTAAAATTATATATAATATATTTGTAAATGTTTTAATGAATTTTCTTCTACAATTTATGCCTAAATGTATAATTTTTTAACATATAAGTGAGAATTGTTGAAAATTATTTTTACAGAGCAAATTGAAAAAATTAATCCACACAACACACACACACACACACACACACACACACACACACACACACACACACACACACATCTTTTATTTCAAAATATTTATTAATTAAAATATACTCCCTTTAAAATTGATCCAAGAAATCAGTCTTTTCGTCTTCAATTAAACAGTTTCATGCGTTCAATTCCTTTTTCGAACATGGATACCCATAAATGTGACTGTAAATCATAGGCTCATAATTATAATCCCATATAAAATTTGACGTTATAGATTATAACCTACAATTACTGTCGAATCATCTCTCAGATTTTAAAAGGAAGTAATTTAATCACCGATTAATTCAAATAAATTTAAAATTCAAAACAAAAATTAATGTCAATTTAAAAAGTCAAAATTTAGAAATTTGAATTAGCTTATTCTAAATTAATTTTAACATTAATTTATTTTTAACTTCAAAAATCATTTAAAAATAATGACATAATTTGTAGTTTGTGGCTCAGGCAAAAGTATTGTTTTGAGTGACATTATAGAATAAAAGGTATAGTTAATGTTAATTCTTTGTTTCAAATTATTATATATCTATGTAACTGAAGGCAAAAATGTCGCGAGGATTAATTTAATTGATAAAAGAGTTTAACTATTTGACTTTTAAATATACTCTTCAATAAATCAAATTTTGTTGTTTGAAAAACATAAATCACCAATGCCCATTCAAATTCAATCTTTCTTTTTAATGATGAGTATCATGCTGGCTTTATTTCATAGTTCATGGGTTTGATAATCATCTTGAACTTAGTTATTTGCCAAGACCCTTAATCAGTTTTAAACTCTAATTCCTAATGTAATTATTGATTGATTAGATCGTATTGTACGTAAAAAGTAACCATTGAGGGACTGAAACGTCAGCAAACCTTATATTATAACAAATATTCATCGGTGTTTTGTTTTTTTTAATTAGGTATTCTTAATTTTTCAAAGAAATATAATAAAAATGATTGGTAACGAAGTCTACGTGCAAAAGTGAAACTAAGAATTTGCTTTACAGTAATGAAACATTTTCTTTCTTTTCATATTTAAAATTATTTTGTTTTGGGTTTTCGAATTTATTACATCCATAACAAATATGATAATCGTATTTAGAGAATGTGAGCTCTTACCAGTTTTAAATACAACTTACTAATTTAAAAAAAAATGAAAACGAAGCTTTAAATGAGTTTTTGCTATTTTGATGGTTTCGTAAATATTTAAATGCTGAACATGAGGTAAATATTTTGCATAAAAAATTCAAAATTTTCTGGTTGTTTGTTATTTTGAGTATCAGCATAAATTATAAGAAGATTTTGTGGCGATATGACTTTATTTCTTTCATAAATGATGGAATACAAATACTCATTTAAAGCTCTCTAGAAATTTTGAGATATACGCGTATGTTCTTAAAGGGCATTCTTGAAATTTAAGAAATTTCAGGAATGTTCAAAGGAGTCTCTTTCAGCTTCACTGCTCTATTTTTGTAAGCAAATTTACTAACCATCAAATGCCTCGAGCAATTTATTTCTTCGTATAGAGGAAGATATGCATTTATTGTTCCATTAATATCATCTTCGAAATAAAAACAAACTCCATATAATTTCTTTTTCAGATTAAATAAAAACAATAGGTTACCCATAACTAGATGGGATGAAATTTCTATCAACTTTTGATTTGCTTCTGTTTATTTAAAAGAAAAAAACTGAATTGTTGCTCTTACAAATTGAGAACATTCTTTCTTATAATGAAGGCAAATCCTGTAACATCCTCTTCTTGAAGAGTTCTGGGAAACATTTAGTAATGTACTAGTTGCCAGTGATTGTTTTCTGTCTTTCCAGAGCATAATGGATTTTCTTGAAGCCACGTGGTCTTTTCACCCGTATGGAATCTTCAAACTTCTATTCTTTAGCTTCTTGACATGTTGGAACATAAAATTATGGTATGTACGTTTCATATCCAGTTTATATTTCAAAAATAATGTGATGGCACTAGTATCTTTAAATAATTTAAGAGTTTCTTGACTGATTTTGAAACAATTTTTGGTTCTAAGTGAAATTAAGGAAAACTTTACTACAAACTAATTTTTTTCATATTGAATTTGGCATAAATGATTTTATGTATGGCAGCAGGTGTGATGTTAATTTTCTTCAGTATCATTTAAAAAGTACAATAATTATCGCTAATTAATATTTTCCGTATTGCAGATACATTGTTGGAGATTGCAGCTGATGAAAACCTATTTTACATGTTCATTAATCTGAAGAGCATTGCGACCAGAAGGAAATTTTGTAAACCATCTGAGTACATTACCATTATATGGATCTTCGTTTCCGAATGATTACTTTAGAAACTGAAGGCATTCTTCTTCACTTAGTATCATTTTAAGTCTCATACCACCATAAACCAACCACTATAATGTTGTTTTCTAATCTCTGACTACAAGTATTTTCACCTGTCATGACTACAAAGGGCAAACCTTACATGACTACAGAGGAACACCCAATACCATCTCGATCCTGAAAGCTGGTCTTCGTGATTTAGAAGTAAGGACTATGTAAAAGACCCTAGACTTGGTCTGCCTCTCCCAGAAGTATCATTTCACATGCAACCACGCCATATTTTACCTGCCATAGTCACTATTAGTGAACACGGTACATCTTCTGTTGTGTTGGTGTTCGAACTGACTATCTTCTGAAAATAACAACGACGCCCTAACCAACTAGCCCAAGGTCTACTCGCGTCAAATATGGTTTCCCTTCTATCTGAAATTTATTCTACGCTGCCAGTAAAAATTCGTCGCCAATTATAAAATTATCCATATTTTCAGATGTAATAAATTATTTTTTTCTAATAACATTTATCTTCTGCCCATATCTTAAAATTTCAGAGAAACTCTCGCACGTTAGAACTTGAATGGTGATAATTTTTTTACCTGGTAAATATACCTTAAATTATTTAACAATAACTTGACAAATTAAAGTAGCTTCTTTTTGTTCCTTTGATATCCATAATTTGGGGAGTTTTGATTTGCTTTTTCGTATTTCTAATATTTTGCACAAATATTAATATGTTACATGTACATTAGTGAATTTTCATTAAATGAATGTCATTTAAAAAATATTTTGTAAAATTTATATGAATGAATGTTGCGTTTATGTTACTATTAAAATTATTGAATTGTCTCTTTTCTTGATATTGTTTTTATGAACAGTGCTAATTTTGAAGATAGATGAAGATTTTCTGACAATCGATGTAAAAATTCTGTGATCAAATATCTCTCATAGTAAAACCTTAAATGAACTACTTTCTCCTTTGTATTTTATTTGTTATCTAGTATTTTCATAATTTTTTTGTTATAAAAATATAATTTAAAATTTTAAAAGGTAGCTTCTTAGAAATTATTAAATGTAAATCCATTAAATAAACCACACACGAAACTAATTTATTTATTTCAAAAAATAAAATATTAATTATAGTACTTAAATTTTATTTTTAAGAATTATCCAAAAAATGCAAAACAAATATTCACAATCCATTATTTTAAAAAAAATGTGTTGAAGAATATGTTTTTATCAAGTGTATAAAAATTTACAGATCTTTTTTTCTTTCCTTAAAACTAATAGAAGGCCAGTTTAATATTTGATTAATTAGATTGATAGTTGATTAATGAAATTTGTATCCTCGGAAATAATTTTATGTTTCTTAAACATAGTTTTTGTACATAATTCAAAGAATAGTGAAATAATTTATCATGAATTTCATCCACAACCTAAGAAAAAATGGAAAATTTTTCATTGGTTGTGGGATGATTACAAAAGAGAAAACCTGGAAAACTCAAATCTGAAGTTGACACATAATACTTTAAAACAAAAAATAAATAAACAGTTTCTTTTGGCGTTTTCATAACTTAGTGATACAGACTCACTTTTTGGAATGTAAAACCCCGAGTTCAATACCAGCTGCAGTTTCCATTCTTTCAACAAGGGATTGTTACGCATCAAATATGAGAAGCTTATTCAAAAGGAAAAAAGCGTTGGATATTATAAAACATTTAACATTTACTTTCAGCTCATGGATTATACAGTATTGGGGCCTAATTGGTTAGGGCGTCATTCTCATTATCGGAAGGCCATCGAATTCCCACCGAACGAATGTACGTCGTGTTCGCTAAGGGCGGCTAGGGCACACTAAAACTGGGCATGGTCGCAATGTCCTCCAAATGAAATGATACCTATAAGGTCGGCAGGCTAAGTGTTGGGGATCTTCTGCTTGGTCTCTGTTACAAAATGACGACGACTCCACTAAGCGTCTGTCCAAATGTAAGAGACCAACACAGGAAGTAGAGGGAAGCATGCTGGTGCAACAACAACAACAGTACAAAACATTACACATTTTCCTTTGTCATGTAGTGGCTAGAATCGAGGCATAGAACTATCTCTTCTAATGGCTCTGTATTACCATTAAAACGCATATTAAACCATGTTCATTATATAATTTATAATCTTATTTATGTAATTTTCTTTCCTTATTTTATCTAAGAATAAAAATTTTTTTCCAGTAAATAAGGTATACACGATGAGTTATATTTAAAATAAAAAAGACATATTATAATCGAGATATATAAAAGAACCTTATATAAGGCATTCGTTACTTGATTAAGCCATTGTCGTTAGCTTAAATACAGCCATTTTGTATCATTTTTAATAGATTTTCATACTGCCGAATTCAATGTTCCCATTTTTTTATTTTGAACATTGACACCAAAATTGGTTCTAATCTCGTTAAATAATGACAACGTGCTATTCAAGCGCAATTCTTTGAAATGCTGTGCCTTTAGGGTGAGAATCATTGTGGGGAAGGTCTTGAAAGCTAAGTGAATGTCAGTCAAAATGATGAAAAGGTTTCAACGATGCAACGTGGGAATGTTTTTTACTTCGAATGGATTCCAGATTTCGTTATTTGTTCTATTAAAATCTACTACACGAAAGCTGTCAGATGTCATTAGATAAAGAATTGTTTGTTTTGGTAATTTCGGGACAGCTGTAAATTGCATTTCAGCAAATGAGCATTGAGTATGAAGATTCTTTTACAAGCACATTTGCAAAAAGAAAAAAAAAAAACCAAAACTTGTTGAATGTCTTCATAATCAGAATGATGTTACATGAACGATATTTTATACCAGATCTCTCAGAGAAAAATTACCGTTCACCGAACTGTAGAAATGGTAAAATACTTTACCATTAATCAGAAAATTACAAACATTTTTACCATCTGTTTGAAAAAAATATATAGAATTTGTTTTCTTTATGGCTCTATTTAAGTTAATAAAGAAGAGTAAATAATTTGAAATTAAAACTGTGAAAAGATTCTTTATTATTCTTTCAAAAGTGATGAAGCCTCGCTGAATGGATCAATGATCAAGTTTTGAATTTTCGCTCTCTTTGTAAGTGTAGAAAAAATGAACTTTTATAAAATATTTAAATATTTTCATGCCTCACTAGGCTTAGAATAATCTTTATTTCTCACTATTTGTTTGGTTTTATTTATTCCGATGGTGATATGTTTTTACTCAAAATGATGTGTTTGCTTTTAGCCTTATAAACGCAAACACATTTTCTATAAAAACATGTTGTTTTTCAATTGCTATTAATTTTTTCCCTATTCTTTCAGTTTTAATGTAAAAAACTGCATAAATACAAGAATTGAAATTGTTGCCATCCGCTTTATCTCATATAGATAAATACTAGAATTTAGATGTTGCCAAACATATTATATTAATTTACTTGCGGGCTGTAAGGTGAATACTTTCCCGATACCAATTTGTTTTTGTATTTTAATCATAACACTTTATTATTTTATCTTATGCAGCCTTATTCAATACATAATAAATGACAATTAAACACAAAAAATTAACTATTTCTTGTGATACCGTTTAATATTATGTTATTAGTGTTTGCAGATTTTTCTCTGCCCTTATCTATTTTAAAGCTTTATCATAAGAGACCTTGTCTCACAATTTCAATTCATGTTAAAAAATATAAATTTTATCAAATTTTAATGCAGTTTTTTTGTTTAATTATATACGTTCATAAAAGCAATTAGTAATGTGTTATGTCATAGCTCTCTCTGTGATTGTACTTCAGACCTGTTTATATAATTAATAATATACCAACAAACGGTCACGCCTTCTATTAATACCATTTTATAGTGATTTCTTGTAATATTTTAATAAGTGCTGTCTAATGTGCTTAAGTGCTTCTTCCAAACAAAATAATATTGAAAATCGTTATTTCTATTCAAAGTTCGTCAATTGCTAACTTAGAGCATCTAATTCATTTTTTTAATCTTTCATAAGTTTCTATAAAATTATATAATTTTCTACAATTTTTTTACACAATTTATGACATCAAAAACATCATCTGAATAACAATAACATGTCGAAATCGATAATCTACTTAAGATTCTATTACCTCTTCTTAAGAAAATATTCTAACCTCTAAGTATATATACCGACAACCTACAAATAAAACTTTTTTCAAATTATTTAATATCAGCAATTTTTAAATAACGCATCTATTCAATAAGTTTGATTGATGGATGTTGTTCAACGATTTTGCAATAATATATCTAACTCTTACCATACCCAAACATTGTAATACATTGGAATGATGTTTAGTATTCATTTATTTAAATTCTTCCTTACAGATATTTATTTAATTGTAATAATTACTTTCGAATGAATAATATAAACGTCTCAATTTCGCTTTGTACCCCGCCTCCCAATTATATATCTATTTATAAATTGAATCCGCGTAGCACAATACCTAATTGTTTTCTACCAGCAAAAGTTATTCAAAGAGTAAAAAAAAAATTGCTTCTTCGTGCAATTTAGAAAAGCTAGTCGAGAAAGTTAAGCCTATTAAACATGGTCACGCCTGTGCATTTAAGTGATTTTCATAGATTAAAAAAAAGACTCCGAAAAAGAGCTTTTATTTATTTTTTATTATTTATTTTCAAATTCATAACAATAACCCACTTCTGCTCAAATTTTTTTAATGTGTTATTCCGTTAGGTACACACAGTTATCAATCAACGTTATTCCATCCGCGGAACTGTGGGTTCTAAATAAGCGCGGCGCATACAGATGTCACTGAAAGAGCGGTTCTTTTCATCTTCTGCACATCTGAGTTTTCTTCAAAGAGTTACCGCTCTTTCCATTTAAGATAGCTGCTTCATCTCTGCTGCGCGCGCACATGGTGCCACTCCCTTTTTTTTCTGATTTCTCCATTTGTTAAGAAAACCTCCGAAGAATCTGAGTAGGATTGTAAACAATGCGGTCTCCATCAAATAGAAGTTTCGATTGTCTTGATAAAATTTTAATCTTATTTTTCTGAAATGAGATAAATAATGTCTTTTTCTTCTGGCTTTTCTGTTAAAAAATATCTGTCATGGCTTACATTTTTAATTTTGAGTATAGATTGGTCACAGACATTAATGCGAAAGAATATATATATATATATATATATATAAAAGATAAAGCATGAAAAAAAATATATAAAAACCAGAAATATATAACTACTTTAATTTTTTGTATTTAATTATTCTTAGCAACTATTTCTTTATTCCCATTTCATTTCCATATATTGCCTTCGATACAATAAATCAATTTAATTTTAATGTTAATAAGTTAATATTCTGGAACTCAAATATTTCTTTAAAAATAGAAACGTTATATTTAATGAACTTTATCGCATTTGTAATATTTGTAACAATTATGAATCTACTAAAAATCAAATTAAACGACTGATAGATCACTTAAAAAATAATAATGTTCCAATTAATTTTATTTTAAAATATGTAGGAAGTAGGGAATCGCTTGTAAGATTGAAGTAATGCGTAGTTTTTATAACTACTGAAGGGCTATCCAAGCATTGAAGTTCTTAAAAGAATCCTGAAAACACCTACATTTACTCATTTTCTTTTATTCTATAATTTTAAACATAACTCAACCTTAAATCCCCTTTAACACATTTTAATTTCAAATTTAATGCATGTTTCTAAACCACTTTAACTTTTTGAATTTAATTATTCTCCTGTTAACTATTTCTTTATTCCAATTATAAATTTATCTTTGGCAATTCTCTTATTATTCTAATATAAAAAATTCAATCTGATTTGCTGCTTTTGGTATTATTTTTTTTCTACTGTGAGTATGTTTACTTTTCTGCATATATATTTATTTTAACTTTTAAACTAATTGCAAACATGATATTCTTTTATTAAAAACACTTTTTGGGGGAATTGCTTGAAGATATTTAGACATTTGTTCTTCATGCATGCCAGAAAAGAGTGTTTATTTTGCATAGCTGACCATCTGTCCCTCCTGATGAAGACGGGGTCCCTATGCCTTCTTCTTGTCATTTGCATTGTATATTTCAGTATATTTTAGTATTTTTTCAATTTTATATTTCTAGTTTCAATATTTTTCATGTTTTATCTCATTTATACTGGCAAATCTTTCTTTGGCTGCTTTTGCACTGGCTAGATTTCCTGTAATGTATTGTGGTTCATATTTTATATATATATATATATATATATATATATATATATATATATATATATATATATATATATATATATATGTATGTATTATGTATGTATGTGTATATTCTAAACCCCCTACAAACATAAAAGCATTAGGTGGGAATTCTGCTGCTAGTTGGGACTAAGCGCTTCGAAATAATTTTCTTAAATAATAAATATGGTATTCTTTCTATATCACTCGGTATTTTATACTAAAACAATTTGATATACGTGAAAAGAAAATTTGAAAAGAAAAATATGATAAATGAATAGAAACACGTAAGTAATTAAAAAAAGACACTTAGTATGACATTGAAGAAAATATTTATTTAAAAATCATGCAATATGAAAAGGTAACTAATGGGATTCAATAAAAATAAAATAAAGGTAAATTAAATTCCTATTTCACTTTATTTTATTTACTTTCATTAATAATTGATAAAGCTAAAAGCTGAAAATTTTCTTCTTTAATTATTTTATTTAATTTTTATTCAGCAGACTTTTATTCCTGTAAAATTATGATGTTAAAAAAAATTGTTAAATGAATTTAACATCTATTGCATAAAAAAGACGTACAATAATGCTGAGAAAATGTGAAAATTCAAATATTGAAGCTTTTATAATAATTGATTATGATTAAATTTTTAAGTGTACAAATTTTCAAAAATTACTTGAAATGCAAAACTGTGGCTTTGGATAGTTTAAACAAATATTTAGAAATTCAATTCAATTTAATAAGGAAAGTTTTTATTAATTCCAACGATACTTTTGAACATTTTCTTAACATTTTTTCATATGTTTTACTAATTTGCATTTAAATGATTATTTTTATTTTTCCGAAGATGTTATTCATTCTGCTAGACTGTGTTCCATTGCAAGAAATTTCAAAAATATTTTGAAAGTTTTTTATAGGGTAATTCTCACATATCTTAACTGATAATTTAGCGAAATTTTAGTTTCCCTTGAAAGTTACTTTAGTATAATTTCAAATTTACTTTAGAATTATATTAGCAGAATTTACTTTCTCTTTAGAGTTCCATAAAAATCTAAGCTATTAAATAGTATATTGGAGACATTTTCTGAATGATACAAATACTTAACGAAACAATCTAGGGATACACACACATATACTATCACATAATCACTATATCTTGAGAACAACCCAAAAAGGATTTCAATGACAGATTTTTTAATTCATAAAAATAAAAGTGAACTCATTAATTTTCTTTTAATTCTGGAACACGAAATGAAGAAAAAAAATCAAACTAAAGCTTATACGTCAAAAAATGGAGCTCAGTGGAAAGAGCAGATGAAAAAGCTCATTTCAGACGATCTAGATTATGTAAAGTTTTATTTAGCATTGTGTTAGACAAAGCAATTGTTAAAATTTTCAAGTGAGATTTTTTAGTGAACATCTGTACTGACTTTGCAACAACTTTTCTTAAGTGAACTAGTTTAAAAATTAAAATTACTTGCATTTGTACAACCATTTGAGTGCTTGCATATTAACTATGTGTTAATTAGTTTTTAATTAGTCCATCATGTTTCTAACTTCATTAAAATAAATCTAATCAGACTCAAGGTCACCGAGGAGGAAATAGTTGAAAACAGGATATCATGAAGCATGTCAAAATCAACAGGTGTGATTTGTAATATGATAATACCATCTCATCTCTGCATCAGATACACAACGCATTTTTTATTCTGAAAACTTATAATCATTTTTAAAATGTCGATTTTTCAAAAATTAACCAATTTCCTATATTTAGCAATTTTTATTTATACAATAACTATTTTTAATAATTAATATATACTATATTATTCAAATATTCTTTTAAATTTTTTTGTTAATATAACAGATAAATTTATTTATTTTCTATGTGAGATAGCATAATTACATAATATACGTAGCCCTAATATTTTTAATTACTGAATATTTGAAACCAAAATGACAAAAACTTAAAAATCATTTCATTTTAAATAAGGGGAAATTTTCCGCATATTTATAAATTAGCGAGTTTATCGTTTCTAACACTTAAAAATCGTTTTCAACTAGATGTTTAAGAGCAATTAAAAATCTAGCAAATAAGTATGGTATAAAAAAACAAAAACACTCAGGAATTATTTCTGCATTTAGTTATCTCACTTATGCATTCATAATAATCTTTCTTTATAATACGAAATGAAATTTAACTCATGAATAAAATTATAAGCTGGTTCATTACCAAAATACTAATCTCATCTCGATTAATAACCTTATTCATCGCTTCGTCGGCCGAAGCCTGATGAGCTATGCATTATAAGCGTTAATAAGTGATGACCACATACCTTACACGCGAAAGGTAATGAGAGATTAAAAGGCTTACAACAATGAGCGCTGATGCGTTTTCTATATCCTCATTAAATATTAATTCCTATCCGGTTCCAGCATGAAATTGTTTATCCTGCTTTAACTGCATTCCATTCTTCCTCTAATAAGAGCTGAGTGTTAATAAAGTAAGAGTTTAAAAGGATGGGAAATCGTATGTCACTTTAAATTTGTATAATATAGAAAATAATAACAAAAAAGTAATTTAAATAAATATTATCATTTTTGCGTTAGGAAATATTTATACTATTTTACACATTTTACTTTAAATTTTTCTACATTTATTCTGAATATGTTTAAAGAGAATAAATAGTTGTAAATCACGTTAAATAATTAAATTATCAATATTTCCAAATAAGTAAATAAATAGTTTAATATTTTGAAATATATGCATGAAGAGCTAAAATTGTCGTACCAAATCTTATAACTCGAATATTCATATTTAATGCTATATATTAAGTTTAAATATAATTTATAAGAAACTTAAGACTATTCAAGTAAAAATTCTGGCTTTCGTAAAGTTAATTATTAACATTTGCAAATAAATAAATAGTTTAATATTTTTGAGAGTTTTGTAACATATGTATGAATAGCTAAAAGTGTCGTACCAAATTTTATAACTAGAATATTCATATTTAAAGCAAGATATTAAGTTTAAATATTATTTATAAGAAACTTAAGATTACACAAGTAAACATTCTGGCTTCCGTTAAGCAATTGAAAGTGTTTTCTCTTAATTCTCCTTTAATCTAAAGAGTATTGAGTCGTTTATTATAATAGGATTTAATTATTTTAAATATAATAATTCATATCACAGCATTTAAATATTGAAAAATCATATCTCATCTGTATTTCTATATATTATAATGAAATAAAGACAACTTCCTATTTTAATTTTAATAATACTAGTTATTAAAACAATAAAAATAAAATCATTTATCATATAAATAATATATATCAACAGGGATACATACTATAAGTAAATTAATTTTTCACTAAACATTCTTCAAATGGGAAGCCAAATAGTGTGCGAAGGAATTTCTTCACACATTTTTTAAACACTCTGTCTATTTTTTGTCTCTAGTTTCATATAATGTTTGAATTTAATTGAAATGATATTAAAATAATAATATGTGGTTTATTTTGGAATTACAAAACAGTTTAAGAATTTATAATTAATTCGAAACTTTAAATGAGAAAAAGGCGATAATGCCTTAATAAGTTGAATTCATTTTACACAAAAAAGGCTAATATCCTTTTTTTAGCACATAATCTATGCACTTATAAGATATTTTTAAGAACAAAAATAAATTGATATCAATAAAATAGTTGGATTAAAATATTTATGCAGTTTTTTAATAATTTATTAAAATTTCTTCACAATGTAATTTTTATTACTAATTTCATTATAAAGTTAACTTTTAATAAACCTTCGTCATATGTATATTTGAAACAGTTTATGTATAGCTCTTCAGAAATTCATAAAAGCCTATAGAATTATTTTAAATGTTACGTTCCTAATCATCATAAAGCTGGAAGTTATCTTAATCTTTTTTTAGTGAATGAAGCATAATGCTAAAGGTTTTATAGAAACACTTGTTAAACTAACAAAGGCAATCTTCATTGACCTTTTTTCAACATAATCTAAATCAAGCTTCCGTGGCTACCTTTTCTTTCCTATCAGGGTTTTTATTTTCAACCACCAGATTTAATTGCAAGCTGTCATTCAGTCTTTTATTTTCTAAATCTGGAAGCATGGCCTCCAAGTTGGAATCAATAACGATGTTGTAGCAACTGAAAAGTGTCAGATTTACCCAATGAAACGGGATTATTGTTTTTATTTCATGTTCTGGTTTCAGGTTGCAGATGCGCATTGTATTCAAAGAAGGGAATTCGAAAGCTTGTGGTCATGCGAAACGAGGAAGAAAAACCGATCTCTAATTTCTAAAAACGTTGCCACAAAAGGTTGGAAGAACATTTGATTGATACGAGAATACTTTTGAACACTACCATTCATTGATCAATCCTTCTCAAACGTTGTTTTTCTGCGAATGTTTTGCAGATAAGAAGCTATTGAAAAATCAAACGTTATACAATCAGTTAATGGTCACACCTGACAAGCTGAGTGTGTCATACTAGAGACAAAGAGAATATTCTTGCAGTTTCAAAAGATGCTTAGTTACTACAGACAGCAATAAAATGTGCACTCCTTTTTACACAAAGGGCAAATCCAAGTATGGACGCATGTATATATATATATATATTACTAAAATATAATTAATGTTAAATATTTATAAAATTAATCAAAAACCAAATAGAGAATAATAATCAATAATTCTGTAAGACTAAGTCTTTGGCCAGTGCAGAAAAGCCATACTTTGTGCCAAGTGGTCAACACCCCCTCAAGATGCTGGCCATATTGGTACTTCGTTCCATTTTCCTTTGTTTTATTTTCTTTGAAATTTTAAATTATCTGTTGATTTCGTATTTTCAATGTTTGATTCTCCATCTAGTAGTATTTAACTAATATTCTCTATTTAGTTTTTGATTAATTTTATAAATATTTACTGTTAATTATATTTTAGTGTATTTCTATTCAAGCTGTTTTTGCGCTGAACGTATTGCTAAACATAAGAGTTATATCTATTCTTTTATTTTTAAATTTTTTATCTATTCTTATATTTTTCAATTCTTATATCTATTCTTGTATCTTTCAATTTTCGCCTATGGTGTTTCTAATCATGCTTTATGTATATATATATATATATATATATATATATATATATATATATATATATATATATACAAAAGTTTCTTCTGCTTTTTTTAAAAAGACAATATTTTATTATGGTTTTATAAATATTTATTTCCTTAAGAAATCGATATCCCCATTGAAAGATTTATCAAATTAAATTCCAATATCATCATCATATAAGCATATAATCCGGTATTAATTTCGTTTATAATATGTGATTCGATATCATTTCGTTTATTCAATTTCACTCCGTTATGCAAATGATAGTAACTTAAGTATGAAACCCAGAATCTATTCAGTGAGTTTTTATTACTTTCCCTCACACATTTTAGAATAAAAAATATCATATTGTTGCCAAATAATTACTTTGATTGTTCCAGAAGTTGTCATGGGGTAAATTAAAGCGCACTACAGCCATGATTTAGGTACAGCGCACATTCCTTTCGGACTTACAGAACAAATTAAAATACACTGCTGTCCATAAATTAAGGATAATCCAAGTTCTGGCAAAGAAAGAGACAGAAGCAAAACAAATGTGACTTATTTGTACAGTCTATTTATTAAACAAAAGGTAAAGAGCAAAAAAGATTATATAAGTTTGAAATCATTGACAAAAATTGCGATTTTTACTCCCTGAAACGCATTTCAAAAAAGAATCTATTAACGAAAACCAATATAACATGGTTGGTATGAAGGTAAATAGATAGTATACCCCCCCCCAGACGATGCAATACAGGCCGTACAACGCCTAGGCATGCTGAGTATCAAATTATCGATCTGATCTTAATGAATATTACATCACTCATCAAGCACTGCTCTCCGAAGTTCCGGTAGACATGTGGTAGAGGGTTGACGGGTTACAATTCGCCGGCCAAGCATGTCCCACACAGGTTCTATTGGATTCAAGACCGGTGAGTATGCTGGCCAGTCTATACGGGTGATATCTTCCGATTGAAGGCATTCGTCCACATTCCAGATGGCTGATAATTCTGCCACGGAAAACATCATCCAAATGCTTCCTTTGTGCCACAACTATGCGGTTATTGCACTGAAAGGCTTTTAAAGCGCATATGAACAATTTTACTTCTTTGCAACCATTGTTTATATACCCTTCTCTTACACTCTCGTCATTGTGACGTACTATCGGTGACATCTGGTGGTTTCTTGTATATTACGTATTATTCTTCAAGATATGTGTGATAATTCTACATGTGAAATTTTTATTTTATAGTTTAATTTCTTTGTGATTCTGAATTATTCTTAATTTATGAACATGAGTGTAGTACACATATTTTGATTTATTGGAAAATCTCATATCATTTAATTGTTCTTGAAAAAGTCATAATATTTTAGTATTACAAGAATAAACCTTTTCCATCACAATTCATTTACATTGTTTTTTCCATGGAACTTTCGTAATTACTGAAGTATTAGTGATCTAAATAAAATAAAATTTATTTAAATTAAATTAGTTGGTTTATTATTATCCTGTACATGGGAAAAACTATAAATGACTTTGAACGTTCAGAGCACATTTGGCTGGCTATCTAATTAAACCATATTTATATTAACTGATAATTAAACAAAAATAGTTAAAATCAAAACTTGATATAAGTTGTGAAAAATTAACATTTCACTACGTTTAACTAATAGGTTCATAATTTAATTTGCAAAACTAACATAAATAGTACTAAGCATGCCCTACAATCAAACATGCTTTTAATGAAAAACCACCATTCACATGGAAAAAATGTTTATTGAGTGACAATAACATCCGCTTAGTTTTCAATTTGATGTTAATGATCATTAATGTATTTGGTATGAATTTCACACACATCCGCCAATTTAATTTATCTTTAATTTTTCATCATTGTTTGTTAATCTGAGCTTGATATAACGTTTATTGCATGGAATTTTAATGAAGATATTTAAATATTCCCATGCATGCATTTTGAGTCACAAGTCACTACTCTTTAAAATTCAATAAAAAGTCGTTTGAAAAACAAATCATAAAACGAGAAATTTCCTAATCTTTTGGGTTTATCATCGAGGGCAAAATTTAGATCGCCCACAATAATTGCCAAAAAATTGGGGTAATTTTTTTTATTTGATGAAATGAAGTGTAATTATCCATAAAATTTTCTTAACTATAGCAGGTAAATGAAAACCATTATATTAGCGCTGTGATAATGTAAGAGATATTCCTAAAAAAATGGGCGCGTCACACGAATATTAAAACATACATTTGAGAAATTATAATAAAAAAGTAATTAAAGAAGATTCTAAGTTAGATAATTATTGCATAGGATTTTTTTTTCTGTAGTTTGCGAGGTGTTATCTCCTTTTTTGCTGCGATATGAATGTGAGTAAATAGAGACAACGAATGATTTCATTCAGTAATTTGTAATTTATACTATTTCTCGTTTAAAACTTTTAGGTGCAAATAATCTTCTCGCAACTGAACTTAAAGAGTAAATGAGACATATTTATTCGTTTTTTATAACTTGAAATACACATGAATATTTGATATTATAAAAAAATAATTTCATTAAAATGGAATTTTATAGCTGTACCGCTAAAGAGATCATTGTTTAATTTTAATATTAATCTTGAGTTTCTTCAGATAAAGAAAGTAGTTCTCTATTATTCTTTAAAAGCCATAGAATTTAAAGGCGATAATTTTGGAAATGCAGAAAATTTGTTGACATAATTATATTATATCAGTATATTTTGAGTTTAATTACGTTATATGTAAAATTATTTGCTTTTTAATTTATATTATTTTCATAAAATAGGAAATATATAATATTTCTGGCAAACTGGCATTATACTTGCTCTGATACTCATCAAATTTAGTGTTAATTTAAAATATTTTTTGGCAATTATTTATTCTATGAAGCTTTATTGAAAGCATCTGAAAAGGCATTAAATTTCTGAAAATATCACAAATCATTGGAGTTTTCATTAATTTAATCACTTATGTCTATGATGACCCTATTGTTAATCTTATTCCACAGATATGGTGTGGATGTGGAAAGGAGAGTGCCAACTCAGGAGTGATCTCCATACTTGACAGTCGTTCAAAATTACGAGACTGTTGGTGATAACCAAGTATTCCAAACTAGTTAACATTAAGGTACAGTCTGGGACTCACCTTTACAGCTACATATGTATTCTATACTTTTAGTCAGGATACTAATTTTTAATCTTAGACTTTTGAAATATTTTCTAAATTCAAAAGATTCGGTATATCTGATTTAATAAGATTCAACATCACCGCAGATTTAATTAATTATTATTATTAATTAATTGAGAATATTTATCGGTTTTTTAATGTATAACATTTTTTTTTAAACTATTAAGATATAATATTTTGCATATATATGCATTTAAAGTGAATGAAATATAATATTTTAAGGAAGACTTTTTGATACTTAAATTTTCGCATAATTTTTTTCTACTTCCGAAGAAATTTTATTTAACTTATTCAGTGTTTGCAATAAAATTATCACATCTGTCGCTTGTAAATTTTTAAAAATTATAGAAAATGTTTAAAAAAAATATTTTAAACGATTTTCTCTCTTTTCAATTTTTTGAACATTTTATTTTTTTAGTTATACTATATGATTCGTATAATAATTTATACATAGTTTAATGACTTTGCACATATTTAAAGTGAATATTGTAAGGATTTTTTTTTTTAAAAATACAATTGATCTTTTTCAATTTATTATCAGTTATTGCTAAATAAAATCATTTGAATAGATCCAGTAGCAGAGTATATTCCGAATAGCCAGGGAAAACAAATGCAAATAGTTAAATCTGAAATCAAAAATTATTAAATGACATACATCTTTATATTTTTTTTACAGAAAATTAGAAAAAAAGCTTTAGGATTTTTAAAGAAATTTCCTTAGATTTTTCAATTAAACAATTATTTGCTACATATAAGAAATATACCTTCAAAGTAAAAAAAAAAGTTGTTGTGGGAGCTATATAATATAGACGAGTATAAGAACTAAAGAACAAATAAATGTCATTAAAAATTATTTTTAGTTGATTATTAACGATTTTCTGAAAACTTTTCTTAAAAAAATAAAAATAAACTGATAGAACTGATTAAATTAAATTGAATGTTTAAATTTGTGGAGCAATTTTTACTCACATAAAATATATACACATTGAAGCAAAATTATATACATGATTTTAGTGCCAAAATTTTGATCTGTTATGGTATGGTACTACGGCAAGCAGCTTATCAATTAATTAAACAGCCAAAATTGGCATGAACTTTCCGTTATAACATTCATTTTTGTAATTTTATCTTGTATTATAAAATTTTGTGGCAACAGCAATTATTGGATAATTATACGTTAAACGAAAAACATGCATTTAAACGATATATTAATCCGAAATCTGTATGGCGTCGGCACTCGCCCGGCAGATTCTGTTCTAGATGTATTAATAAATCTAATTTGAATTTATCATGTTTGCTTTTTGTTTACTCTTTCTCAAGCTCACAAGACCAAAATGAAAATGTTTGGTCTTCATAATTTTAAAAGTGGAATGTACAAAAATCTTGATATTAGGTTTTATTCTTATTTGTTTCTTTCGCTGGAATAGCTTAATATGCATTAATTAATATTTTGAATTGGAGAAGTAATTCGAATATTTATTTTAAAGCCAACACATATTGCTAATTAACTATACAGTTGGTTATTTTTATAATAATTTTATAGAATTTATTATAAGGTTTTTCTTATTTTTCTTGTAATTTTATTAGTAATGACGGTATTTGAAAGTAAGGGTTTAATTAATAAAAATTAAATTTTATTCTGAAGTATAATATAAATTCTATAGGCTACATTATTCCTTAAAATTTTAGGCATTAATTTACTTTCCGAAATATTCTCTTTTGTGACATGTTATGCAAGTTTACCAAAATTTTAAAGCCTTTTTCGTTAGCTTAATTAATTAATTATTTTAATGAAAAATGTATTAAAATTTTGGTAAACTGTAGAAGTTTATTTAATTATTGAGTAAACAACAACAGCGTAAATTATAAACAAGTAATTAATAAAATGTGCACATTAAAATAAATAATTCATTTGCAAAGTTCATCTATATTGTAATGTGCATCTTGCTAACGCTTTATTGATAATGTCTTCCATGCAAATGCTGGTATTTTTTTACAAAATGTGTTTAGTCAATAAACATGTTTTTGATTACAATTTATCATTTAATATTCTCAGAAATAATTTATTTATAAGAATGAAAAGAAAGTACTGTTTTTTTTTTTATCTAATACTTTTATCTTTCAAAAATAGTTCTAATAATAATGCTTAAAAATCATTAATGTTAGCTAAGAGATTCGTTATTTGCAGCATTTTAACGCTTTAACATGGAACACTTAGAAAATTTAAAAAGACTTTCTTGTGTATCGTAAGACTAGAATTATTTTAAAAACATTCAGATTTTGATTTAATTAAAATTTTCAAGGCTTTCCAAACAAATATAAAAGCCTACTGTTATAATTGAGTGAGCTAGTGTATATAATATAAATATGAAATTATTTATAAAAAATAGGATTACGTTTAACAAAAATAATGTTATAAATATTTACTTAGAAATATCAATGCTCTCTTTGAAAGCGAAAGATAAGAAGAAGAGGAAATTTTTCTTCAGAATTAAATAACGATGGATTTTTTTGTCTAAAAGCTATGTTCTAAATATAAACAAATGATAAATAACCATTAAATAGATGATAAACGTTGCAACGTACAAGTAATTTTCGCTTATCCTATATAAACAAATAAATAAAATGAAACTGATTTTTGAAAGTTCGTGGAAGTCCTTATAAAGACACACGCTTCTTTCTTTTTATCGTTTTGTTTTGTTAAATTATCCACTTAGATATGGCAACGTTTTGAACGCCAGCATCACGCAATAGTCGCTCACTCATTGGACCAAAGAGAGGTGGAATTTTTATTCTTCTTTTGTAAGTTTGAATAAGGTTTTTCACAGATCGTCTGTGCGTTGTTGTCTCGCTGACACGAGACATCAAGAGTTAACGATCTGTAGCGGATGCTCTATACTGATTATTATCTCTCAATAAACTCTACCTAATCTATTTTCTTTTCGATTTTAAGGAAGGGAAACGAAATTATAATGAATGTTATTGTTCCTAAGATTTTTTCCTGTTCTCTGTGTCGGCTTATTAACACACTGGGCACTTGTCACACATCTGAGCTAGAAGTAATTAAGTTGCTGCCGGGGCACAGGGAATATGTATACATGAGAATTTATAAGCATACATTTTTATGAATTATTTAATTCAAGTATTTAATAAATAAGGCATGGAATTGTTTCATATACGTACAAAATATAATTGTTTTAAGAATGCTGTAGAATACATTTATATTAATCTGTGAAAATTGAAACAACTTATATCCAATTTTGAAGTTAAATACATGATAATAATATGATATGGAAAATAACAAAATATATAATGCACCTATATTTGAAATTTATTCATTCATTATTTTGCATATGTATAAAATAAGAAATTCATGTATACAGGTTTGACTAAAACAATTGTGATAATAATTACTCATCCAATTTAGTTTAACAGAGGATCAAATTTTTATGTACAACAAAATAATTACATATTAAAACAATGATGAATTGTTTTTAAGAAAACTGTGATAGTGCTGTAGCGAAGGTAAAGAATAGGAATGGTTTCAAAACTATTTGTTGTGAATGACATAAAACATTTTTAAACATTATGAGACCTAAATAGTTTACGGTGAGTTAAATGGTCTCTCAAAAGTACTTAAATTATATCTTGTTACGTACAAAATTTATAAATTAAATTCAGCATAACACATTCAGTTTTCGAACATTTGAAAAATTTTGTGAATTAATAGCTCCCAGAGTATTCCATTTCATCTGTATCATGTACTGAATAAAGACGATAGCACCCTCTTGTGGGAGTTTTCCCCTTTCAAGGAACAAATAGACAATCTAAAAAATTAAAAAGCGCCAATACAGTACAGAAAGACGAGGGTTAATAAAATATATAGCCTACAATAGTATTAATAATAAGCATAATTGCAATTCACAAAAGGACATTTATAAATTTGTTTTTAAAAGTGTGATTTATTTCTTATCATTTATACTTGAATCAATGACGGGAACACGGTCACAGCATAAACACATATTTAACAGTTTGTAGGGATAGTTTTGGAAACGAGGGAGCATTTTTCAAAAAATAAATAAATAAATATGAAGTAAAAATAAAAAATATAAAAAAATTGGAAAAAGATTGAGAACTTGGCTATGTGCTAGAATGATATAATTATTTGGAGAAAAGAGAAACACTGAAATAGACTGTTCTCCATACAAAGAAAAAAACTGCCTTTTTCAGATTAAAAAAAATAAATAAATAAAATAAAATAAAATAAACAACACACATTTTTTTAAATTAAGAAATATTTGGAAAAGTGGTAATTTTGTACTAAGCATATAGGATATACCTTTTTCTTTAACGACTTTACATATTTTGTAAGAACGGCTTAAAAACCGTTTTTTGGTATTCCATTCTTTATACTGTCAGACGAAATGAGTGGTTTTTCAAAAGAACTTGTAATTGGATGATAAATTCGTTTTGACTAAAAGTATACGAAAGCTGTCAAATTTAATCGACTGTGTGAAATAAACACCCATTGAAAGTTGGTAACTCCATTACTCAATTATATTTAAAAGCACTCAAAGAATCTTTTAATATCGAGAATCCCCATAAAAAGAAGCTTCCAAAGGATAGTAATGTGTGGATAATAGATCCATTTAAAGGAGACATTGACGATAGCAATTTAAATGTCACTAAATTCTCAAATTATATAGCAGCCGACGATAACCTGAAGGTAAATTCCCACCATTCTAACTGAGATTTTAGTTTTGGCTTTTCATAGAAAATGAAATCTCACCGGTGAAAGAAACTTCTATGAATAGTTTGGTTTGACATATTTGTTTTTTAATAATTAATATTAATTATAAATAAAAATATATTATAATTTTATAATTATAATAAAATATAATATTAATAAAAAATTATAAATAAAAATATAATTAAAACAGATAAAAGATCTTTTATTTTTTAGTATTTAAAAACAGCTATCTCAGTTAGAAAAAATGAAACCATATACCAGTAACGGTATTGAAATAAAAAAAGATTATAAGCTTTTTCTAAATCACTAAAAATGAGATTTGTTTATAAAAATTTAAAATAATAAACAACTTACATCATTTCCAATGAATTAATTCATTTTAAGATAATCTTATTTTGATATTAAAAACTATAAGGATTTTTAATTTAAAAATGAAACTAGTGGATTTTTTAAAATTAAATTTAAATCTCTTCAAGCTTGCTACTTAGGAAATGTTTTCTTTCAAAATTTATATTAGATACCTTCATGTAGTTTTAAACTATGAATTTTTACCTGTCGCTGAACAAAAATTTAGCGATCATTGCTTTTGAAACTTTTCAAGTATACCACATGCGAGAATATAATATTTTCTAAAATCTTTTACTACTTTTTTTGCTTTATTTGAACTTCTTACAAACTTTACTCTCTATGCATCGTTAACGATACAAAAAATAATAACAATCAAACAATTGGTAATAAAGGGTAGAACAATTGTCTGGTGAAGTAAGGCGAAAACGTGAAATATGTAAAGAATAATAGAATTGTTCCAAACTTCTAAAAATTCGAAAAAAAAGTGCTTTGATCTTATTCCGAAGTAAAAATATAGCTGACAACGCAAAAAATAGCTCTGATTTCTAAAGGAAACAAAGAAATTCTCCTTTTTTTCAAAAATTCCTAGGATACTTCTAACGATGAAGAGCGGATCAAAAACAAAGAGAATTAAATAAGATAAACTTTTCTTCTAGTGTTTTCTTTTAGTCATTCTATGACTTTATTGTTTTCTGCTTATATAAACAGATTTTGGATGAATTTCTTTTCATTTAGTTTATTGAATAATAAAAATATTCAATAGATACTTCCTTTGGTTTTGTAACTTCCTTAATAAATGAAACCAAATAATATAATACCCCACGAAATGCAACAAGTGTTTCAATGGATAAAATGCAACATCAAGATAAATAATTACTTTGCGGTTAGATTTTGCGTATCAGAGAGGCTCTTTTTATTCTCATTTCTTCTTTAAAAAATAGTGAATAATTGCTTTATTTATTTTACTGAAGAAATTCTTATTTCCTTGCAGTTGACATTTGTAATAAGTGACAGCAGATTGGTTGGTTAAGGTTTATGACGCAAGGTCCAAAAAATGGACATAAGTGCCAGCAGACGTGTTCATTTATAAATCTATAATTGTTTCTGACCTTAACAGATTTTACAAGCCATTTGAAAGTAATTAATTCCTCAAGCGTTTATTAAAGATGTCCTTTAATATTCTGTATAAAAAGGAAACTTTAGTAAAAGTAAACAGTAAAGATTGGAATCATTGCGTTTAAATTAATGCACAAGTCCTTAAGAGTGAATCAAGTTTAAACCTTTTTATACAACAAATATACTATTGAAACACTCTTAATACTTTTGATAAATAGTAAAATAAAAAAATGTAGAAATGTCTATTAACAAAACAATTAAAAATATACAATTATAGCACAACAATTTTTATTTAAAAAAGGGATATTAATGGAATTTAAAAAAAATTAATTTTTATTTTATGCTATGTTTCATACAACTTAATTTTCTAGCTATGAAAACATTCAAATTATTAATCATCAAAATTATAAAAATTACAGAGTGCATCAAAATTATAAAAAAACATAAATAAAATTCAATTACATTAAATCTCTTGGTTGAGGTCTTATATTATACAGTTATGAAACTAAATATTTAAAAGGTGAGTTCATTGGCTTTCAGAAGAATAAAAATCAATTAAATTATTTTTGGTACAGGTGTTAGTTCTATGAGATTGGAAAAATTTTTCTTTATAACGTTTCAAAGGCAGTATCCATTCTGATAAATTGAAAAATTTATTATTCAAATACTGAATTTATTAAAATATTTCGAGTACAACTTGCTACATTTTTGCTCAAAATAGTTCATTTAAGTTTTTGCTATAAAAATTATACAGAATGTTCATTTATGTAAATATTTAAAACCCTTTTTCATATCGTTCATGCAATATTGAATTCACATGAATTTTTTCGATGCTTAAGAAATCAGAGTTTTTCTAGATCCAAAATCATTGAACTTCAGGCATCTTGGAAAATATTATTTAGGAATACGAGGCTTACTCTAAATTTAGAGAATTTACAAAATGAAAATAACGGTTTAATTTTAAAATATAAAGGACACTGAAGACGATTTTTTACTGACTTATTTCAACTTGTTTAGCTTAGAATAAATTTTAAACAGAAGAGAAAATGGAGTTGACGCGAGAACATTTTCGCGCTATGATTTTCTACGATTTTAAAGCAGGATTAAATCAAGAATAATGCATTGAATGGTTGCAATTAGCATTTGGTTATGAATCTCCAGCTCGTGCTACTATATTCAGATGGCTTAGAGAATTTAAAAAAGGTCGCAATTTTCTTCAGGATGAAGAACACACAGGAAAACTGCAGTCGGCAGTAATCCCGGATAATGTGTCTGCCATACGAAAATGTTAATGGATGATAATCGCTGTACCTATCAAATGATACAGAAGGAACTTAACATTGGATCCGCAGCAATACACAAAATCATTCATGAAGAATTACATTTGAAAAAAGTAGTTTGCCATTGGGATCCCCATGATCTAACTGAGCTCCAAAAAGAGGAGCGTATCAAAATCAGTAAAGAAACACTTAAATTGCTAAATAATGGTGGCCACCGCATCATTTCTAAAATTGTAACATTTGATGAGACGTACTTACCATTTTTTGACGTTCCAACATGTCAAGAAAGTAAAGTATGGGACTTTGAAGATGATTCCACGCCGACAATGGTGGAAAAACAACGCACACTGAAAAAAGTGATGTAATGCCTTTTTCTTCAGAAATACGGGATTGGTCAAAGTCATCAAGTTGGAAGGACGTAAGATAGTAACAGCAAACTGGTATACCACTAAATATCTTCCCGAAATTCTACAAGAACTGAATGTTAGGGGACTCATGCTTCACAATGACAATGTATCTTCACATACAGCCGGTTTAACAGTTAAGTTTCTTAAACAAAAAAAAAATGAAAGTGATCGAACATCCGCCATATTCACCTGATCTAGCTATGTGTGACTTTTGGTTATTCTTTAATTTAAAATAAAACTTACGTGGATGTCGTTTTCATTCAGAAGAAAAGATTGATGTGGCAATAAATGCATTTTTATCATCTATTCCAAGAAATAAATGGCTTGAGGCATTTAATCTGTGGAAAATTCGTCTGCAAAAGTGCATTGATGCTGGAGGAGACTACTTTGTACACACATAAAATTTTGCAAGTATAACTTTAAATACCTAGTTGTATCGCAAAAATTTCAAAATGACCCTCGTATTATTTGAAAAAAATGTGATCTATTGTTTTCATTGCAGATTTTTTTATTCGTGAGTTTTATTTCTTTGAAAGCATTCTGCATGTTTTTCACAAGAAATATTCAACTTGTTTTTACTACAAGATTGATAAAAATGATTATCAATCAAACACTTTCAGTTTTAAATGAATTTTAAATTTTAAAATATATTTAAAAGCTACATAATAATTTTGATGAAAATATTACTTATGTGTATATAAGCTTAAGTGAATAAAAAATGTTTATCAATCAAAAACTTTAAATTATTAATCTTCTCCTTTTAACTCAATCCAATGTTAAATTTTTTACGATTTTATTTTGGCAAAATTTATTTTTCACTATATTAGTAATCACTGTTTTACAATACAATATTAAACATATGGTACAGTATATCTCATATTATGTTGTAAATAAAGCATAAATTTTGTATGTAATGAAACTTAGCACAGAGTAATGTTCACATTGCTCATGTTACATAAATGTTTGTACATTAATGTATAGCTGTTTATTGAACAACAGTAAAATTATCAGTCGAAATATTTAGAGCTGAAAATCAATCGAATCAGAAACTACAAAATAATATTTACTAATACAAAAGAATTATATTCAGTTATTTTAAGGAAGAAATGATATTAATTTTTGTGTCAAAAAAATAAACATAAAATAATTATATTTTTTCTCTAAAACAAGGTATACTTTTACATCAACTTGTTATTTTTGCAATTAATATTATTTTTTTGTTTATTTAAATCCTGCACTATTTATACAACCTCAGGAAAATTTGAAAAATAAATGTTTATTTTTTAAAACTAAAAGTTAGAATATTTCCATAAAAAAAAGTGCGATTTTCTTATGAGAAACATTAAATCAAAATATGACGACGAAGTATACATTCTTAAGAAATCCAAGTGTTTTGCATCATGCAATGAATGTCAGATTTGTCAAACACGTTTACGTTAACAAAATTATTTTAGAAATAAACAGTAATAAAAGTTTTATATTCTCCGAATAGACTCGATTCATTCCAATCCTTTTTAAAAGTTAATTTTAATCAATTAAATTTTTTTGTACTTTTTAAAATTATTTAAAACGAATGAAAATGTACCCTATTTCAGTAGAATTCCACTCTATATGAAGAGAGTGTGGGATATGTTATCATTTGATACGATTATACATGCATACTCAAACAAATTTTAAAAGTATCTTCAGTTTCTAAGAATCAAAAGCGCAAAATACCTAGAAATCCATTTTTTGATAGAAGACTACTCGAAATTATTTAATATATACCAAGATGTGCTATAAGCCAAAAAAATACGTGTATATTAACCCTTTGGAATCCATTTGGATCAGGTTGCTTTTATTCTTGATCGCTTTTTTTAGCGAAAGAATATAAATGTAATCTGGGCTGAAAGTTTAAAATAATATTCGAGCAATAACTGTCTGTGGATCAAGCGAACAACCCCCAATTGTTGATATCTGTCTGTTACCAAAGGATACAAGACACATTCCATTTTGGACGGGAAGAGCCAAAAGATAAACACAGACTGGATGCCATGGAAATAGCATAACCATATAAAGGAACCCCAATTTTTTCCTAATGGTAATAGGATTCCTTGATAAAATAGAGGTACTACAACATAGATGCAGTCAATTCATAATACCATTAACTCGTATTTGAAATAGCCTTCTCTTGTTGTTATAGCAACCTCCATTAATCAGACTACTTGGTGAAAGCTATTCTTTTGGTTGTATAACACTGTAAATATCTGCTCCCGAGAAAAAATAGATATTATTAACTATTGAACTGAAAGCTACAGAGCTAACCCTTCTGCTATCTACTCGTATGTCCAACAGACCAACATGGTTTCTTGAGATTTGCATGAATGATCATTACTGCAGATTACTCCTCACAAAACTGATGACTGATCTCAAAAAACGAGGACTCAAACTTTGTCGGGATGCAAGCCACGCTCCCGCTGACGACCTAGAATTTTCCACTGACGAGTCAGCAAACAATTCTTAAAGTTAAATCTTTTCCACAACAAATGTTGGTGTTCAAATTTCTTTTTTAAACTTATTGAAATTTATGAACTATGTGTTTCGAATTGCATGAACTTCTCGAACATTATGAGCCCGCTTTTGAGCTTTAAAAATATTTGAATCCTATGCACTTTTAGAATCTTAGAAACCTTTTAACATTTTTTTAACCTAAAATTGTTTTAAAAGTTAAGGTGTTTATTCAACATATGTAAATTCCTCGCCTGCATATATTTATCCCCTTTCTTATCATAATTTTTTTTTCCTTTTTATCTATAAGTGTTAATACTATCTATAAAATTGTGTGTGTCTTCAATCTATATAATGTATTTAATGTCATAAAACTACTCTGCAAATTGTTAACTGTCTTTTTATTGATTGTAAATTGTTTCTTCATTGATTGTTGTAAGTGTCATCAAGTCAAATTTTGTTTTTAACTCAGAGAAAATATTTAATGCTTTCGTCTGTTGGGGAGTCGGCGCCCGTTAACCTTAAGGCACAGTCTGGGGTCTCCCCACAAAGTTATGCATGCATAAACTCGTATGAAAGTTTTAATATTTACTAAGTTGCTTATTGTAATAGAAGGTAAAAACATTCATTTTTAACCATAAAAAAGTTGTTTCTTTCGTTACAGTTGAGATTCTGAGTATGCCACTTTATTACGATTCTCATTGGCTTAAAATATCCATGATGTTAGATAATGTTTCATCTACGTCACATCGTATTGAGATGGCATTGTAAATCCGACGAATTTGCTGCCTACCTTCAAATCTCATTCTTCGAGCGGCAGCAAACAAGGCGAAATTCACCATCAAATAAATGAGAATATCGCTGAAGTTCATTTTGTTAATAAAACGATTTCTTATATAAGGACCAAAGGATCGCTTTGTGAAGCCGTTTTCCATTGATTCAAGAAATTAACACATAGACATGTAATAGAACAGCAGAAAAAAATGAAAAATACAAAACATCCACTTTATGTTCAGTTCAAGTTTTAAAATCCTAGTATACGTAACATGTTTGTCATAGTTTTAAAAAATATCACCAACGGTGAAATTAATGCGGTTCATAAACATCAGCACATGTGATCATTTCATGATCAAAAAAATTATGGATCTCAAAATGTAAATACACAAACATTCAATCGGAATCTTAGTGCGCCCAAGTCCATCGCTTTACGGATTCTGGGATTAAACCGTTTGAATAGGCGAGAATGATTAAAATTTTTAAGAATTTCATTAATTAATAGAATTCTAAATTAATAATTGCAATTTTTGTAAACAATTAGATTTACTGTAAGGTTACCCTTGGCGCCTTTTTTTCTCCTTCGTATTTTTGTGCCAAATTTTGCGAACATTTTTACTGGAAACCCGGTAAGCTAGTATTTTGGCAACCCTATTTATCATTAATTTCCCATGAATATTTACCGATTTAATTTCATTAACATAAAATTTAATCAAAAAATTTTATGGATAATTTAACATCAACTTTGTTATTTTACCACTGATGTTTGAAATCTATATAAATCTGCGTTTTTTGTTAATTTTGTGATTTAGCATATTGTTACATACCAACAATGTATGAAATATTTGTCACTATTTCAACAATTCTTCTCCCGCCATTTTTTTCCGATCGGAAATTCGTCATACGGTCACCCTTGGCGACTTTTTTAAAATTTCGCCAAGGGTGACCGTACGGTAAACTTTTACCTAAATTTTTATCAAATTCTTAAGAATTTCATTAATTAATAGAATTTTAAATTAATAATTGCAATATTTGTTAACAATCTCTTTTGAATCTTAAGACTATTGCTTTGCTTACGCCAACATTAAAATTTTCTTTTAATTAACATAACTGAAATAAAACAAAAAGCAGATTTCTAAAACATAGACTTAAAAAGCTCGTTGGAATTGCTTTTTTTAATTTCTTTCCCTTCGCAATCACCATCTTAAATAAGTATGAGAAATATAGATCAATTATAAGGTCAGTCGTTGGAAATTTATTCTTTTTTAGATATAAATTTGCGTGCAAGGTATACTGAGCAAAGAAGTAGTTTTCGACTGGTTTTATCTACAAAAAGTAATGAATAGTTGTCATATTGGTAAGGCTTTTAAAAAAGAGAATGTTTGCTGTGTTATACTGATAGAACAAGAAATATCACTGCTGTCAAAACTACTGATATTTTGAACTTTAAACTAATAGGATTTCACAGCATTAAACTTGTCTGGTAATACAAGTATAAGAAAAATTCAGTAGTATATTACACGAGTGAGTAATTATGAGAGTGATATCATAAAATTTTATTTTCATGTAGCTTCTCATAAATCAAAAGAAATTACGAAAATGTTTTTCATTTAACGCTGATTTCAAATTAAACATTTAGTTTAAGGTCAGTTAAAATATTAAATAAAAATACTACTATCTAAGCCAATATTTAATTCGAAAATACTCTTTTCAAACTGAGGCATAGGTGCCGTATAATCCAGGATTCCAAATTTTGAATTTTCTTGGCGATGAATAAATGTTGCCAAAATGACGTATCGTGAACTGCTTGATGACGTTATTACTAAGGTTACAAAAATAGAATTTTCTGCTTAATTCTTATAGGTCTCCATATCAATGACATAATAAAACTGAGCTTGCCAGATGCATAAGGAAATCCGCCAAAAATATCACCAAACTCTGAATTTGGCATCCTGGATTATACGGCACCTGTACCCAAATAGATGTTCTTAATACATCAAATGTGAAACATAATTAAATTAAAAGCTACAATAAGAATAGAGTTAATATATATTTAACTTGTATTTATAAAAACTTTGAATGTATATGAGTGTAAATAAAAAATATTGAAATTATTAAAGGAACTTATAACAAGGAGGAAAAACTCAATAAATTATGATATGAATATATATATATATATATATATATATATATATATATATATATATATATATATATATATATATATATATATATATATATATATAATTTATAAATTGAATTTAAAGTTTTTCTTCCGGAATTTGTCATTAGATATCTTTTTGTATTTAGATTGAAAATGACTTGAAATAATTGATTCAAGTTCTTTTAAGTTTAACTCATTAATTTCATAAAAAAAATTTTAATCAAAGTAAACTATTTTGCAAGCATTTTTGTGTTTAATTAACATTTTTGTAGGATATTTGTGGGAAAATTTTTTGTATACATTTTTTCAAGAAAAGTATCATTTCGTCATAAATTCTACAGAATTTATGCTATAACCAAAAAATGCTTCCTAAAATAAAAATTTATGAAAAAATAAAAAAAGTTTTTTGAAATAAAATTGGTCAACGCATATTAAAAACATTTTTCTTAAAACGAACAACTGCGTTAAACGATTACATCAACATATCATCCATCCAGTGATGATCATTTCTTGATAACTCTATCTTAACAAAATTATCATAAAGTGTACATACAATATGAAACTTGACATTAAGACAGATATATCTACAAAGAACGCCTGAGTATGCATTTGCATTATTTTTTTTCTTTTTGGAGTCTCACATAAACCTCTGTAATCAATCCAAAAATGGCACAGTTAAGTGCTGTGAATTACGAAACTACATCCTTAATTCCATTGTTTGTTTTTTTTTTCACTAGTTAATGTGGTGCTACCATTATTCCACAATACGACAACTTTAAACCATACAAGAATCACTTGATGAAGATTTAATTTCTGTATCAAGCGATTAAAAAGAATATTTTGAATGTGTAGTCTAATTATTAAACAAAGAGGTAAAGAGCATAAAAGATGCTATATGTTTGACATCATTAGTAAAAACTGCGATTTTTACTCCCTGAAGCAAATTAAAAAAATAAAAAACCTATTTACAAAAAACAATATAACAGGGTTGGTATGATGGTTAATACATACTATGTCTCCCTCAGACAATGCAATACAATCCTAGGCATGCTGAGTATCAAATTATCGATCTGATCTTGGGGAATATTACACCACTCATCAAGCAATGCTCTACGAAGTTCAGGTAGACATGTGCGAAGGGGTTGACGGGCAGCAATTTGTCGGCCAAACATGTCCCACACATGGTCTATTGGATTAAAGTTTGGTAAGTATGCTGACCAGTCTGCTTTCGTCTACAATGTTTGCACTGTGAGGATAGATGTTGTAAACCATAGACAGAAATTCTGTACCCATGGCGCCCCAAAACAAACGTACATGTTGTTCCAGAATGACATCTCGATAGATATAGCCTGTCATTGTAACATTCTGAAAATGCAGGTTAGTTCTGAAACCCAGAATAATTTCTCCACAAACGAGCAGTCCTACACCACAGTAATAGTGTCGTTCAATTGTGTTCTCTTGGTGGTAACGGGTACCTGCCCATAGACATATGAAAATCCGGCAAAAATCAGAGTGAAAGTTAAACCTGGACTCGTCGGAAAAACATTGCACGAGACCACTGTTGCGGGTCCACAATGAACGCTCTCTACTCCAGGCTAACCGCAGTCGGCAGTGAGTTGCGTTAAGTGGAACACATCTGACAAGCATATAGATCAATGTGCCTTAAGCGTTTGTACACGGTCTGACTTGAAACTGTCGTACTGGTAGCCAAAGAGAGCTGACGAGACAAATTTGATGCTGTTCTACGTCTGTTTCTTTTGGCAGCAACAGCCAAATACCGGTCCTCATTCGGCGTTGTAACTCGGGGCGACCTGTTCTGTAACGTTTACTCACATTACCATCATCTTGGAACGTTGCCAAAGCCTGGCGATGACACTCTGGATGATTCCAAGTTCCTCTGATACTTCCAGCTTGATACCTCAACATTCCAGATGGCTGATACTTTCGCCACATAAAACATCATTCAAATGCTTCTTTTGAACCATAACTATGTGGTTATTGCACTGAAAGGCTTTTAAAGCGTACTGAGCACGACGAACGATAACTCAAACTTTTAAAGATCAAAAGTTTGTAAATAAAGAAATTGACAATCGGATTCGCAGTCTTTTCTGTAAAGTTTTCTATTATATCGTGTAATGGAAATCAAAGTGCGTTAAAGTATACAGTTTATATGAATAAAAATGTCTTCTTATTGGTCTTCTGTCAACTTGGTTTCTCAAATAGGTTAGATTTCCTAATCAACATGTCAAAATGAGCTTAAGAGAGTAAAAATTAAATGTCATTTGATTATGTAAATACTTACTTTTGTCGGATATGACATAAGATACATACATAAGTGTGTGGGAAGATCCCGAACCAGCGTGTTTCCTTTACTTAGCCCAGAACTGGGGTTGACCAATTAGGCGAAAACATTTATCAGTATCTAGCAGTCTGGGGGGAAGGGGGAGTCTTCGAAATTTAGGTGCACGGACTAAGCAGAAGATTTGCCAATACTTGAAGCGCCACCTGCTCAGATAATGTTTCACTTGTAGGACATTGCGACTATAACCTGTTTGACGTCCCTCAAACACCTTTCTGCCTTAAAATATGATGGCTCTGCATTAAATCGGGACTCGAACTCTCTACCTTCTGGTAAAAAGAACAGATTCTGAATCAAATAAGCCAGTGTGGCCTCTTAGTAAATCCAAGTAGATACTTTCGCAAATTTTTCTCATTGTGTTAGAATTTAGTTTACATTTCGCAAATTTTTGCAATGATAATTACAAATATGCATTCCTTATTTTAATTTTTTTTTAGAGTTACCATAGATCCTTAACGATAAGCTGACCATGCATGCATCAATGCACTGGCTTGCTGTAAGATTCAATTCAAATGTATCATTTAAAAAGCAAAATACTAATTTTTATAATACTTAAGTAGTTAAATGTCAGATAAAACTAACTATAAACGTTTATTTTATAGTTGTTCACGGGGGGTACAATTATATCTCAAATGTTATATAAAGCATTTTTCAATTTTATTGGTTTTTCCTTTAAGAAAGTAATATATTCTAAATTAATATTTATGATGTAAAAGCATTTGTTTTACAAAATTATTATAAATTACAGAGACACTCAAACTTTATCTTAATTTCATCCTATTTTGAAATTAACATGTAACAAATGACACCCTCAGTGCAGTTCTTCATTTTAATCGACGTAAGTTACTATCTTTGGTTCTTCGTATGTCATTATATTACTCAAAAACTTTTTCCTGTTGCAACTTATTTTCATTATATTACTTGTGTGAGAAAAATGAGTACCATAACTAATAAAGAATGCGAGAGAGTAGCGACCAAAAATAACCACCTAAAGATGGATTTTTCTTTTCTACAAATACATAAATCTGGATCGAGTAAAATTAAAAGAAATGGGAAAAGGCAGTCATAAAGTCTGTTTTATCATCTTGTGATCTATTTTTATGTTTCTCAGATGCTAAGTATATATAAAAAAAAATATGGTTAGGAATTTTTATCGGGAAGAAAAGTTCGAAGTGACAAAATGGCTGTCACTTCAGGAGACTTATTTTGAACTGAATTATGGTAATTGCAGTCCGTCGCAGAGATGGGCTGGCCATTTTGTCTGGAATCAGTAATCCGGCTGCAAAATCCGGGATCGTAACTTTTCCCGGATTACTCCCGCTCCTGGTACTACTTATTTTTTTTTTCTTTTAGCCCAATTTAGTTTTATCTTCTCCGCTATCAAAAAGCTCCATGAAGTATTCCTGTTATTTTTTGGCTATAAATTTTGGCTCTATCATTGTAATTTAAAGGTGATATAGTGTTTCATTATGGTATTTAATAGAGATAACGCGCTATCTTTTTCCAGTTTAAGGTAGAAAATAAGAATTTTCATAGATTAAAAAAAAAAAGAGAAAATATTTTATTGTGATAGAGTTTATCCATTTTTGCTTATTTAGTAAATTAGGATTGTTTTGTTATTAAAATGTATGTTTGTGCATTTAATGCGATGCAAAGAATATTTTTAGTGCTTAAAAATATTTTGATGTTTTTATAGCTTCTTTTGTTGGTAACATTTTATTTTAGTAAGATATAAGAAACCATTTTTTTAATAATGTAATGAAAAATAGTTTCATAAAATAAAATATACCAACAAAAAAGAAAGAAAGAAAGGAAAAAAAAAAAAAAAAAAGCCATGAAAAATAATAGAATTTTTTTTTTCCATATTGTTGGCAGTATTGCTGAATATTACTTTATTAAAGCTTTGTTTGCTTATTTTTGTTTCAATAAATGATACTCAACTCTTACAACATCAGTTCTGCGTATTTATAGGCAGAGTCGTTCTATATAAGTATCGCAAATTTAGGAAATCTGTATTTTACTAATATTATTTCTAGTTATATTATTGAATATATTGTTCAGTCTTTATGAATAATCAGATATAAAAATTAATATTTTTGAATTATTTATTTGTTATTACATAACCATCGAAAATGTTTTACAAAGGACCATAGTTAAGTGACGAGGTCTGACGAGGTCGACACCTGATCATTTATTTTTATTTCTAAACATATCAGATCAGAAGAAATACATTACATCCACCGAAACTTTGATGTACCATTATCCTCTTAGCAAGATGATGTTTACTGAGATTAGGAATCGAACTCTCAACCTGCTGGATTAAGACAATTTATCTTCTGTTAAGTGAGAGGTCTCATTTCCCTCTATACACATACCAAACGAGCAGAAATACATTGAACCAACGGAACTTGTGATGTACCCCAGCCCTCTCAACGTAATGATTTTTGTAAGCATTAGGAATCGAGCTCTCTATCTCTCGAATGGGAGAACGTCGTATTTTCCCACAGAAATACATATTTCTTTTAAAAAAATAAATAAACAGTACCTATTTGTGTTAAATAAACTTAAAATGTCAGAATAAGTATCATAATTATTTATTTTGATCTGATTTGCATGGTGCAATAATTTAATTCCAAAGCAGAATTTCAATTTCTTTAATTTTTGCATTCCAAAATTTCTATTCAATAAAGCAGAACATTTATACAAAAGTTTCTTGATTTAAAGAAAATGACGGAATTTTAATCATTTGAAAAATTAAACATTTAAAATGTGATTCGGGAATGTAATAGAAATTTTTCATTAAAAATATTGCGAAACGAGTATTTAAATAGCAGTTAAAAAACAATTACTCGTCATAGTGCTGCTTGAAGACTATTTTTTTCAATTTCAAAATCCCAATTAAATGAGCTTTTTATTATAAGAACAATTCAGAACTTATCGAGTTAAAATTTGTTTCGATGGCACAAAAATCAATATTAAAAGATAATCAAACAATGTAGTCTCAAGACTTGAAATTAAAAACAGTTTTATTTCAAAACTGATTTCAGTCACAATAACCATCTTTTTTCAAAATATTTGAGACAATTTGACTTTACTAATTTTCTTTTTTGACTTTAATAATTTTTTATAGAATCATAAGATAATGACTTTCATTCCTGAAATTATAACAGAAACAATTCACTTACAAAATATTTGAGACAATTTGACCTTAATTTCTCATGAAGTCATGATAGAATTGATGTGATCGCTATTCAATGGTTCTATTAAAGTTTGGACTTATTTTCGCCAAAATTGTTCATCAAATAAAAATGAAGGAATCCAATAACCAAATAAATAATATCAAAGGTTTGTAAGTATACAAAGAATCTTCTTTTGAAGAAAAAATGCTTATCACTTGAAATTGTTATCTCATTTAATCATAAACTTTATCCCATATCTCATTTAATCATAAACTTAATCATAAACAATGGTGCAATGGTCTCCCCCTTCAGATCAATGTCAAAATTGAGATAATAGATCCTTTGGTGCTGCCATCTATCGGAGGATTTTAAGAGCAAAAGTCGTACTTTCACCTTCATGGTGCTCTGATTAAACGAAAGACGCCCCCAATTGACTTAAATTCGCATAGCTGAGGCATAGCTTGGCTTGTCCAAGTGTCATTAGTAACAACAACAACACTTTATCCCAATTAAAATAAAAATCATTATTACACTTTGAATAATTTATAAAATGCTTCCTTCTATATTTTTCATAAAAAAAGATTATCATAAGAACAAAACAATTATCTTGTAAGGTGTAATTTTTTAAGTAAATCTAATTTGAGTTATTAATAATCCCAAAACTGTCTAACTGTTTCTTTTTTCGAGTATCATTCCTACTTACCTAAGACGCCATTAATAGTGATCGCAATAGATATCAGAATAACGATTCATGAGACAACAATACTTGATATATACAACACCCAAAGAGTATGTAAAAATATTATATATCTCTCATTCCCAGTATATATACTATTTTTTATACAGAAGTACATGCTTAATCCCTAATGATTGGAATACTCAATGACAATAATATTGGAATATTTAGCTAATAAATAATTCACTGTTATCGCTAACAGAACACTGAACAATATTTTTTGTGGACTTGTTAATACGCTTCTTCTTATGATGAATTATCGTGTTATTTTGCCCCCATTGTTTTAGCAGTAATAACCAGGTAGGGAAGAGTTACTTTGTAAGAAATGAAAATTATCACTTCTTATTCCACAAAGAAAGAACCAATGGTTTGTATTTGTTATGCTCTTATCTTATTTATTAAGGGATATAAATGTTGAAAGGAAATACAATTTATTTTCACAATTGATGGAGATTTAAGTTCAGCAAATATTTGTTTGGCATTTCCATTCTTATTTATGATATATAATCTCTTACAAATTGCGATTCTTTTCCTTCCACGCTTTAAATTATGTGAAAGAAAAAACTTTTTTTTCGTTATTAAAAAAAAATTATACTTATTGTGTATTTTGTAACGAACCTATGTTAATTTGAATGTTGTCATCTCGATATTTTTATTATTTGCTTGTAAATATGAGAATTAATTGTTTTATTTTATTTGCTTGTTTAAATAACCGAGCAAATATTTTTTATAACAGACGCCTCTTACCTTTTTTCTTAAAAAAATTTTGATTTCCATTTATACTTAAAATAAATACATACACACACACACACACACACACACACACACACACACACACACACACACACACACATATATATATATATAATATTTATATATATATATATATATATATATATATATATATATATATATATATATATATATATATATATATATATATATATATATATGTATATATATATATATATATATATATATATATATATATATATATATATATATATATATATACATATATATATACACACACACACACACATATATATATATATCTATATATATATATATATATGTATATATACACATATACGTATGTATATGTATATATATATTTGTGCCAACCGATGGCTGAGTGGTTAGCGTTCCTGACTCTTGCGCTGTGGGTCCTGGGTTTGAATCCCGGTTTGGGCATGTATGTTACGCCCTTTCTCTTTGTTTCTCTGTCATTTCTTCTGTGATGATGTATGACTGTGGCCCACCTTTTAAACGGAATTGTGTGGTATGGCGCTGGCAACGCTACTCTCTCTCTCTAGATATATGCAACAAAAAGCATATAGAAAATTAATTTGCATATCATCAGAATTATTTTTTATATTAAATTTTATAACAAATAATGAAATTTTGTCATAGATTTAAAATTATTATGCGTAGAAGAGGGTGGCCATCTATTTTATCAATAATATATTTTTCAATCGAGAGGGAAACAGATGCTGAATGTCAGTTTAGATTGATAAATGGACTGTTATATAAATTTAGAGTGTGGTATTAAACTACAAGAGTAACAATAAATAAAAAATACACGTGTTTTGACTAGGAATTCAAGATACATTTTGCATTTTTTTATGAGTTCCCGATTATGAATCGTCTAGTCACAAATATTTTTCTGTAAATGTGGAACATCTAAAAACTCTGATTTTAAAAACGTATCATTGTTCATTGTTTTTCCTAGTTTTGTCAATATTTACCAAAATATTTTATTAGAAGCTTAAAACACGAGGATTTAATTCAAAGTCATTTCACGGTCATATTTTGCACAAGATTCCGATTCGGTACCAACGATTTAAGTGGGAACCGAATGCTATCGATAATCACATCCCAGCTGATGGTTGAATTCTCAACCCTTAAACAGAACAGTTAAACTGGATGGTAAAAACAAACGTTCTCCAAATAATTCACCGTGACACATCAAGTGAAGATGTATAATGAAAGCATTAAATAGTTTTTAGAATTCATATAAAATTCAAACTGAAATGTCACACATCCTTTTATCCCAATATAGTTTCAGAAAATAAAAATAATTAATTGAATTTTTTGTTTAAAATAAAGAAATGACAATTACATTTAACAATGAGTATAATATATAAAAAAAAATAATAAAATTTAATTTTCCCTTCTCAAAATTTATTTCCCTAAAAAATGAAATATATCATAAAATTTCATTAAAGTCAGCATGTTATCAATAAAGAATTATATAGCAAATTTTATATAAAATTAAAATAACATAATGCAAAGTAATAATTGTATGAAAAAATATCTAAGTTAATATAAATAAATAATTATCTTTCCTAATAACTACATGGCATGGGAAATAATCACCTTAAATATTCTTTACTTTGCATTTTTTATAATTTATATTAGCGATGAATAATTTATTCATTTTTTAAAAATAGTAAAACCAAATTTATTTTGTCTTAATTTGCCATCAAGTGAATTAATCATTTATTAATTCTAGGAAATAGATACAAAATGGCACATATTATTTGTTGCCAAAAAAAAAAAATAACATATTTCAAAGATAAAGTTGATAATGATTATTATAGTAATTGGTTTGGCTCATTTTAGGAACTAGAAAACAACATTTAATTATTGAGCCTATTTCTGAGAAAATAAATAACGTCCCGAAACTTTTGTATAAGTATATAAAATAAGAATGGAAAATAGCTCATTTATATTGCTCTCATACAAAAAGGTTAAATATTTAAATCCATGCCATTGACATTTTCTAAAAAGGAAAAAAAAATTGTTACTGATCTTTGGAAAACGAATGATGTTGTTCAACTGCAACACGCACTTAAGAAAAAGTACAGAAACTCTTAATTAGATTAGCCATATACATATTAAAAAGCAAAGCTAATTTATTGAATGTCATAATTTTCGAGCAATTATACAATTTCTTCAAACGTATATATTGACCGTAACAGCACATGTTGGATTTTGTCATTTGCAATGGACTCAGATTGTGGGACAATTATGTCCACATGAATTATTCCCAGGCCACTTGAGAGACGCAAAGTGAATTCAATGGCAAAAAGAAAAATGTCACCATTCATCCTGAGACAGGCTTGTAAAAGGTCTGTAATTACAAGCGACGCCAGAAAAAGGATGATTGCAATTAAAGCGTGAAAACAAGTCATACATTGTCCACACACACACACAAAAAAAAAGTGTTTTGCTATTATGCAGCCTTTTTTAATGAAAGTGTTTCTCCTTCGTCTTTGACCTTTGAATAATTTTTCTCGCTATTAGTTTTATATTGATAGAAATGAAAGTAGTCTTAAGGAGAAATATGTTTAAAAAATAAATAAAAATAAATAAAACAATAGTAAATATGATTATTTGGAAAATTGCTTTTAAAAACAATTCTCGTGTTTAATTAATATATATAATTGCGAGAATGCACCTTTAAAGCGTCTCAAAAACCAGCAAATTAAAATATCTAAGGTATATTGTGTGTGTGTGTGTGACGAACTTATTTATATATTATAAATAAAACTTGACGTGCCCCTATTAACCCATTTTGCGTAAATGAACATCTATCAGGTCAAATTTCTGAATATTCGCTTGCAATCATCTGCATAAAACAACAGGAGACTTTGAATACACTTTTGAAACTCAAAAAACATTAGATGTTCACACGTATTTTCCTTTTCCAAAATTTAATTTTTGATGTTTATATGCATCATAACTTAAATTTTGACAAAATTAAGCTTGTTGAACTACCACCATAACCCATAACGATTATCATTTATCATGTGCAGTTCTATATAATTTTCTGCGGGAGATATTCAAACATTTAACACTTGACAGGGAAACGCAAAAATCCTCCAAATTTAATGAGTCAAACTGAACTATCCAAACAGAATTACTCCAGCTCCATATTTCTGAGTGAAAAGTAGTTTTATCGAAAAAGAAGACTTAGAGCCTATCAATTCAGCACCATTTTGCTAAATTTTTTGTAATCGAAAGCATGGATGTTCAGTGTCTAGAGGATATTACGCAAAGGATCTATTGCATTTAGAAATGGTGAAACAAATATTTTACTTACAATTTTTGTATAATTTTTATATAATATTTTTGCAAACTGGAGCAGTGAGGAGCAGAAACTCTCTATTGTATGTGAATCAAGTCTAAAAAGTTGAAATTTTAATTTCTCGGGTTCAGGAAATAGATATGCTATTAGCAAGAATGAGACAAGTATTTGATTTGCAATTCTTGTTTGGAAATCATTACTTTGGAGTTCTTGAGATGATTTCTTCATTTGTCATCTTTTGTTTCAACTCCAGTATGACGTCATTGCAGGTTTCACTTATCAATATGCAATTTTTTCCGATTTAACAGAAAATGTAAAGATCCGATTTAAAAGACCCATTTCACACCACACATGAGTTGAATAATTAATTCAAGCAGCAATCCATGCAGTTCATTTCTTCAGTCATCAAGCAGCAATCCATGCAGTTCATTTCTTCAGTCATCAAGCAGCAATCCATGCAGTTCATTTCTTCAGTCATCAAGCAGCAATCCATGCAGTTCATTTCTTCAGTCATCAAGCAGCAATCCATGCAGTTCATTTCTTCAGTCATCAAGCAGCAATCCATGCAGTTCATTTCTTCAGTCATCAAGCAGCAATCCATGCAGTTCATTTCTTCAGTCATCAAGCAGCAATCTATGCAGTTCATTTCTTCAGTCATCAAGCAGCAATCCATGCAGTTCATTTCTTCAGTCATCAGGCAGTAATCCATACAGTTCATTTCTTCAGTCATCAAGCAGTAACAATGCAGTTCATTTCTTCAGTCATCAAGCAGTAACAATGCAGTTCATTTCTTCAGTCATCAAGCAACAATCTATGCAGCTAATTTCTTCACTTATCAAGCAGCAATTCATGCAGCTCATTTTTTTAGTCATCAAGCAGCAATCCATGCAGATCATTTCTTTAGTTATCAAGCAGCAATCCATGCAGCTGAATGACTGAAGAAATCTGTGGATGATGTCAGACAATACTTTACTGCTTAATATAGTTGCCAGTATTCGCTGTATATGAGCTAATAGTGTTCATGTAAGTTTTCACCCAAATTCTATATTTTAAGGCTTCAGATTTAGATGGGATTGTTATATTTTCAAAACTTATCTTGGAAATCAAATACTTATATCCACGCTCTTTATTTATAGTATATCATGTTAACATTTCGTCAGTAATTAAAGTGATATTTTATTTTCGTTTTGTTCAGTTATGTCTGCTCAAATTTATTTTACATTTGAAAAACAGTTTTTTAATTTTTCCTCAATAAAACCTCGAACTATTATTATACTTACATAAAGAATTCATAATACTTTCAGAAAACGAGAATAATTTAAAATAAATTGGATTCGGAAGAATTTAGGATTTTCTCTCATATGTTATTTTTCTATAAAATTTATGGGAACAAAAAAAAAACATAATAATTATATTAATAAGCCCATTACAATAGCAAATAGTTTAACAAAAATGGTCGATATTTAATTTCTACTAAGAATTATTATTATTATAAATTCTGAGTATTTAATACGAGTTTCTGTAATCTCTTTAGAAAAATTTAATTTTGATAATTTACAACCGGACGTTTTCTTCCTCGTTTCCTAAATACATAAAGTCAGTTTATTTTTACCAGGAAGTAGCAGATGCCAAGCAGAGATCCATAACAAAAGTTACTACAATGCAGTGCATAAATTAGGGTAATTAAAATAGATAGCACGCTGCAACTAATTGGTTAATTACTTCACTATTATAGAGTCACTTAATTGAATCTTGGTTACGGAATGTTCTAAAATGGCAATGAATTCTAACAGAATGAACTGGCACATCCAACTTGTCGTGACTTGGTGCTAATTCAATCAATAAGGAACTGGAATTATATTTCATTTCTTTAACGAATTATTTTGCAATAATGTACAGAAATGGCGTTCTATAAAGATGGCAGGTGTGTTGTACTTAGACTAAATAAAGACATTAACTTCTTTATTATACATTTATTTTCTAAGAAGTATATAAAACAATCTTCTTTTTAAAACATTGTTAAAGCTAATGGGGTTAAAAGATCTCTAAAACGGAAGAAAAGAAAAAAAAGCCCACTTGAAGTTACTTCCGGGAAAGGAATTGCTTTAAATAAATGGATTATTTCAGGTAACAAAATTGTCTACGGAAAAGTTTGCCCTTTAATTTAGAATTCTGCTGTGGAAAGCACTTACAAGAGCCGGTTAATATAATTTAAACAATTGCAGTTTCTTGGGAAACTACAGGAATAGTAAAGAAATGGTGAATTTCTCTTTTTAGTTCATTGCACTTGGAATGTTCTTGCATTAAAGATAATAGAGTTTAGATAATAGGTCAATTTCCCTATATATATCAAAATTATTATTATAAATCCTTTAAACAGAATTCATTTCTAATTTCTCCAGAAGAAGTTTCATAGCTAGTTAACTCAAAATTCAGTTTACAAACCCACTACATCTAAAATCTATACTTCAATCAAAATAATCTCGATTGAAAATTTATTTTTAAAATTTTAAAGTTTCAGCTGTTTACTAAAAAATTAATTTAATTTTAAAAATTTTAAGGAATTTAAAATTAATCATGTTTGGCTTTTGATGTTTCAACAACATACATGAAGAAATGAGTACCATTAAGTTCTAATATACATTTGCACTATCGTATGTTTGTATAATATGCCATATTTTTGAGTTGGAAATGTAATTTCTTGCATGCCATTAAAACTAATCCCTCATGAGAAATTGAATTTATGTACGCAAATGAATCTCTTCTTCCAGTTATATATTATATTAAATGGTATATAAAAAATATTATTGCATTCAAATATTATTTCTGAAAATTAAAAATCTTTTTTAATACTCATTACAGTATATATATAATGTGTTATTATATAAAAATTTATTCTTATTATATATATATATATATATATATATATATATATATATATATATATATATATATATATATATATATATATATATATATATATATATATATATATAATTTATTTTTAAACTTTAATTCGGACTCTCTTCTTAGAAGCAAATAAACGTATTTATTTATACTTAAAAATATTTATTTTTAATAAAAGAAACTTTTCACCAATTCTTGTTGTTTGTATTAAAATTATTATATATTTTCGAGTTATCTCAATGCTTACCAGTAGGATACTTTATGGTAACGTTTTCAAAATAATTTTTAATTACATGTTTCCTTATAAGAATTCGAATGCTCAATATCTAAACTTTCTAACAAGAGAGCTTGGATATTAATATTTGCTTAGTTAAGCAATTAATGATTGATTAATTAGATAATTAATATTTATTTAATTAGTTATAAATACTTATTATATTATTTAGCAATTGCATGATATTAAAAACATTCGAATCGATTTTTTTTTTATTCATTAGCAAACTTCTGTTTTCTATTAAGAAATTTGAAATTTTTTTAGTATTATAACATTATTTATAATAGTAGAACACACACACACACACACAACACACACACACACACACACACACAACACACACACACACACACACACACAACACACACACACACATACACAACACACACACACACATACACAACACACACACACACACAAAACCTATACAAGTTTCATTTTCATGAAAACATTTCTTTTAAATATTTTACCTCTTTCTTAATTTTTGATATTATTGCTATTTTGAATTTAAGATTTCAGCTATTAAAAATGTATTTTTGAATATATTTAAATACATATAGTTTAACAAGATCAGATAAAAAATGGAAGGCTTCAATTCTTAAGCTTTTTATAGATATGTTCTAATTAAAAAAATCTGACTTTTTTATTAAAAATAATGCAGTAATTTCATGTTTTTACTTAAAAATTCTGCTTTTCTTTCTTAGCTTTAAAAAAAATTGAGTAAAAATATAAAGTACTTGTTTTTACTTTTTTTAAGCTTAAAAATATAATTTTTCAGAAACAGTTAATTTATTTATTCTTGATCGATTATATGCTCGGTCTTTTTGGCGTAATAAAAAATTTAAGTTAGTAAATAAAATCCATCTGATAATTCACTTAATTCAATAATTCTCCAAAAGAATTATATGGCATCGAAGCTGAATTTTTGCTGATCACTGATTTTACTTTAGTCTGCAAACGATTCCCAAAATCAGGCAATAGATTTGCTAAATTTCTTGCGCGATATTTCATGCTGTCATGGCTTATCAGTTATAAAGTGTTTTTAATGTCCAATCCCTATTTGTTTCAACTTCAAAGGCCATTGAAAATTGGGAGCAAACTGAGTTATCTGCCGGAGTCAATAAGCAAAGGCCACACACGCCGAAACTCAACCCCTGGTGTGATCGTATCCTCCCGCAAAACATCTTATTACTTTTCTTCAAAAGGTATTATCGTCCCGCCCAGAGTTCTAAAGGTGGGTCTCTGGTCGTTCAAGCGCCCCAACCTCTCCACAAGGGGCCATTCCAGAATGGTGAAAGACATGCCAGGCGCTCCCCTCTAAAACAGAATTATCGTTTGAGGTGAAGAACTTACCTTTATCTTCCATTTTTTTTTTTCTTTCTAATTTTTCTTTTCAGTGGGTATTCCAGAAATCACGCCTAGTGAAACAAAAATCATTTCTCTCTTCAGCCGTGTTTTTTTTTTTGGTTTTTATTCGACTCAACGGTCGGCCCTTCACATTTCCGAAATATTTTTAAGCTGAGTGAAGTTTTTTCAAGTGTGTGAGTTAATGATTTAACAGTTAAGTGCATGGTAAACTCAAATTGGTTTAAAAAATTTAAATTGTTTATTATTTAATACATTCTTCTCCTTTTCGATATTGCTTTTATACCATTAAGATTAGATTGAATATTTTTCTTTTCTGATGTCCGACTGCTATTAGGATTTCCACTTTTGCGCGGAAATGATGGCAACATATCTAGTGGGGCACCCAGTAGGTGTGGCATCGTTGATGATAGATAAAATTTGACATTTTTTATCGTTGGAAATTGTTTAACATATGTTAAGAAATTAAATGGTTAAAAATTAAATTATAAATTTTATATTTTGTGTGTCCCAAAAATAATGTGGGACTTCGAATATAAACAAATAAACATTCTTAATTTATATATATATATATATATATATATATATATATATATATATATATATATATATATATATATATATATATATATATATATATATATATATATATATATATATATAAATGTTTTTATTTAATATTTCTTCATCTTAAGAATGATTACTTTATTTTAAGAGCTAAAAAGTATATGAAAATATAAAATGTTTTGATTAAACCTCTTTTTGAAAACAACAAATTAAAGCGCATTTTATCAAAACAGAAAAAAGTTTTTTGATAAAATTTTGTATGAATGACTGGATATAAATATCTAGAGTAAATGTGGATATTTTAGCAAAAATATTTTGTAAATGTGCCCAAAAAAAGCACACCAAATACATTATTTAAGTGTGGTACTTCTTTATATCAATGCCCGCTTTCATTTCTTTTAATTTAACAGCCATGAAACATACAGAATGAACAGGCAGGCATAATATTACATTGCATATATTATCATACTTTCCTAATTAAAAGCAATTTAGTGTTCCTGAAAATACTCAGTATTAAACAAGCAGAATACCTATTGAAAAAGAAAAAAAGATATTTAAGGAAAATGAATAAAACGATAAGTTTCGAAATAACCTTTTAAAAAATGTAGAAAGAAGCAGAAGGTATTTACAAAGATTTTAAATGAAAATAAGTAAAGTATTTTTAGTAAATTAAAGAAAGATATTAAGAATATTATAAAGAATACAACAAGCATATTTTATTTTATAATTTAATTTTTTTTTTTTTTTGCAATTTCATTTTCAAATTTATAGAATAGTATTGAGCATTAACTTGTATATATATAATATGTTAATAAAAAGAAACTATGCCTATAATATACAATAAATATCAAGATTTTTATTTTGCAAATTGAGACTATGTACTTTTTTATACTTAATAAACCCACATATTTCATACATTACTGAATACGAAAATACAAGTAAATTAATCTTTAGTTAATCCTAATATTTTGTTTCTTTCTTATTTAAAAACTTTGACTAGTATGTTGATTTGTGTGTGTATGATGTAAATATGTATATTTGATGTAATGTAAAATAGAATAAATATTTATATTATTGCTTTTAAGCCTTATTCTTTAATAGAATAATGCAACCGATTTTAATCATAACAATATTTTATATAATAAACATAACAATATTATATATATAAATATATATAACAATACAATATTATTAAAACCTGTACCTATAATCTTAAATGCATAATATGTTAAAGGATGCATAAGGTTTATTTTATGAACATCCACGCATATGGAAACAATCTGGCCCAATACCCAATAATAATCTATTTATCATAATTTTAAGTTCAGGCTAGTTATCAATTTTATTCTACTTTCGTTGTTTCTCTATTAATGGTTAGAGACCCAAAAAAAAATATTTAAAGCATGGAAACATAGATAAAAAATAATTAATATTATTCCAATTGTATTGTTACTTTTAAGTTTTTAATTCAGCATTTTTGTGAAAAGTTTCTATTTTCAAGTTTTCTAGGTAATCAAAACCAATAAAAGTGGCGATTATTATGATGAATGACGTCTCCCAAAAGTCTAGACGTGGTATAAATCGATAAGCAGTTTTTATTTTACTTTGGAGAAGTAAATTTTGTGAGAATATAGTCTTTTTTAAATCTGTCAAGTTGAATAACTTCATTTTCTTAATTAAATAATTGTTTAAATATTATTCAACTTATCGATATTTATTTCGGAAAATAATTTAATGCATATATGTATTTTGATTTCATTAAATAAAATTCCGATGCATATTTAATTTGCTTGGTTGTCAATAAAAGTTGTATATTCTGCGTACATAATTCTTAACAAAGAAAAATTAAATAAGATATTTTTAAATATTTAATTAGATTGTTAACTGATTTTTTATGTGACTCAAATTTATTCCCTAGAAGGATAGTAAGCAAAATATATGGTTAAAATATAGTTTGATTGTAATTAACTTTAAAAAATTCATTTTATATGTAGGTATAATCTTTGAATTACAAAAAAAATGCTTCGTACACTAAAGAATTTTTTATAGAAATCTCATCGAAAGTTTTAACAGGAAAGCACTATTGTTTTCCTTTCGAACTAAATGTCAGAGAAAAAAATTCTAAAATAATTCTAGCATTTTTCATAAATTATAAAATATTAGTAACAATAAATTTTTATAGATAAAGAATCAATAAATGATTTTTCGGAAACATTATTAAATGTATGCCAAAAAGATATTAAATTAAAGATTGCCAAGACATGTTAATATCATTGATATTTTAAAGGTGGTTCTGAATAAACAAATAAAAAGAACTTTTATAAAGACTCTTGAATTCTTGAATTTCAATAGAAATATTTATCAGGATTTAAAAATATCACAATTATAGTTAAAGGAGGAAATGTCGAAAAACAAAAGTGTTTTGCATGAATATAGAAAACAATTTAATAAAAGTGAGAAATTCCTTTTTTGTGAAATATTTTTTAAGATTATAAGCATCAAATTAAGGAATATCATGCGAGAATTGCTTTAATGAAATATGACTATATTGATAAAATAAAAGACGTGAGTTTATTGATAAAGTAAGAGACCTGTTTATTTTTATATTAATATAAGGTGATCAAGGAGTTAAGTAATTTTTTTCTTATTAATACAAAATGATATCAAAATATCACGAAAATCTGATGTTAAAATTTTGTTTGGCATTTTGTTGTGCTGATTAAAAAACTGTTTCCAAGACAAATTTAAATCCACAAAATCACAATTATCGTTTTTCTAAAACATACGAATGAATTAAGAAGAATGCAAAATTTTTTACAAAAATTTTTCTGAAATGAAATGGAGAGTACTAAACGCTTATGGTAATACTTACCTGAAATGAAGGAGTACATCATCACCCACGTTACTGTTTTGATTGCTTATAGAAATCCACTAAAATGAACTTTCATTATTTGAGAAACGATATATGCCATTTTTGTTAGAAGATAGAGGACGCATGATCCGTTTAGCCTTCAATAAGCAAAGAAATAAAGATATTTGTATACGACAAACATAAAAGTGGCATAAAAAGAAATTAACTTGAAATATTTCGATAATATTTGTTCTTAATAATATTATCTAAATACTTCAAAGAGATTTCAACGTTTTCAAACGCAAAAATAAACGAAAATCGCAGTCTACTTTTTAACAATATCTACATAAAAATTAATTTTCGTTATGTAGATATTGTTAAAAAGTAGACTGCAATTTTCTTAAGGGACGCCAACATTTTATCAATAAAAATCACTTTTAGTATCACTTCATATTTTTATGTGCAAGTGTTGAAATTAAAGCCTAATAAATATCTCTAGCATAAAAAAAGGGATTTTAGTTATGTTTAAATACTCAATAATTTATTCAAAAAGTCAAAATTAATCTAACATTTTCATATATATTAAACAGATTTAACTTTATAGAATGCGATGCACTTATTCTTATAGTAGATTAAAAAGAAAAAGTATTATATATGTAATTATATATTTCTCTCTTTTAATATCTATTAAAAGAAAAATTTTCCTTGAAAATCATTAGCTTGAAAAATAAGATTTCTGTTTAACAGATTTCAATGGATATGGTTTATCTTAATTAAGAACTAACTACCAAAACGTTCTCAAAAATAATAAATAGTTAACAAGCTTTTTAAATATTTCGGGTTTATATTATAATAGTTTTTCTGAACAATTTTTTTGCAATTCCTTGTTAAAGTCTGCACAATTATGCTCCTTAGAGAGCCTTGTTGTAAAATAAATAAGCACTGAGCATTTTCAACAAATATAAACACACAAATAAAATAAAGAAGTTTTTAAAATTATCTTTATGGGTAAAGACTTTTAATAGCCCATAAACAAAGGGTTTGGCTTCTCCCCTTTAAATGCTTATTGTTTTCCATCGAGAGTCAGAATATTATCTGTTGCAATTACCAACTACAGTTCTTCACGTAGTTAAATTTGAACAATGGAAAACTAGAAATCTGAAACATTGGATCATATTTTTCATCAATTTGATTTTTATTTATAAGAAAATAATAGAAATCTTTTCTTCAAACGTCATTGAATGATCAGAATAGTATAAAGTTTAAATATTAATTGATGTAAACATTGGACTGATAAGAATTTTCTTCTAACGATGCAATTTTTTATTACGGAAGAAAGGAACACCCATAAATAATTTATATGTTGAAAAGAAAATTATCACACAAATAAATAGTTTATTTATTGTAAATCAAATTATGAATCGGTACAATTTTGCAGCAATTTGTTTCCAAATGGACAGTTGGTTGAAACCACCGATTGGTTTTTGGGGAGCAAGGTCCAAAGAAAGGACAAGCTGTGCCTTCACACAGAGTAAAGGCATTTTCTTTTCCTCGCATCAATATGGTTTATAAAGGTCTACCAATCTAAGGAACCGCAAAGAAATTAAATTTATTATTTGCGTAAGAGGCGTATGATAGCCTAGTGGTTACCGCGTCTGTCTGGAAGGGCAGGGTTCTGTTCCGATTCCCACAAAAGGCCCACCATGTACATGCGATATACGTGTTCGTTAAATTTGTGTTATCATAAATCCTGCGCTCGGATATTGAGCAGTTAGCATGGGTGTAACGGTCTGGATAAAATCCCCCCCCTCAAGATCAAATCAAAGCTGAGGGATCCTCAAAACTGAGCTGAATCCTCTGGTGGTGCCATCTATCGGAGAAGCTTAGAGCAAAGTCGTACTATCACCTTTATGGTGTAATTGCTTAAACGAGAGAACACAACTCATTGACTTAAATTTTTTAAGTCAGTGGCATAACGAACTAAGCTTGTCCAAGTGACAACAACAGCATTTGTGTAAAGAAAAAGAATTATCATGTAAAAAAATTCTCTATAATAAAAACATTTTAGAGAAAAACAATAATTTCTAATATTGATTTCTTTGAAAAATTTTATGGTTACATTAATATTAATAAATATTCAAAACCTTTCCTAACATTAACTGTTTAAACACAACAAATTTCAGATGACACAAAAGTATCCAAAGCATTTTTTGTAATAATAAATTCATGCAAAATGAAAATATGAGATTTAAAATACAAAAATTGCATCCTTGTTTACATCTTGTTACACTTATAATTATATACTTGTGTAATACTTGATAAAGATACAAAAATAAAATCATTTTCATGTATTGTACTTTTATGATGAAGTTGAAACAAAAGTCTGTGGCAAATTTTATTCACATACTATCAAATGACGATTTAAATTTTATTAATAATTGCGAACATTTGTTTTATTAATTATAACTCTAATGCAAATTTCATTATTAGTTAAATAATGGGATTGATAGATTTAATACTGACTTCATTTTGATTCTCTTAAATGGATTCAAATTAAATTTAATTAATTACTTGGTTTTTAGTAACTATTAGTTTTTATATTAGAAAAATCCTCACTAAACTAAAAATAAATTCAATATGCTTATATACTTGTAAAATGTGCAACACA